>CM076583.1:32747067-33142070 GCA_034641835.2 Pinus albicaulis | reverse complement strand
ATATGATTGTTTCCATGCCATATGTTGATGAATTCCAACTCATCACATATGAGATGATTTGGGCCAGCTTGATTTGCAGCGTTGGAGGAGAGGTCCTTGGGGATCTAGGCTTCATCCTGCCTCTTGAAGGCAACACTATTGCAGCCCAAGTTCAGCTTTCACTCCACATTCATCATAAGTGGAGAAGAGGACAGCGTGTTGTAGGCTATGAAGCTTACCAAGTTTAGAAATTCAGCCCACCTATTTCTCATGAGCACAAGGTGGATTACTTTCAGGAGTTGCCTAGTTGGAGGGTGACTCATTTTGCCCGGTTGATTGCTTGAGGATGGAGGATATCCATGAGGATATTTCAGACTCCATGCCTTGAGTGGAGGAATTTTTGCAGTTCATCCTTTCTCTTGCTTGGGACAAGCAAGTTTTGGGAGGGGAAGACTGTAATGTTCCAAATTTTGCAATAAGGTAATTGGAACATTAATTTTTCTTTTATGTTAATAAAAGTGAATAAATGGGTGAGGGAGCCCATTTAGCAACATAATAAACACTCCTAAGGTGAAAAAGTCACTTAAGTGGCTTAAGATAGCAGCCCCAAGTGTGAAAAGGGCCAAAATCAAGTGAGCTAGACCATGGTTGCCCCAAGTCAACAACGTACCCTAAGAGGGGAAGCTTGCACAAGAAGATTGCGTAGTTGGATGGAGGGAAATTTGAAACGAGAGAAACCCTGATGTGAGTGGGGTCCATGGCAAGGAATCATGCCATGCATAAAAGATGAAGGAGAGCCATTGTTGGGGTTTCATCTTTGGAGATAGATTTCGAAGTTGAAGCTTCCTTCAGCTGAAGGAGCTTGTGTTGCATAGCACAAGAGGGATTCTTGTTTAGGAATGCCCTTCTCTTCCATGGGAGGCCATGGAGGGATTGTTCTTCACCTTCCTCACACCATGGCTTGAGGCCAAAGCAGTCATTTGCAGCTACTGCGCTATTCTTGTGGCAAGAGAACATTGGAGTTGCTGGTGTGCAGTGAGGGACCTTCATCATCTCACTTCCGGAGCTTGTTTGGTAGAGGAGGGGCCATCTCTTTCTCTATGAGATCAGAAAAGGAGATCCTGGAGCTTATATTGCATATTTTGGCATTGGGCCATATGTTTTCTCTCATGCCCAGCGCAGTCTCCTTCCCTTACAGCGTTATCTTCAGAGGTGGCTTGCACAAGGGATTCATTTTGTGCACTAGTGAGTGCAATCTTCAGTAAGGGGATCAGCCCCTTCACTTGGAGATCATTGGAGGAGGTATCATGGTTTATTGCAGCATCTATTTCCTTCTCCTCTGTTGTATTATATTTGATTTGCAGCAGCTACACTGCAACTCCGACATTTTTCTAGTTTATGTATTTTAGCCAATCCCTTGGAGGATTGATGTAATAATGTTTTCTGGGGTTGAGATCTTGCTCCCCCATCTTTATTTGAGCTCTTATTGCTGTATCATCATATGTATATCAGTTTGCAGTCATTTTCTCCTATATATTGCGCAGTTATACGGTAGATGGGTCATGTAGCAGTGTATTTCCTTCATTGCATGTACATTTTCCTTTGGGGCTGATTTGCACTCACCTTGAGAGGTATTTTCCTCAAGGATTTTGTATATCATTTTATGCTATAGATTATATATCAATTTTCACTCTTCTTATATTATATGAGGCATTATTTCACTGTTGTTATATATTGAAGTTTTAGTACTGCTGAAGACTCTCTCATGAAGCATTATTCCAGTATACTTGTTGGTGGGAGATCTGAATAACCCCCTTAGGGTTATTTCTTTGGGCTTATGTTATGCAGGGAGTTTGTATCAGATGTATTCCAAGGCATCCCAGCATTGGATTGCCTTATTTTCACATGGGCTTTTTTATACAGCGTCCTCATGGACAGCTGTTGCAGAAATTCCTTGAAGGGAATTATTAGCTCTTGACAAGTTCTATTGGTAGAGTTTGCTAGTGGGCCAAGTATGCTCTGGATGCCATTCTATCTTTTGAAGATGACATATCTAGTAAATTCCCCTAACAGTCAATCTCTGAAATAGTTCAGTGTTGATTGTTAATACTCCTGGAGTTGGAATATGGGAATATCTTAAGATATTCCCAATGGATCAGAAATTTCCCCATTTGGGATATTACAAATATGCCCTTGGAATCACTTCAAACTGCTTTTTCAAACAAACGTTATGCAATTTTAAAAACCAAATACACACCTTCTTCTTTCTTTTGAGGAGCTCGATATTGAAACTGAATTATCTCTGTGATTTTGGATCTTTAATATCTAAAATTTGGCCCTGAGGTAGCCCTCTAAATCCTATTTCGAATTCCACAGGTCTGACCTTATTTCTATTCTTCAAAACAAAGTTATGTCCAATCTCCCATAATGACCTGATTATGGACTAGTTTAGTAGAGCAAACATGTATGACTTTCCACGTGTCACTGTTTGCTCCTTTGGCTCTGAAATTTATAGACAAGAAACTACAGTCTGTTTACTTACAGTCACTTTTTACAAAATTCCAATCCGATTCTCAGAGAGAGAGTTATGAATATTTTCCCATGATCGCCTCTTTGAGATGAAATTCAGGAGCCTGCAAAATACCTAACTTCCACATACCATATCTCCGAAAATATTGTGAAACAAGATCTAAAATTTTGCGACGATGTTCCTCAAGATTTTAGCTTCGCACTCTAAAAATTTAAGCTTCTGAACCTTTGTAGAAAAAAAATTATAGTGACAATTCCACGATGACCTGTTTGGAGCAGCGAAACCCTAGAATCCAAAGCTCTGATACCAAATGCTATGAAACCAGCTCCAAAAATAGAAGAAAAGAGATATCAACGCCTTAGAAATAAGACACTTCGAGGGGGAAACCTCCAATACATTACATTAATGACCAATTCTTGAATGATACAAATGACAAAGCCTCCTTTCTATATATAGGAATCCATGGGGCCACAATGTAATCCTAGTGGGGCCACAATGTAACCCTAGCCGACCTAACAATAATAATGTAAGGGCATAATAATAACAATATGGGGGTTACAGGGGTACAACAATAACAATAAGGGGGGATACACTAACATAATAAGGGACTACACTATTAATATAGGGACTTAACAAGAGAAGCCAAAAAATGGTTCAAAAGCTTGACTCCTAACAGCATACATGATCTCCCTTCTCTTTACCCGACATTCCTAAACAAGTGGGAGATTAAGAAAAACCCTCTTCAAATCCTCTCAAAATATAGCAACCTTAAGAGAAACGTAGGGGAGAGTGTCCAAGACTACTACACTAGGTTCAATAGTGTTTATAATGCACTTCCACCAAACATGAAACCCCCACTAGGCCTAGCATTAGCAAAATTTCCGAAAGGTTTTGACCCTGACATGGCCTATCAATTGAGAGAGAGAGACCCCCTAACTTTAGAAGACATGCAGAAGGGGGCTATCAGTGTAGAGGCCAACCTGATTGAAAAGAGACCTAGGCTAAGATCAGAAAAGAGAGTAACCTACAAGGATGAAATCATGCCCTCAACCTCCTCATCTGATTCCAAGATTAACAACCTAGTTAGAACCATGGAGAGAATGATGGAGAGGATAAGCCTAAATGAAAGAATGCCTCCTAGGGAAAACCAAGCAAACCCCCAAAACAGAAATAGGAATCCAAATTTCAGAAGAGACCCTACCCAAAACAGACCAAGAGACAATGACTAACAAACTAGGCCTCCTTTCCAAGAAAATTATGTAGATGGAGAGGGAAGAGAGAGTGAAGAACCTAAAGAAAGCCTTATAAACTTCATGGGTTCTGACAATGAAAGTGATGTTTTTCTCACTGAAGAAGAACAAGGTCTCTTTTCCTTTGATCAAACTGAAACAAAATATGAGGATTCTGAAGACTGCCAATTGGGATTTGAAAATGCCATAATGGAAGTCCATAGGCAATATGACCTTAGGAGCAAAAAGAACCAAGAAACCTCCAGGAGAAACCAAATAGACACTGTTGTTAGGAAAACCCCTGAAAATACTCCTAAGAGGATAGCAGACCATACCGATACCATGGTTGTAAAAACTGATCCAAACAAAGACAAAACTAGCCAGCCAAGTGGTGACACAAGCTACCCTAGTACTTCTGCTAGTGGCCCTGAAAAAAAAAATATGATCTAAAGCCCCAAATCAGAATAAATAAATTAAAAATATAGAAAATTTTATGGCTGATAAAATTGATGTAAATATACTCAAAGCACAAGTACCTTTCAGCCTTACGGGAGAGATTGCCAAAATCAAGATAACCATACCTCTCACTGAACTGATAACTCAAGAAGTGTATAGGTCCCAAGTTTTGAAGGTCTTGAACATAGGAAATGATACTGACACTCTGCATTTAACTGATGACAAACTTGAGTTGTTGTTTGGTCCTGAAGTGGATGGGAAGTACCAAGAACGAGCTATCCCTCCTTTCTATGTCAGCCTAAACATACATGACAAGATATTACACAATGCCATGCTAGAGTCTGGTGCCTCACACAACCTCATGCCTAAAGTTGTGATGGAGATATTTGGCCTAGAAATAACTAAACCTTACAAATACTTGTACTCATTCGATTCAAGTATAGTCAAGTGTTTGGGCCTAATCAAGGATCTTTGTGTCAATCTGGTAGAAATACCTGCTAAGGGCCTTGTCATGGACATAGTAGTGGCAGATATCCCCCCTAAGTATGGCATGCTTTTATCCAGATCTTGGGGAGCCAAACTTCAGGGAAACCTTCAACTAGACATGTCCTATGCTACCATCCATGTTTTTAACCAGACAAGGAGATTATACCGAGAGTCACACATGAAATATATGGTTAGTAGTCAAGAGAGGCCAAATAACACTCCTCTTTATTCCATTCACTTAGATCTTGATTCTTTCATCTTGTGTAATGAAGAGAACATTAATGAGTAGGTAAGTGAAGATGAGACAGATCTAGGCACACTACAACAGTCAAACCAGTCTCTGCATGATGAATTCAACAGCCAAAACTATAGCAGCCCTGAAAAACAACATGATGATAAAACTGAACTTAACTTTTTGCAAACTGAAAATGAAATTTCAAAACCAAAAATCAATTTAGAATCTAAATCAGGTTGCTCAAATGAAGGAAAAACCTCAAAAACAGAACCTTTCCCTTTTGCCAATCTAGAAGTGCTTAAATACTCTCACACAATAGAAATCTGTAGGAATTTGGGTCTACAAAGTCTTAAGGTTTTGCCTTACATAGACAACTCATCATCAAAGAGTTTTGTCCCTTTAGAAGAGTTTTTGAATACCACAAATGTTGTTATGGACCCTAAACAAGCATCTACTGGAACTGATATAGAGGAGTATAATGTGGGCAGCCTACAAAGACCTAAAATGATTAAGTTATCCAGAACTCTGTCATTGCACACAAAACTGAAATACATAAGGCTATGCAAGGAGTTTGAATATACTTTTGTATATAGTGATCAGAATTTAAAGAATTTTGACCCAAACGCTATTCAAAGTATGATCCCTTTCAAGAAAAACCAGAAGTCTTTAGAACAAAATATGTCACTAAGAAGGAAAATAAAAGGGTGTAGGCTATATATGGATTTTAGAGACCTAGATCATAAACACCTGAAAAACAGATACCCTTTTCTCAAGAAAAATCAATTACTATGAGAGGTAGAGAGTTCTAACAAAGTGTCATGGCTTGATAGTGTTTCATATTTCAATCAAGAGAGGATATCTCCAAATGATCAGCATGAGGCCACTTTCAAAGCCTCTTGGGGTATCTACTTATATGACCAAATGCCTTCTCAATCATGGAGTGTTGAAGTTCCTCTCCAAAGGTCCATGGCTCCTGATTTGAGTTATTCTACCACGGTATACATTGATGATATCATTGTCTGATTTAAAACTCATGAAGACTGCCTTGTTCATCTAAGGGAGTTCTTCAACAAAGACAAAGTTCAGAAGCAAAGATCAATGAGAAGGTACAAAGGAAAAAATGACAAGTTTCATAGTTTATGGGAAAATCATCACAACATGCATTCCAATAGAGGTAGCAATGTTTTTTTTTTACCAAAGCTGAATGGACAAGGGATGTTTGGAGATCCTATTGATGATAGGATACTCAAGTATCATTTTTTTCAAAACTCCTAGTTTAGAAATTTCTTTCATTGTATATAACATTGCATGAAAAAAATCACAAAAACACAAAAACATAAAAGAAATAAAAAGAGGGAAGATTTGAAAAGAGGTACAACCCCGTGCCCAAAAAATAGTAGTATTGAAAGTGTGCAAGCCTAAATGCCACTGCTGGTTCAAAAAGAAGATCTTGTTTCAGTCATCTAGCCTAATCATGGCTGAAACATGTTTTTAATTTTGTGTTGATAATTTAGTGAAAAGGAGCTTGTCAAACCATTCAAACTTGACTTGTCAAAAAGGATAGATTAGGAATGAAAGATATTGGTTCCACATGCTCAAAATTGAACCAAGGAGAAATATGGGGATGCATAGTAAATGATGAATCACAGCACTTATTTTTCTAGTTTTGTTTGTACAAAAATATTTTTTGTGTGCAGCTTGTCCTAATGCCACAACCCATGGTAAGTCAGATTGCCTAATCCTGATTTAAACCATGCTTTCAATTTCATGTCAATAGCTTAGAGAATGAAGTCTTCCAAACAGCTTAATCTTGGCAGTCAAATAGTCTAGGTAGAAAATAAAAGAGTTCTCTAGAATAATCTGAACTCTTGGAAGCAATAAGGATAGAAGTAGATAGTTTTTTTTTTTTTTTCAAAATAAAAAGGTCATGGGTTTGCCAGTTCAAGTGCACCCAAGGAAGAAAAAATGTTAGGCAAGTAGGTTGGGTAGGTAGAGATGAATTTGACCTAATCATGTTTTTCAGATTATTGAGATCACAACTTCAAAGAAGCATCAGCAAATGAAAAGAAGGAAAAATCTGCCCAATGGATGAGGCACTGGTCTTCATAAAACCATAGATCTGAAGTTCTGGACACCTCCTCAAAAAGAGCTTCCCTCCCCAAGTGTAACCACTGTTAGTCATCAATAATTTTTCCTTTTAATAGATGACTAAATTCTTATCCTATATTTCTAGAAACAAAATTAATGAATGTTGTGAGTTTTAGAAATCTCACTGCTTTCATTATCCTTAGGATCAATTTTTCACTATTTTACTATCCTATCATATCATGGTCAGCCTACCACTCCCAGAAGACCCATCATGGGCTCATGCCACTCATTTTTACTATGTTTTGCCACCCCTAACCTTAGCAATCTGTTTTGGCTTGCCTAATTCCTCCACTTGCCACCTAGGATCACCAACAAGCCTACTCACTCTTGTGTTTCCCGGATACATCAAGCTTTGATGGTCTCAAAACTATATTTTTAGGTTCTTTAGATAAATCAAGTACATTGGATTTTGGATCTTCAATACATCAAAATATCAAAAACTCTGTTTTTTATACTTGAGGACCCAAAGCCAAGTTTTCAGCCAAAAACAAGCCCAAAGAGCCTCCCACTAGGTCATTTAGGGTTTCATAGGTTATAGGATTGTTTTGGTATTTCAAATCTCTGTTTATCATGTGCCAAGAGGCTGCAATCAAAGAGAAAGAAGTTCAAGCAACTGTTTGTCCAAATCTAATCAAAAACCCTTCAAGGAAGGCCTCCTTGGTCAAAGCACAAATTCTGCAAAAAGACAGTTGCTCATCTTAAATTGAGATGGCTATCAGCAGAAATTGAGATAAGGTGAGAGGCCAGCTCATCACTAAGGACAGCCACATCAAAGGAGAGGCAGCTGGCCTATGCTCAAAGAGAATCGGGGTTTTGAGACTAATTGGCTAAAACAGTGTTTCCAAGAAAGAAGCCAATACCAAAAACCACAAGGAAAGAGGCATATCAACAGAACCAAGCACAAATTAAAGATTTTTAGAAATTATTAATGAATAATGGAAAAAGGTGAGGTGAACTGAACAGAAATGAATGAACTTGAAAGGGCAATAGAGAACTTAGAAGACGACACTAATTAATCTTCTCTAACGGCCCTAAAACCTAATTTTTGGGAAGGTAGGCAAGAAAGTGAAATGAAGATGGTGGGTCTCCATGATGACAGTAGGCAGAAGGTTTTCAAAGGATACCAGAAGGTGACCTCCATGGTTTTCGAAGGTAACAGTGCTCCACTGCATCCAAGGGAAAGAATGCAAAGAGTATCTGGGTGAGGGAGGTCAAGTTTTCAAGTACAGACAATTGCCTTCAAAGGGTCAAAGGAATAAAAGTATAGTTTGGGCTACAAGGTAAAAACTGACATGATCATGTGTTCACTGTTAAAAAAATTGAGGTTGTTAAAATCCAAGAATGAAAAAGGGGACCAAAAAAAAATGTGTCATAGGCACCTGCAAAGATCAGAAGTGGCCAATGAAAGACATAGCAGACATAATTTGTAGTCTTTGTCAAATTGAGTGTATCATTATTAAAAATGGTAAGGAGATAAGAAGAGCATGTTTTTAGGTCACTAACACTCAGACATTTCAAAAGGGGATAAAAATAGGTTTTTTAGTTTTCCTAGTGCAACAAGGACAGGTTTAATAGTGCCAACACTCCCAAAGTTAAAGGAGACCTATTCATCTCTTCAACACACCCTCACCAAAAGAAGAAAAATCGCTCTGAAAAGTTGCAAATCACCTGCAAAAGGGTCACAGGATATCAGTGAACTCATAATGTGAGAAAACAAACTTAGCAAAAGTGGGTTTTCTAAATTTGATTTATCTTCCAAAGGGTATAAAGGCTCCTAACTTATCATTTCTTAGCTCACTTGTCATTTTGTAAAGAGAGAAAAAGCCTTCAAGGGAAAAATCAGGGTTTTTGACTGTTTCTAGGCAAAATTTCCCTGGTGCTATGCGAATAGAGTGGTGTTGTGCTCACAGGCCTTGGCGCTATGCTAATTAAGCATTTTTCCATTCAGAATAACTTGGCACTGCACATACACAGGGTGGCACTGAGTGAATCAGGTGGCGCTACGCGAAGACGGGCCCGACACGCCCAAGACCCGACTGGCAGGCCTGAACGCCGATGATGCGCTCAACACAGAGGCCCGAACCACTCGGCGCTGCGCCCACAGGCTGACCCGACTATTCAGGCAGGGCGTTGCGCTAATGCAGAAGGCCCTCAAACAAAGGAAAAACTTTCCCAAAAGCTCAAGGACACCTCCAAATCACCTCCAAAGCGTGAAGAGGAGTAAAAAAAGCTAGTAGGTTCCCTATTTCTTTCCCTCCTCAAGTGTTTTTAGTGGTTTGAAGGCTAAAGGAATGGTTAAACCCTAATTTGTGAAAACCATAGGTCTTCAGTACATATTAAACCTTTGTTCTTGGCCCCCTTGAACAAATTAAGTGTCATTTGAGGGAGAGTGAATTAGTGTAGTTGAAATTCATTTTCAAGAAAAAACCCCCTTGAACTCCAAAGCACTCAGTCCTTAAACTAGCCTCCAAATCACTCCTTCATAGAAGTTTCCCTCACCACCATTTTCATTTTGCTCCTCAAACCCTAGTTTGTCCACAAACAGCTCCCATCACCATGTTAGGGGCAGAAGACAGTAGCAGCAATGAAAGAGTCTAAGGGCCTATGAGGCCAAATCATAAGGGAGGGAAAGTGAACAGATTTGAACCCCAAAGCACAATGGCTATCACCTCATCTCCCATGATCCTCTCATGTTTTCAGAATGATGGTGTTTCAAAATTTGTGAGAGAGTCAAACAAGTGCAAAGCCACCTAGAGCTTACAAGGCTTTTCATTCTTAACCTGCACAACAAACAATCAAGCCTTGCAGGGGTGGATTTTGAACTATCAGTAGATACCATCTCAAATGCTATAGGTATACCTATTGTTGGTGAAAAGTGGTCTAAGAAATCCAAATTGGACAAGGACTATTATGAGCCATTTGTCAAAGCCAGGTACAGAATGGGCTACAGGGCTATCTTCCCTTTCTTACACCTAAAACAAAGATTTTCTCCCTTGATGATGGTTATTATGAAGTACTTCACCTGTGATGGTAGATACTCCAGGCTCTACTCCTACCATGTCAGACTCCTCATGCATTTCACAAGGTTCAAGATGCTAAACTTTCCCTACTACCTCTATAGGAGTATGGACAAAATGTCTTCTGTTGTCTGGAGAAGGAATCATTCCCAACAAATGCAGAGTTTATTTCACCATTCCTTGATCAAGATGGTGGTATTACATTAGTTGGAACAGAAGGGAATACCATTCCCATGAAGTCTTCACAAGCCCACAGCCTCCTCATCAACCAAACTTTCCCTCCTCATATACGCAAGTGCCCTCACCTCAAGGAAACCTCCCTTCCTCCCCTTCTCTTGATGCATCAAATGAAGAGGATGAGAGTAGAAATAATGAACAAAGTGGTGGTAGTTAGGGTAATAGAGACACTAAATCAGTCCAAAGTGAGGAAGAGGAATATGATGAGGAAGAAGATAGAGATGATAAGGAAGAAGAGAAAAATTATGAGGCAGAGACAGAAATTAATGAAGAGGAAGAGGAATGAAAATAACATGACAATGAAAAAGAGGATGATAGTGAGGAAGATGCGGAAATTGAAGGCAACAGTGACCAAAATAAATCCAGCCTCAGTGATGAGAAGGACAGTAAAAAATAAAATAGTCATGACAGTCATGATAGTTGTCATGACAGTCATGATAACAATCAACCCCTAAATGATAATTACAATCATAGCAGTGCAGAAGATAAAGAGGGTGATAGCCCTAATGATAATAGCAGCAGTGAAGAGGCAAGCAGCTCAAAAGAAGGGCAAAAATACAATGCATGTTTCAGTGAGGAGGTTGAAAGTGATGATAATGTTGAGGACAAAGAGTGCACTATTGAAACAGGGAACCTAATGATTGATGATGCCAATAATGAAAATGAAAAGGGTGATGACAGCAGCAAGGGTCACAGTCATGCCAAAGACACCAACAAGACCACCATCACACCTCTTGCATTAATCTATCAAAAAGGGCCAAGGCTTGTGTTTTTTGCCTCCAAAAGGCAAGGGACCATGCCATCTACTTCAGCTCAGCCACTAGACAAAGGGAAACAAAAGGTAAAGCAAGAGGAAGAAGATCATGAGGTGGAAAGGGAGTTTGAGATTATCCAGATAGACAGTGATGAAGAGAATGAAGCAATAATCTCAAACTTTCTCATTCAAAACAAAAATGCACTCATTGAAGACCTCCAAGCCAATCTAAATAGGGCCAAAAGTGTAAATGATGTCCTTGACTTGGAGAACAGGCGGCTAGGAGCATAAGTTGCCATCTATGCAGCTAGAGCCATCAAGGCCCGGAAAGAAGCCCAAAAGGCACAAGTGAAACTGGAAGAGTTCATGGGAATCTATGAGGAGGGTGAGGGTGAATAAGGACAATCTAGGAAGACACCTATAACCATGGGGTTGAGAAAGGCATTAGCAAAGCAAAGATAACAAGAAGCAGCCCTAGTAGAACAGCTCTCCCTTGATGAACTATTGGCCATGGAGGTAGCACATGATCGGGAGCCTTGGTTGAAGAGAGCCAACATTCACTTGGAGGCTAAATTAGAGAAGTCCAACAAGAATCTTGACCTCCAAACACGGATTACTAAGCACTATTCTCGGAGAAACCAAGTTGCAAGGGCCAAACTGAAGAAGCCCCAAGTCAAGATCCAGGCACTAAAAGAAGAAAAATTCAAAGATATAATTGGAATTTTGGCTCAAGCTTCTCTACAGGTCTCTCAAACCCCTTGAAGGAGACACACACCAATTTTGAAGGAATTTGGACAAGTTTTGGTTTTTTGAGATTTTGAAGGCCTATAAGCGCAGCGCCACTGGTGCTACACTTTACCCTCAGGCATCTTCAGAGTGAAAACTCTATATTTTTATATTTCTCATCACTAGTACACTATTCTCACACAATTTCAAAGCAATTGGAGCATTCTTGACCCCTCAAAACGTCAAAAAACACCTCATTTTTCACCATCCTGCCTCCTTTTCAGGCCTGGCGCTGCGCTCAGAGCAGTGTTGTGATTTTGACATTTTGGATAGGTTACAGGGGTTGGATCAGGAAACCAAGAGTATTTTTTGAAATTATACTCATCAGTATTTCCAACGAGCCATCACGGAGCAAAATCCGAGATCTGGAAGGTCTCCAAAACTTGGTTGCAAAAGGACCTATTTTCTGCCTAAGGTGGCGTTGCGCTTATGGACAGCACTATGTGTTTTGGACCAAAAGTCAACAAAACACACTCATTTATTGAAAAATCATATTTTAGTGTTTTTTGAGACAAATCACTCTATGATTAGGTGTTATAAGTTATTTTGGCATTTACTTCATGGGATATTTTGTGCCTTGGGGCTTGCATGGTCTCTTGGACATTTATGACATTTATGAGTGATTTTGACATTTTCCAACCCTATCTAGGGTTTTTTCCCTCTCTTTCTAAGATAAATAAAGCATGAGGGTTTCATTGTACGTGTTGGCATTTTATGAACTTTGAGAGCAATACATCGTTTTTATGAGCTTGGAGAAGAAATTGGTGTTGTGGAGTTTATGAATGGCTTGTTTTGACTGATGATGAAGGAGGATAGCTTGCAAGATCCCTGAGCATGGTTAATGGTGATATATTCTTTTTTAGTCTTTGTTTTTCTCATGTTTATCATTATGTTTCATCCCTCTATGTTGCAGTAGAATAGAAAAGTATAAGCTAAGAAATGCTCTTTGAGGCACCTTAGTCCTTCCTACCTTCTATTGCCTTGATGTTTTCCTCTGCTAGGACATTTTAAGGAATTCTCGATTACTCCTTAGATCCCCTAAGCTTGTTTACTTCATGAATGGTTTAATACAGTAGGTATCAAAGATTATTTATGGCTAGCCCTGCTTGTTTGATGTCACTAAACATTGTTCTTGAGGTCTCTCTCCAAAGTATCATTAATTAGGTCCGCCAAAGAGGCTATGTTTCGATCATACCTTTTTTCCATGCTTGAATAATTGTTTTGGAGATATTTATAGCTATGATCATTGATGTTTAGGCGTTCCCTCTTCATTGATTAAAGTTATTTATTATCTTGAATGTTTTCTAAATCTTGAAGGTGAAATCACTAGAAGTTAAATGAGTTTCTCGCCTTCTATATTTCATTGGAATTGTTCATCTTGAATGCTTGTTTGCTTAAGTGTAATCCAAAAGTTATTGGTTTTCCCTGTTTTATGATTATACCCTTATGTTGATCAGTATTTGAGACCATCTTGTTTAAAATAATTTTTTTAAGGATTCTTCATTGCCCTTACACACCTATTGTGCTCACAAACTTAATGTCCATTTCATTCCACACATACCTTAAAGGATCCATTTGACTATGCTATATTTGCCATGTTATGCATCATGTTTCATTGTTGAGATATCCAAGACTTTCATTGACTCCATATCCCAATGATTTGAAGACCTCTCACTCCACCTATTCTACCTGTTCATCTTACCCAACCAAAACAAACAACAAACCCTACACTTAACAACTAGAATAAAATCAAACCCTAAAAAGAAAACAAGTTCACATCCTTTGCATACAATAAAGAGAGCCCTCTATGAGTCCAGGCAGGCTAGGTCCTAGGACTCCAAAGACTGGTCTAATGTTACTCTATGCATTTGGTCTACCAATCTACTAAATCACGGGACCCTAACAGTTCCAATAGATGATGAAAGAGTAACAATACTAGCAGCTTAAAAAACTCTATGCAGAACCACACTCAAGGTGACAATGATTATATTTATGAAATTTTGTATATATTACAAGAAATAGCTTAGAAATTTTATTCATAGATCCATTAACATGTATCTGATATCATAAGAATATAGACGATGAGACATAATTACTCATACATGAAATAAATTTGCATGAAAATAAGGAGGGCGCGCTATCAAAGGATGAAGGAATTTCAAGGGTCATTCGGGGCTTTGAAGTGTGCTCATGCAATCAAGAAAGAGAGAGATAACATCAAGGGCATAGGGTGCACCAATGAAGCTTAAATAAAAATCCTTCATGCCTTCAAGGTGCACTCATGCACTCAAGGAGACAAACAGAGTGCAAGGGCACACTCCAAAGAGATGAAGGGGTCAAGGTTCAGGAATTCATACCTTCGAGGTGCACTCATGCGCTCATGGAGGCAAGAAGGGCGCAAGGGAGTGTGTTGAAGAGACGAAGGGGTAAAAACACATTCCTTCAAGGTGTGCTCGTGCACTCAAGGAGGGTGGAGTTCTTCGTGGTGAAGTAATGTGCTCTTGAGGGAAATTTGTGTTTTTTGGGCGCAATTTTATGAGTTAGTCAAGTTTCGGCTTCCAGAAGTGTACTTTTCTTGGAAAGGATTGAGGACAAGTTCAAAAACAAGAAATAATGATAAAAATGTATATAGATAAGGTCTACAATTTTTCATAGTTCCTATAGCCATCATGACTACAATATGAAGAGTTGAGGGATATGCATAACTTACTTGGGATGAAGATATCCTTGATTTGATGATGTACACCCAACCCAATTGAGAATGATTATGAGAATTAATGATTAACCGGGTTGATTATAAATAAATTACATGAAAATCATTCCATGCATGCTCTCCACTTGTCAATAAATGAATGAGTTATTTAAGAGAATTAAAGTGGGGTCATATTTTCTAGGAGTGCGCCCACATGCAATAAGAAAGCACATGCATGGGTTCTATAAGGGTGCATGTCATCATGTTGAAGAAATGTGGCCGCACTTGCTAACCATGAAGGAGTGCACTCCACTAGGGTGAGTTTTTCAGCTTGAAGGAGTGTGCTCAAAGAGAGAGTGACTCTTCATGATCTTGGAGTGTGCTTTTGCTTTAAAATTTATTTTCTTTCATTTTTTTTCTTGTGTGCTTTTGAGTGCTTTTGTGTGGAGAATAAGGCTATTTTTTAAGTCAATAAAAGCTATGAACTCACCTATCCTTGGATAATATAACACAAGTGATTTTAAAGGTTAGGTGACGACACTTAGGAAACATTGACTTAGGAGGATGCAAAACTTACAATAAACATAAAAATAACAAATCATACAATGTTATGACACTAGGTAGTTTGGATTAACAGTTCCTATAGGCTCCAAAATTGAGTTAGGAAAACATTTTGGAGGGTCATTGTTGCAGCGACAACGGGTAGGACTTAGTGCACAAATCTTGATGGGAAAGGTTTCATCAATGAGTCTCATGGACGGGTAGTACTCATCACCTGGTAGGAGGGCCAATGCCTTCACAATTTACATTGGGCAAGAGAACAAAGAAGAGCTCCAAAATGGCTAAGTGTGGGAACAGTAGAGTAAGGCAGGAAAATTCATCCAAACATGTCTCAAACATGGATCACACACATGAATTCCATCAATTCAAGCCATGATAATGCATAGGACTCATGAACAAAATACATACCTTGAAACGACAACAAAGTGATAGTTATTAAGTGTGACAGTTAATACGCCACATTATGACACTTAGCACATGAGTTGCAACAGAAGTCTGAATTGTGATCAAAAGGTGCACTAGGATGTTGGAATGTGTCTAGCACATATTCTCGTGATATGTATGAACATATAATGTAATAGAGTGTGAAAGTACTGACTCTAGTGATTTTCAAAGGTGTGATACATACAAGAGTGAAATTTGTTGAAAGCGACACCTGCAACAGTGAGAAAACATAAAAATGACACTTGAAAAAACTAAAGAAATTGAAAGTGGCACATGCCAAAGTGAAGATAACATGAAAACACCACTTGTTAAAGTGAAAGCAAGGTAAAAATGGCAACCACAAAATTTAAAGTGACATTTTTAAAAGCAAGGATGCATAGAAGTGACAGTTGGGAAAACTCACTGAAATAGAAGTACAAATGCAACTAAAGTAAGGGTGACTATCAATGGAAAGAATGAAATGACTGTCGACATAGGTTGAACATTTCACATGCACTATCTTGATGGATTTTTCTTTGTTTGTTCAATATTTCATAAAGTAATTGCGCTTATAAATGTATCAAGGAGTGAGCATGTATGAGCGAGTGAATTTGACAATTAGAATCCGAGAAGAAGACTTAAACACTTAGCAAAACATCAACCGGCCATGAAGGGTCTGTGCAATGTCAAATCATGAGATCCTTAGTAGGCTCCAAAATTCAAATGTCGGAAAACATTTGGAGGGTGTTTATCACAGTGTCAACACTTGTTGACACACTCACAGAACTCCATCTTCTCTATTCGGGTTTCACCCTTAAGTGCAAGGTTTCAATATTTCAGGAAGCATTGATTCATCGTATGGATTACCTTGGCTTCCACATTTAACCCGGTTATAGATATATTCTCCTCTATTCATTTTCTCGATTCAAACACATTTACAAAGCTCGACAAATTAAAATTTTTTTGATCTAGGAGAGGGTAATATAAAATGGTAAGTTAAAGAGAACCATAGTATGATTTTTCATCTTTGGTGTTGCTCCACTACCAGCAAGCCTGGAAAGTACCCTGACAGAGTCACTACAAGAACAAAAGAATCACTTTGCTTCCAGCGAGCCTGAAAATTACCCCGTCAAAGTTGCTTTCTTCACCACTCTGCGTAGGAATCCTTGCTCTTCTTTCACCCTTTATTTATTTTATTTATAGAACTATGCATAGGAACTTATTTATTTATCAGGGTGGAAGAAGGATACTGACTAATTGAGAGCAGGAGAGGTTTTCCCTTTAGATACAGGTATATAAACCTCTGATATTTATTTTCTCATTATTGATTTTCTCGTTTCCTTTATCTACTCAATTGGATCTACATGAAAAACACCATTCGATTACAATTGATGTAGGGATTAATTCATAGGTGGTTGGACAAAAAACCCTCTCAGGTTTCTTGGAACCTAGGGAAGATGAATCAAGGGATCTCTAGTTTTTCAAGTAAAATACATTCAATCATAAACATTTTAGATAAGAATTCACAAAGAGAGGATGAGTGAAGACCTACTTATCCCTCGCACAACTCTGCTAGAGCGGTTAGTGTGGCAAATATGAAACCCTCATCCAACTCCAAGAGTGAAACCTACACACAAGATGAACAACAAGTGATCTTCACAGCATATATAACCTTCAACAATTGAGTATATTAACATATAACATCATATAGAAATTGAATGCACTAGTATCTAAGCATCAGTCTAAATCATGAAATCACAACACACAAAATGTAAACATTCCAGTCATGATATAGACAGAACAACAGAATATCTATATTATTAAATGTGAGAAGCAATATTACAACCATTGTGTTTCAACAAGCCTTCCTCCACCTCCTAGCTCCTTTCTCTCTCTCTCTCAAGAGTATCTTGGAAGCATAACAATTCTCGAATTCTGATTTATTTCTCCATGGCCAAGCCTCCAATATATTAGAAGTGAAGGCTATGAAGATTCCCAAATTCCTCCTTAGTTCAATTTGGGAAAAATCTTTGGGGTGAATAATGTTTCCACATTTAAAAATTCTTTTATTTTCTTTTTAGATGCTTTAATGCTTAGGATAAAACTTCCCAATGTTTTATGGCTATTTCTCGTTTTTGTATGCTTTTCTTGTTTAGTAAAAAGCTAAAGATGAGGATAAGAAAATCACATTCCACCATATGAGTTTCCGTAAGTGAACAAGAGTGTCAAAGTTTAGTTAACTCAAGATTTTTTCCTTGTGACTGAGTGATAATTTGGTAACAAAATTTAGATGAAGGGGAAAAAGTGTTATAGACTAGGGTAACATTGTCCTCATGATACAACTTGTGTTATAGTCTTAAATAGGCCAGAAAAAGAGGGTGTATTTTAACCAAAAGCATAGTATTATCCTCTAAGAATGAGGAGGTACTTTCATGTATAAAAAATTCTCCCTAAAGTGTGAGTTCGTAGAAGAAGGTGATGGAAGAAATACTTTATAAAACAACCGAGGAGAGAGAGTTTCAAAGCGTCAGAATGGAAAGAGTCCCACAAAAACATCAAACCGTATGTCATATATAAATGATGTATTGAGTTGGGCATTACAATGTTCAGTATCTTGGAAAATACACTATAGATCTATGTAGAATATGAGAGATCAAGTCCACCAGTAAGAACAACGTGAAACTTTGTCACAATGATGTTAGACTAACATAAGTTGTGTACAGAAAAGAATATAAAAAAAACACAGCTTAGGAGAGGAAACAAGGTTGAGTAATGTAAGCCTCATCCTAAGTTCTTTGTTACCATCACGGACTAGCATAATTATGCACACGTGAATACATGAGTTGCTGTCGAACATGCGAGAATTATTTTGATTTACCGTTCAATGATGAAAATCATTCACATACACGAGGAAGGCCACCGATAAGGATGATGGTCTCTAAGATTTTCAGTAAAATCTAGTGATTTTGAATAAAGGAGTTGAATTCGAACACTCATAGAATCGTTCAAGTGGGATCCAATAGTGAAAACCACCAATCAAACACATGGATAATTTCCACTGAGGATTGAAATCTCTAGGGTACTGTGAAGTTTCTCAACTTACTTACCATATAATTTGTTGACATCAATAGGAATGGATTTGTCGAAGGAGGAGAATAAGGGGCTCCTCACCAATCTACGTGAAACAATGATAAAAATGACTGATTTTGAAGTGATTTGGAATAATAGGGTAAATTGAATCAATTCAAATAGACACATGATATAGTGGTTGATAAGGTCAATAGATAGTATACAATCCCTTGAACATTAGAAGGCATGACACCAAAGAGACCATGAAACTTAGTCTCAAGAATTCCAAAGAGTGTTAGGATAGAAGGATGCCGGGACATCAAGATATCAAGGAAAAACTCATAAGATGGTAGTGCTCAAAGAGAAGCTAAAAAAAAAGGAATGTGCTGGATAAGTGCCATGTTCAAGGGATGGAAAGTAGATTACTGTCATAAAATTTCAAACTCAGATAGATAGCAATGATTGTTCTTTATTCAAAAAAATTTCAGTTTACTTAGGTCTAACGAGTCCAAAAAGGGTAAACTCGATGGTATTTTCACAACTAGAGAGTGTGAAAAGATCGTAAAGATGATTCCAAGGGTGTACCTTTGTCATGGTTGATGATCGGGTGCGACAAAGGGTTAATAGTATACCCATCACAACTCCTTTTGCACAAGTATTCCATTAAGTATGGATAAAGTGAGAAACCTATGCTCAATATATGTCCTCTTCATTTTGTTATGAGTTTGAGGAGACAAATTGAATTCGATACTCTTCATAAAAAAATTATCTAACTAAAACAAAGAAAAATTGTAATATATTTTTTAGTTTAAAGAGCGAGAAAAAGATAGAAAAAGAAACACTCAAATCTATTCCATAGTAGTTTTACGAGCCCAAAGTAGTTAACTCAGGGTTTTTCTTTTTAATGAGAGAAAATTTCCCTGAAAATAATGTTCAATCTTCCTTGTGGGAGTTTAACGAGCCTGAAGAAGGAAACTCGAGGCTTTTCGGATTAATAAGCAAGAAAAATACCATAAAAAGAATGTATGGCCTTCTTCATGGGAATTTAAAGAGCCCAAAGAAGGAAACTCGAGTTACAAAGCACAAGCTAGAGAGGTGTTAGACGTAGTGTTTTTTTTAGTGGGTCCCCATCATAGTCCATAAGTTCATAGGCCCCTTTAGCAAGGACCCAAGTGATAGTGGAAGGACTAAAGAAGATGGATGGAAAGGTTCTTACCCCCAAGATATTTCTTAATTTTCATTTCGAGTGTAACTCTTGAACAGGCATCAAAGAGGAAATAACAAGGTAATATTGATTAAGGGACAGTATTTCCATATGATTCGTATTCAGTGCAGATGGAAAGGGGACTGAGACATGAGGTTGGAACTCCTCCCAAGATCGCTTAGCTAAACATGTGATCTCCCTAATAGCCTAATCAAAGGGGAGGACAGTGGTGAGAATATCAGTATAGGGATATTGAAATTAAGAGTTCTTAGGATCATGGACCCCAACCAAGGAAAGAGGAGATTCAAATCTAGACTAAATGGCTTGACTAGCCAGTTGCACTGGTGAAAGTGACATCTAATCTCCACATGAATTGAAGGTGGAAGGGATCAATATGATCTCTAGATCCATAAACCAGTAGGTATTGCAGAGAACATATAATTGGCAATAGGAACCTGAGGCGGTGGTAGAGGGAAACACCCCATAAGAGAGGAGTCTTTCAAAAGACCAGTACCAAGTCCAACAAAAGGTGCAGGAGTACCACCCACTAAGGTAACATTGTAAGAATTCGGGGGTAGAACTTTTGGGGTGCAGAAATACATTTGATCCACTATCATAACTTTTACTTGGTGACAAAAAATATAAGTTGGAAGACCGGTGAAACAATGGTATTCATATAATCAGTCCATTTACGCCCCAACATAAGATTGTAATCGAACAGGTGATCAACAATTTCAATATCAACAGGGATTGTTTTCCCATCGAGAGTGATGGGAAAATTAGCAAGATATCCCTTAGGGATGGAAGTGTGGCCATCAAAATATTTAAGGGAATTTGATGGTGGAGTAAGAGTGGGTGAAACTGAGGGGAGCTAATAGGAAGTAGCTATCACACAAATAGACACATATTCATGGATGACGGTGCAATGAATGGCTTTGCCTTTCGCCATAACTTGACCTTGGAATGTAAGTTAATGGGAGAGGCTAGGTGTAATTTTGTCCATCTTAAAAATAGCTAGATTGGAATATTGAGATCCGATCCCACCTATGGCCAAAAGAAAATCTTTTCGTTTTTCTAACGAGCACCAACATAGCAGAGGGTTTTTCTGCCAAATCCTCTACAATATTGTAGTTATGGGAAGTAAAAGAAGATGGATTATGTGGCATACGTCGAAGTTCTCTTTTTCGGGATGAATCACGAGGTTAGTAATAGGCTTTTATGAATGAAGATCATTAGCGGAAGTGGGATGGAACTCGAGGTAGTGTCCAAAGCATTTGAGATAGGATTTCCATAGTTTTTGGCTCGTGTTTGAAAATCAATTAATTCAAATTCATAAACATCTGATGATCCTTATCCAGAAGGAGGGGGATGCAACCTTTAATTCCCCCTTGAGAAGGTCATGGTGGTTTTGATACAAGATGATGTTGTTGTTAAGTAGGAAGAGGGTTATTAAGGGCCGCGGGGATCTGTCTGGTGTCCTTTTGCACAAGCAATTTTGTGCACTCTTGGAGACAAGGACATTTATAGGTCAGATGGTCCTAAATACATATCTTGAAAGGGAACTTGATAGCTTTCTCCTTTCCTTTCTCATATTGATCAGTATAAGGTGCTTTGGTTTGGGTGTTTAGAACAAATACTTTAAGCTTAGAGGGAGAGGTCTTTTTCTGGTTATTCTTTTTCTTTAAACTAAATTTATGTGTATACTACACAAATTTTATCACATGAGATGGAGGAGTAATAGTGTGATCGGATTTAGTTTAGGCAGGGGTAGTATTAATGGATAACTAAGCATGTTTCCCACTCAACTGTGTTAAATGTGTCCCAGAGGCAGTACCAATGAGATTATCAGCGTGAGGACCAATTTTTTGTGAAATAAGAGTATTAGAATTTCAGGGAGAATGAGGGATCAAGTCATAAATAATGCCAGATTGCAAATAGATAAGGTCTAGATATTGGGTAAGATGAATGACCTGGTCTTCTATAACATATCTAGACATGGAAATGTCCTTCATGATGGGAGGTAGAAGGGACTTGCAGAACCAATTACATAATAGGTGATCCGGAATTGGTGCCTTTACGAACCTCCACCTATGTCTCCATTCATTGATGTGATTAGATATTTGGGTGGAAGTGTTCTGGTGCAGGGTTGTCCAGAGTTCCATTGTGGTTTTGTAACATATCGGTACCTCGGAGTGCTTCAATAATTTCATGGCGAGGGTGTTAATGTTGTTAACATAAGCATGTGGTAATTCAATATACCACTTAGTAGCATTGCCATTAAGGTGTGTGGGAAGAGTCTGAGCCTAATAGAATTAGAAGCACGCCAAAGATGGTATGTAGTGATCTGTTTTGTCAAGTCATCTCCCTACTTTCCCTCAAACTTGGAAATGTCCATGGGAATTTTGTGCGAGGTTGGAGGCCATAGAAATTTATGGTTGACGAGATCATTTTTCAACTTGTATAGATCTAGGATGTCCAGTGTAGCTAAGAAAGGAAATGGTGTAGGTGTATATGAATCAAACCAAGGAAGAGCAGGATGACTAGAGGGACCAGGATTTCCTCCCATCAACAGGTTTCCAATAGGATACATAGGTTGTCATGGATAGTCGTTTCATGAGGTGGTGGTGGGTTCATGTAGAGTGATGTTACATAAGGCGTTCCCCCAGCCTGAGGAATGTTACCAACGAATTGGTTGACCCTGAGATAGAGGTTTCCCCCAACATATACATATGGTTCAGTTGGGAGGCCCCAAGGAGATGCAACATGTACATGGAATAGAACACCACTTTCCACATAAAACGGATTAGATGTAGTACCACCACCAATGAGGTAACCACCAATAGGAAAAGAATCAATCAAATATGGGCCCTTTTGTACCATATATTTCTTGGGTCCAGGAATGCCCCCAACAGGTGGGTAAGTACCAGAAACATTTCCCCCACTATGTAGTGGTGGGGGATTTGTACCAAGAAATGGATGCAAACTAAACAGGTTTTTGAAGGTTATCAGAATAAGAACAGTAGGAGCTAACGCGAAAGTAGGGGAAGTGGAGGTGTTGACGCCTGATATTTTGGATTAGGTAAATACATGTAAAATAGTGTAAATAGAAAATAAGGAGAATTTGAATATGAAGAGACATTGGGAGATGAAGCCCAAGATTCTCTCCCTCCATGTATATATCTACGATCATTCTTAATGAAAAATCACAATTCTCTTTGAGGAGTTACCTTTTGGCCTGACAAGAGGTAACAAAATGTTGAGAAACACCCCAAGTGGGTGTAGCGGAGGTTTCTAGATGAACCATAGGTTGTATAGTATGATAACCCACAAAAATTATGGAACCTGAGATAGGTGGGTTGAATGGTAGTATATCAAATGTGTCCAAAAAATACCATGACTCACCAATAGTCATTGGGATTTTCAAAGGGGAAATTATAAAAGACAATGTAGGTAAGGGTTCTACCTGAATCAAGACAAGCCCAAGAGGATTCGTAAGTGGAGAATTATAAGGAGGTATTATACCTTCAATAAAAGTTTCCTCAGGCATAATAGACTTTGGTTCACTATGGTGTGATTCAGGATTTGAAACTCAAGACTAACTCGCCTGAGCAATGGGGGAATATGATTTTACAAAATCTTATTGAGTAATGTATTATATCTGGTCTTATTAGAAAAAAGTAACACACCTAAAAAACCAAAAAGACTCTAAAATAGATCAACAAGCAGCCAGGGAAAAACTATCTTATATCCACAATTATCTAAAGATGAAACCCAGTGTCGACAGACTATAAGAGAGAGTCTGTCTAATGCAACAATTACGACTACTCCTAATATTCACCCAAACCTCAGTAAGAAGGGACCAAGCACTATCGTGAAGATTAGTAACCTCCCAACAAACCAAAGACAAAGTATATTTGTCTATTCAAGTACCAGGGCATCCCACCCCAGTCGACTTGTGTTCGTACCTAGAAGTATGGCCACTAAGTCCAACTCAAATCATGGACACCACCGAGAGGTCATTGTCGTGGGTAGTACGCTATGTGGGAAAGATACCTGAGTCCCCGAATCAACTCTGATATCCCCGAAAGGATCCTCAATACATACAATACCCACCAAACTTCAATTCAAGGTGCACTATCTTCTCTCACACTTTGATGTTGCCTCATGCTTACCTCCCTTTTTAGAGTAGCAGTCTCAATTGATGTGAGTGCAGCAATATTTTCTTTCTTTAATGACACTAGTTTAATTTTTGCATCCTTGGGGATTTCGTTTCAGAATATATGTGTATTCTGAAGAAAAAATATATATTTTCTTTTCAATTTTATTATGAGATCGATTTTAGCATTACATTCTTAATGTCTATGGAAGGGTGTTGATGTATGAAGTTTTATGAGACTCTTTACACAAACCACATAGATCATGCTCTTATTTTTTCTTTCGATGAAGAGTAATTCTACAAGGAGAGAGTATCCTACATTGTTTCCCACAATAAACAAACAAAATACAATTTCCAATACACCTAAAAAAAATCATACAATGATACTCCAATTACATGCACACTAATGTACTGAACATCAATCATATTAAGCAAATAATTTTTTATTTTTTATTTTTTTTCTTTTAGGGTGCAAGAAAATGCAAGTTAGACTAAATTTCAAAAGAAAACATGAATGTAGTCATAATAATCATAGTTTGAGACAACAAATACCTTAATACACAAAAAAACAAAACATAGGCAGTGGGAATCACAACAAAAGTGACAAAACAGAGGTTTCAAGCACTAATGCATGCTAGCAAGCCAAAATAGTGCGTTATAGTAAGGGGTAACACACTCTAGATAAGGGTTAGGCAACATTAAAATTCTCTTGTTTCCACTGCCAACAATGTTACACAAGTTTAACTCAGAATAAGGATCTAGGTCTGGGTCAAATAAAAGTGCTCAGATCAGTTAGATTATTAAGCATGGAAACAGTGGATAGGAATTCAAGCAAAGGAAATATCAAAGATAGAGAATTTTGGAGAGGGGAAAATAAACTAGGAATAATAATTCTCCCCAGTGGAGTCACCAATTCTTCTGTAGGGATTAATGCATGGGTGGATGGAAAAAAAACCTCTCAGGTTTCCCAGAATCTAAGGCATAAAAATTAAGGGATTTTTGGTTCTTCAAGAAAAATAGATTCAATCATAACTATGTTAGATAAGAATTGAAAAATACAGGATGAGTGAATACAGGCTTATCCTTCACACAACTCTATTGGAGTGGTCAGTGTGGCAGAGAAGAAACCCTCAGCCAACTCCAAGAGCGACACCTTCACACAAGAAAAACAACAAGTGATCTTTGCAACATATATAACCTTCAATAATTCATCATATTAACATATAGCAGTATATATAAATTGAATGCACTATTTTCTAATAATTAGTGTAAGTTATGGAATCACAACACACAAAATGTAAACACTCGAGTCATGATATAGACAAAACAACAATAAATCTATATTATTAAACGTGAGAAGGAAAATTACAACCATTGTCTCGCAAGAAGCCTTCCTCTAGCTCCTAACTCCTCTCTCTCTCTCTCTCTAGTGTATCTTGGCAGCATTAAAATGCTTGAATTCTCATTCCTTTCCCCATGGCCAAGCCTCTAATATATAGGAAGTGGAAGCTATGAATATTTCCAAATTCCTCCTTAGTTCAATTTGGAAAAAAGCTTTAGGGTGAATAATGTTTCCTCATTTAGAAATTATTTTATTCAATTTTTAGATGCTTTAATTCTTAGGAAAAAACTTCCCCATGTCTTGTGCCTCATTCCTGCTTTTGTATGTTTTTCTTGTTTAGGAAAAAGCTAAAGTTGAGGATAAAGAGATCACATTCTACCATATGAGTTTTTGTAAGTGAAAAAGAGTGTCAAAGTTTCGTTAACTCTATTTTTTTCCTTGTGACTGAGTGAGAATTTTGTATCACAAGTTAGATGAAGGGGAAAAAGTGTTATAGAATAGGATAATGTTGTATCACAAGTTATAGAATGAGGAGGTATTTTCATGTATAACAGATGCCCCCTAAAGTGCGAGGTAATAGAAGAAAGAGATGGTAGAAATACTTTATAAAACAACTTAGGAGAGAGAGTTTCAAAGCATCGGAATGGAAAGAGGCCTGCAAACAACATCAAACATATGTCATATATAAATCATGTCCTGAGTCGGGAATTACCATGTTTAGTATCTTGAATAATACACTATATATCCATCTAGAAGATGAGAGATCAAGTCCACCAGTAATAAAAATGTGGAACTTTGTCATGGTGTAGTCATACTAAGATAAGTTGTGTCTAGAAACAAAATATGTAGCTTGGGAGAGGAAACAAGGCTCAGTGATGTAAGTCTCATCCAAAGGTCTTTTTAACTGTCACGAAGTAGCATAATTTTGCACACATGAATAAATGAGTTGATGTCGAACATGCGAGAATTTTTTATTTCCAGTCAATGATGAAAAACGTTAACGGACATGAGGAAGGCCACCAATAAAGATGATGGTCTCCAAGATGATCGATAACATCTAGCGAGTGTGAATAAAGGATTTGAAGTTGAACACTTTTAGAATCATTCAAGTGGGATCCAATAGTGAAAACCAACAATCAAACATAATGTATTTAGTGTTTTGTTGAGCAAGGGTCCCAAAACACCTTTTCTTATAGTTTGGTTGTCACCTACAAAGATCATACAAATAGTTGAATGATGTTAGTGCTTGAATAAGAACCAAAAAAGCATGAGTGAGATAAGAACAATACATGAAAAAGATTAAACAAAACTAGAACAAACATAAAATAGTGCTTAAATGAATCATAAACACATCAAAAAAAGACATAGCAATATAATTCCCTTTATTGAATATCGATAGAAGAGATATAAATGAGATATCAAAAGACTTGATGAGAAATTATTGAGCAATGGTTCTCAAGATCTCTCAGCAATGACCTCCTTTATTCAACCTCATATGCAAGCTCACTCTCTCTCAAAGAAGCTAAGAGAACTCTCAATGATGATCGAACTCTCTCAACAATGGAATGCAGGATTGCCTTGGGACAATTTTTCCAACATAACAATGCTTGAACTTCTTCTCCTATTTTTCTTCCAATGGATTTTTTATATATAAGTTTAACTCCTCTTTCCCTCCCTTATCTCATTAATGAGAATATGACTTGATATAAGGACAAGAGGATTTCCTTTGGGACTAAGTATCTCCAAGTCAAATCGAAATTGGTTTTCCTTGGGTGGTACATGTCAGGGAATCCAAATTCAATTTGTGTGAAGTGGTCTCGGAATGCTAACTCATACTTGGGTTGACCTGCATAGCTATCGAATAAAAAGTCGTGCGGTTCTTAATTTATGCCTTTGGTGAGCCCGCACAGATTGGTTTTTTAAATTTAACCTTTGTAAATCTCTTGATTTTTTTGGTTTCATGATGTATTCAACTCGAAGTGTTTCACTTGTATGTGTTGTTTTTTGACTCTGTGTGTCATCAAGATTGTACAAATGAGTGTACGATTTTTCATGTTAACAGTTTCCCCCTGATATATGAGGTTAGGAGCAAGCATATAGAAAAAATACATCATGTTTTTTTGTTCTAGAAATGGGTTTGATGTGATTTTTTAAGAGAGATGAGATCACTGTGAAGATGATTGGGGAGATTTCCTTAACTAAGAACTCACAGTAAACCATTTCTCTGAATAAATGATGATGAAAAAGTGTCTACATGATGCACGCATGTCCCATGCTTGTTAGGATGACTATTATTGACATAATACAAATATACAATAAAACATCCTATCAGGTCAGTGATGAGGTAGCTAACATGTTAGAAGTTGATGAAGATAATTTATTTCTCCCTCAGGGGAGCTTCTAAAAAATAATTTGATATGGATTCCCCCATGCATTTGAAGGATGTCATTGTTGAAGGGGGTGTGCGAAGATGCATGGGTCTTCAACTAGATGAAATAAAATGCAACGACCCAATGTCTAATACTACCCTAACATGAAAACTTATGTTGAAGTCGAATTCCAGGGAGATCGATAACATCAATGAGCAAATGATGGTTCTCACTATGCCACCTCAAATTATCCCTATATGATGGGAATAACCAAGGTACTGCTTTGATTGTGGAAGATGAGTGTTGGTGTCAAAAAAATGAAGTTTCAACTACCTGAAACATGATTATAGGAAATATTTGTGAAATTGGTATAGATATTTGTGATGAGAATGGTCCATAGGCATGATGGCCAGAATTGACAATATACGAGGGATACATAAATATTTCCCGAGGTTGGAATATTGTAAGTGGCAGAAGTCAAAACAACAGTGTTTAAGTAAGTGTCCTTGGATCTGATAGGTGTCCAAGGGGGGGATTAAATAATTGTGTTGACTGTCATGGTATGTGTGAGCAAATGATGATCATGGAAAGGGTTATGAGGTGGGAACAGATTTGGCTCAAACCAAGGGAAACTCAGGATTGTCGCTAGGTGATTGACACAAAAATATGGTTGAGCATTATGTTCCTTAAAAAATATTTTGTACACTTTCCAAAGAATTTAAAGTGGTTTGGGATGTACAAACAGAGAGACGGGTGCCACGAGAAAATTTTGGCATGCGTGATGTTGTAATAGGGATTGTTTCTTAGGGTGGGGGCCCCATTGGCTGGTCTCGATGTGGGGTTGATGAGGTGGAAAGAATGACGCAGATGGTCTACTGCCATGTGGATGGATTGTAAACCAAGTGTATAATGTGGAGGTGCATTCAATTCAATCTAATAAGTGAACATGAAGGGTGGTCTGGGAGTGAGGGTGGTAAGAAATAAACAAATAAGAGAAGTATGAGGCTGATATTTTTAGTCACAGGGGTCCAAATGGCTCCCGATCCTAGGAGAATGTTTATGGATACCAATAATATGATGGGTACTATGAATTGGGGTAATCCATGTGGTTAAGGCGTTATCGGATTTTCGTGAAAGTTTCACCAGCGTGGGGGGAAGGTAATGGTAAATGTGGTCGAGTTGGTGGACCCTATAGTTTATTTTAGAGAAATTTAGGTCATGATATGCAAAGCTTTGCGGGAAACCTCTTTTGTTGAGTGATGAATGGTACCTTAATTTTCAATCGACACCAAGGAACTGTGTATACTGGGAAACTACAAAGAAACCTACAACTTCAAAAGCCAATACCCCAAGTGAAAGCATCTTAATGTGACAATACGTAAATTTTGATTAATTGAAAAAGTTGTGTTGAAAATCAGAGTAAGGCGCACCTGAAAGCTACTCTGATCAGAAAAACAAGCCCAAAATTGACAATGTTGGTTGAATGGTATGGAGGGATGATGATGTAGATGAAGATGTTCTGATCCCAATGTCGCTAACATTTTTTTGAAAGTAGGTCGTGAGATTCTAAGCGAGCCTCTGGAAAATGAAAAAGAGGGTGATGTATAGGGGAGTATGGACCATATGTCGCCTCATTTGTACTTGTTTACGTGGAATCCAAAGCAGGGTCCACGAATTTTTTTGAATTGTAGAAGTCATCCAGAGCACCTGTGTAGTGCACGAGAAGAGCCAGGTAAGAGGTCATGACCCCACCATTGTGATTTTGGTAGCCTAGGGTAGGTAGGTCATACAGGATGACTGGTACGGGCCTTTTTAGGGTCAATCATGGAAAACCACACGGGCGACTCTTTGCTAGTTGTACAAATCTGCACGGGGAAGGGTGATACAGTCACGCAATGCACGCAACTATGAGTGAGACAGTCGTGATTTTTTCAAGCTGGAGACCTCATGGATTAATGAGTGATAGCCAAACGTAGCGCACAACTATGTATGAAACAGTCACTTGAAACCTCGGTTGAGGTCTTCACGACTAGGGGTTTGACATACATATGGTGTGTGTGACTGTATAGGATAAACCTACACTGTGGAATGCACATGTTTGGGTAACAGACGCGCTACTGTGCACCTATTATGAAAACATACATGCTATTGCGCATCTGTTATGAAAACAAACACGTGGTACTGATGAAAGTCAATTTTTTATCCTTGGGGCTGATATTTTTTTTTTAATTCTTCCTTACTTTGGGAAGGATGGTTGTGTCATGGCACAAGTAGAATTGGGACTGCTTGTGCACTATGATGGTTGGTGAAGCTCAGGATCAAGCCTAGATAGTGAGATGGGGGTTTCTGAAGTTTGTTCATAACCCTCTACTGAGATCGCAGGAGGATATTTGTGATTTAGATATGGTAGCCGGACAGATAGGTGTTTGATATTTGGGTCAGAGAGGTGGAATTCATCGTTGAGGTGGATGTGGATTTCGTTACTAGGCTTGTACCTCGATGCGAGGTACTACTGACATATCTCTCGCCCATATGGGTGGATTTTATGACATGGGTTTTCCATCATAGTGGGGATGATGCATTCCAAGAGAGGTGTATCCACATTGCCTCTATTATGGATTTGGCCAAGCAAGATGCTTCAGCTATGATTATACACTTGTTGGGGTTAAACGCATGATTATACGTATTTTAGGACCACATCTAGTAGTGCTCAAGAGGCTTCAAGTGGCCATCTATTATGACTAGGCGGGTTTCCTTCATAAGAGGATGATGGCGCAGTTATCACAAGTTCGCAGGGGCGAGTTGAGCAGCTTCTACTATGGCATTGTGTTATGCAGCGTCATGTAAGAGGGAGTTGTGATGTTGCATACATTGTTGGTTGTGTCAATTGGGCCACTAAAACATCCATGAATATGACAATGGACACATGTGATGTCACAGGAAAGCGGAGGGGAAGAAGAGTCACTACTAGACACCCACATTTAAGGGTTGATTCTTGTCTAACACTCATGTTATCCTTGATTTCATGTATGCTGGTGTGGATTTTCGAGGAGATATAGAGATGGGCTTTCCCACAAGAGATGTGTGGGGCCTAACAGGTATTCCATCATGATTTCTGCATTTTATGATTTATATGTGTTTTGTTTTATGAAGTATTTCCATGTTGATACATGTATGTTTGATTGCAGATTTTGAAACTATTGGGTGCTTGTTGGCCAAGTTGGTGGGAGTAGATCCTCAGAGTGCTGGTATGGAAATTGTTTCTACTAGCCAACAACACCGGAGGGATGTTATGGGAGATGAGGGCCCTGAGAGGCTGACTCAACATTGGCGTCTGGAGATAGATGGCCCCTTTGAGGAGAGGGAGGTTTCAATTCTTCGAGCTGAGGTGAAGAGGTTGTGAGCGAATTTTGAGGCTACTGTAGATGCTTGGGACTGTGCAAAAGACTTATTTTGTGGGATACCAAATGTTGTATGGGCCATGTTGGATGAGGAGACAATTAAGAGGATGATGGCTTGGGATAGGGCAAGGCACCATGTCTTTCGTTAGATGGCAGTGGTGGTGGAAACTATACGAACGATCTTGTCTCCTACACCGAGTGAGGCAGGATGGCCTCATGCCGATGATGCAAGGGGTGTTGGACCCCAGCCTTAAATATAGTTATTGTATGTACCAAGGGAAGCACCCATATTGACGATGCTCCCCTTTTTTATCACTCATTTTCTCTATCATTGGACAACAAATGTACTTTTGTATATATATATATATATATGAGTTTAGTTTTCTACGGCTCTCATGATGTTTCTATATGTTATGGTTTTCATACGTGTGATGTACTTGGCAGTTATTGATGGATTTATTCATTATGGGTTATGTGTCTCGACGATGATATATATGTGATGTATGACAGTCTAGAATTTATTAGCTATGCAGTCGACTATATGATTTTGATTTCTTGGTATATGTGAAAATGTGATATAATCAAAACCATGTGATAACCTTTGTACATGTAGGTATTTCCGAAAAAGGAAAGGATTATACACCTCGAAACCTTTTTTTAACTGCGAGACAACAAGTTGGGAATCAAGGTGGGAGGCATCAGACAAGAGGCCTATGACTTCATCATATTCATATTGATTATTTTTGGTTGACCCAAGACAAATCCCATTCTGAAGAAGGGGTGTTAGGTCAGGAAAGTACATGGACCAAGTTGCTCAATGAGATTTTGCGACCATTGAGAAGCACCATCAGCGAACCCATGGTGGTAGGTTTGAAAATGATCCATCTGAGAAACATGATGAGAGCATGGTATTAGAGTACATATGTGATGAGGTGATCATCATAAAAGATAAGTCAAGGTGAATGCATTTACATCATAGGTCTGAATTGAAAGTTATGAATAGAATTTTTTGAGGTAGATCTTGTTGACGAGGTCCTTAAGGAAAGTTCCATCTAGTTGTGCTAACATATTTTCACCTTTGAGAAGGAAATGTTTACTGATAAAAGGTCCTTTCCATAAGGTCTCGAAATCGCCTAGTAACAAGGCTTCTTTGGCTACATCATACCGAAGTACGAAATCTCCCTCGTTAAATGTGTGAGGGGTGAAATTGTGATCAAAAGAGGCTTTAGTTCTCTTTTTATGGGCTTCGTTGTGCTGGAGGGATTCGCGTCAACTTTCGTCGACGTGTTCTAGTTGTACTAGCCATTATTCTATGGGTGAAGTTTCTGGGAAAATATCGATGGTAGTGTGTAGGGTGGGAATATCACACTCTATAGGGAGTACGACCTCCACACCGTATACTAGGTGAAAAGCAGTAAATATTGTGGATAATTTTCGTTATGTGTGATATGTCCACAGGGAGGATAATAGCATGTGATGTCAATTGGTTTTATGCTTGTTCACCATATGTTGTAATATTGTTTTGAGAACTTTGTTGACAACTTCTACCTGTCCATTAGACTGAGGGTAGTATGGGAAATCAAATTCATGTGAAAATCCAAGGAGATGCGATAACTCTTGGAAAATCTCATTCTCGAAGTGTTTACCATGGTCTAATACTAACTCATTAGGTACACCAAACAGCGTGATGACATGTTTAAATAAAAACATTGTAGTGGTATCAACGGGGTTGCTGAATGTGGGCATGGCTTCGTCCCACTTGGTGACGTAATCGATAGCAACTACTTTGTATTTATGACCATTTTGAGATGATGGGTAGTAAGTCATGAAATCAATGCTCCATTTACAAAATGGGTTGCCGATGATGATTGTATGTAGAGGAGCTAGGTGAGCTTAGGCTTTGTGGGCATATCAGTGACAACGCTCACACTGCTTTACGGCTTGGATACAATCATGGAAAGGTGTAGGCCAAAAGTATCCAACATAGAGGATATTTTGGGTAGCCATCCCTAACAGGTGGTTGTCGCGGAACCCATTATGACATTCATTTAAGACATTTTTGGCTTCATCGATGGAAAGGAATCGAAGAATAATATTGTCAACGCCTTTATGGTAGATAACATTTCCAATGATGAGATAGTGCGAAGCTTAGTGTAAAATGCACCTACGGTCATCGCGAGTCCATTAAGGGTTGAATTTAAGAGTTCAGAGAAAGAGAAGTATTTTTCATTTGTGGATATGAAAAATAGGCGTTCGTCCAAGAAAGAATCATTAAAAGGGGACCCTTGGGATTCTGAGGGGAGATCAACGATGAACTCTACAAGAATGAGAGATTTTTTGCTCTTATAAGATGACCACCCAATGGGTGTAATTATGGTTCATCATACGACGTGTAAGTAAGTATCACATAGGGTTGATATTTGCGATGATGGTGGTAGTGTTAAGAAAAATGTAGTGTCGTAATTTTTGGATGGCATGTACGAGTGCTAAGATTATTATTTTTGTTGGCTCGTACTTTAGAGCTGGCCCCGAGAGGTTCTTTCTAATGTAATATATGACATGATCCCTCTTATCAGTATCTTCTTGGACTAACACCCTAGAAATGGCTACCTCTCGAGATGAGAGGTAAAGAGTGAAATCCTTGATATGGTCAGAAGGACTTATCAAAGGTGCTTGTGACATTGTGTCTTTTAAGAATTTGAATGAATTTTGTTCCTATTCGTCTCATTTGAAAGGGATGTTGTAACGAAGAAGACGCAAGAATTCATGCAGACATGTAGCATAATCAGGAACAAAGGGACGCAAGAAGTTGGCCTTACCTTGTAGGCTTTGTAACTACTTCAAAGTTTAAGTGGAGGGATCCCACGGATGGATTGAACCTTCAGGGGGTCAACTTATATGCCTTATTGGGAGACTATGAATACTAACAATATTCTTGCATTAATGTAGAAGACACGCTTGATATGGTTCAATCATAGGTTGTATTGTCGGCACATATGAAAAACGAATTAAATATCTTCTAGATGATCTGAGCATTTTTTGGAGCATAATGTGAAGTCATCCAAATAGGCTAAGATGAGATTAGCTATATCATGAAAGATATATTTTATGGCACGCTAGAATGTGGATCTGGCATTTTTAAGGTCAAAGGGAATAACGCAGTAGGCGAATGTACCCCAGGGGGTTATGAAGGTTGTTTTATACTGATCTATGTGGCAAATTTAGATCTGGCTATATCTGTAAAATTCATCCATAAAGGACAAGTCTTCATGTCCCAAACATGCATCGATAACTTGATCGATGAAGGGGGTGGGATATTTGTATTTGGTATATGCTTTATTTAGATCCCAAAAATCGGTACAAACACAAAGAGTGCCCTATTTTTCATGATGAGTACAGGGTTGGAAACCCAAGATGTGTAAGCGATGGGGTAAATAAAACCATCTCTGTGAAGCTTATAAATTTCTTGTTGAATGGGTTCCACTTTAGAAGGGTTAAGAGGAAGTTGTTTTTGCTTGACTGGGAAGGCATCTCTCCATGTGTTGATGTGGTGTTCCACAATCGAGTGGTTCATACCAGGAATCTCAAAATATGACCAAGAGAAAATTTCCATATACTCTTGTAAAAAGGCTTTGTAGGAGGAAATTTCTTCTGGGGAACGTGTTGACCTCAATGATATTTCTTCGATGATGCCAAGTTTAGTGGATATGTTTACCTTGATGGTAGGTGAAATATTGGAACAATGGTGGTCCGAGAAATCAAAACCATAGAAGAGCGGGGCCCAAGGGAAGGAAGGGAATATGTTACACTTGTAACAAGTTTGGTCACTATGCAAGAGAGTGCCCTAATAGAAAGGACTCTCCCAAGGATGATGAAAACAACAAATCCAGCGGGAATGAAAATCTAAGGAACAACATGTTCAAAGGAAAAAGGAAGGCTCCCTCTGATCATAGTGGAAATGGGCAACCTTTCAAGAGGTCAAGAAATTCCAAGTTCGATGAGTCTAATGTTGTTGATAATAAGAGAAATGAATTTATTCTTGTATCTGCCCTCTCTGCTGCATCTCCTCCCGACACCCTAGATGTCTAGTTGATTGATAGTGGTGCTTCAAGGCACCTCACTAGTTATAAAGAGTCCCTCTCTGATTTTATTGAGAAGGATAAAAATATATAAATTATCCTTGGAGATAATGCCACCTATCCCGTGAAAGGGACAAGGATTGTGACCCTTCATCTATCTCAAGGTCAAGTCCTCCGCTTACAAGATGTGTTGTATGTACCTGATTTGAAGAACCTTGTGTCTATTTTGGAAATGGAATACAAAGGGTTCAAGGTGGAATTATTTGATGGAAAGGTACACATCTGGAAGAAGAACTTCAAGGAAGCTCTTACTATTGGTTTTAGAGTTGATACACTCTACCAGGTTGGAGGAAGTGCATTGGGGGCTATGTCATGTGATACAACTCTTCAAACAGAGTTATGGCACCGGAGGTTTGCACACCTTCATTACAAAGCCCTTCCCGAAGCAAGGAAAGTGGTGACAGGGATGCTCGACTTTAAAGATGATCATGAAGGTATATGTCAGGGTTGTGCCGAAGGGAAGCATACAAGGGGACCATTCCCCTCTAGTGTCACAAAGACAACTAATATCTTGCATTTGATACATTTTGATTTATCTGGTATGTTGTCTGTGACATCCTTGAGAGGATGTTCATATTATATGACTTTTACATATGAATTCTCCCACAAGACCTGGATATATTTCTTGAAGAAGAAGGACGAAGCATTCAAATGGTTTTGTACCTTCAAAGCCTTGGTGGAAAATCAAACCGAGAAGAGAATCAAATTTTTTAGGACCGAAAATGGGACCGAGTATGAGTCAAATGAATTCAATGACTTTTGCAGAGAAGCCAGCATTAATAGGCAGACCAAAACTACGTATACTCCTTAGCAAAATGGTGTTGTTGAAAGAAATAACGGGGCCATTGTGGAAGCTGTCAGCGCCACGCTATGTGACCAAGGTCCTCCGAAGTTTCTATGGGGAGAAGATGTGAACGTTGTTGTGTATGTTCAAAATAGATGTCTGCATTCCGCTCTGAACTCCAAAAATCCTGAAGAAGTATTCTCTGGTAGGAAACCTGATGTTTCTCATTTTAGATTTTTTGGTTGTCCTGTTTACTTTCATGCCGCAAGAAAAGAGAAGCAAGTTGGATGCTTCTGGAAAGAAGGGAATGTTTTTGGGCTACATTGAAACTTCGAAGGCATATAGAATCTATGTGCTTGGTCAAAGAGAAGTGGATATATGCCATGATGTCACCTTAGATGAAGATCTTACCCTCAAGAAAGTGATAAATCTTCCTAGCTCCAAGGAAGACAAAGAAAATGAAGAAGCAGGGAAGCAGGAAGAGTCGAAGGATGAATCGATACCCGATGTTGAAGGACCTATGGATCCTATTGATCCACTTCCTTCAAATCAGAGAAGACCCTCATGGCTCGGGGATACTCTCGTGGATGTTGAGAGACATATTTCCCCAACGGGGACATTTCGTGAAAGCAAGAAGTCGAATAGATACCAAGGGTATCTAGCAGCCATGAGTACAATAGTACAATCTGAGCCTGGATCATTTGAAGAAGTCGTAAAGCATCAAGTTTGGAAGGATGTTATGCACGAAGAATATGATTCCAATGATGTCTGAGAAGTGGTCTCGAGACCGGAGGATACATTTGTTGTCACCTTGAAATGGCTCTATAAGATCAAGCATGGATCTAATGGTAGTGCTGAAAAGTACAATGTAAGATTTGTTTCCCAAGGTATATCTTAAAAAAAGGCATAGATTATGATGATATATTTTCACCTGTGACCCGCTATACCACCATCTGATCTATCATTTCCCTTGCTGCAACGCAAATATGGAGTCTCCACAAGATGGATGTGAAGACTGGTTTTCTGCATGGCTCTATAAAGGAAGAGGTGTATGTGGAGCAACATATGGGGTTTGAAGTCCGAGATAGAGACACCTATGTATGCAGGTTGAAGAAAGCCCTCTATGGGTGAAGCAAACCCCCAGGGCTTGGTATGAGAGGATAGATAGCTACTTGATGAAGCTAGGCTTCACTCGAAGTAATGCTGATCCAAACCTTTAATTTAAGGTTGATCGAGAAACGCCTCTCATTCTGGTTCTCTATGTGGACGGTCTCTTCCTGATAGGTGTTGACCCTCTCATTCATCAGTGTAAGAGGGAGCTAGACTCTGACTTTGAGGTGAAATACCTAGGATTGATGCATTACTTCCTAGGCTTGGAGGTTTGGAAAAGGGCCGGCGATATTTTCCTTTCTCAAGGAAAATATGTCGTGAAGCTGTTGGAGAGATTTGGTATGGTGGACTGTAAGTCTGTGTCGACACTAATGGAACTCAACTTTAAGAATTTGTGTGGAAACATTGTTGGGCCCATGCTGGAAAATCCCACCGAGTATCAACAACTCGTGGGGGCCCTGATGTTCCTAGTGAACTCTAGTCCCGACGTATGTTTTGTTGTGAACACTTTGAGTCAACATATGTTTGATCCTCATCACATTCACTATATTGGTGCCAAGAATATATTGAGATATATCTGGGGCACAATCAACCATGGGTTGAGATACGCTGTCGGGAGTTTGAGACTCCATGGATATATTGATGTTGATTGGGCTAGCAGTGTGGTGGATCGTAAGATCACATCTAGATGTTTCTTCACCTTAATTTTTGCTTCGATATCTTGGATGAGCAGGAAGCAGAAGTCAGTGGCTTTGAGCACCTTTGAGGCCGAATACATTGCAGCAAGTATGGATTGTTGTGAAGTTGTTTTGTCGTGAAATCTCTTCAGTGAGATGTTTGGGCATGTGCTATATACCATCGTTACTCTTTGTGATAACCAGAGTGGGATTCGGCTTTCTGAGAATCTTGTGTTCCACGATCGATCCAAGCATATTGATATCAAGTACCACTTTATCTGGGATATGGTATAGCGAAGCACCATGAGGCTCGATCATATAGGAACTGATGAGCAGGTCACGGATATTCTCACGAAGCCCCTTGGGAAGGTCAAGTTCCTAACCTTTCGTAAGAAGCTTGGAATCGTGGAAATACCCTATTCTGAGGGTCTTGCTTGAGTTGTAATATGAGCTCTGGGAGCTCCAAGGGGCTTGGGGATAGCTTCTTGGATCTATAAGCACACACGGGGCTAGTCTTGCCAAACCTTGTCATGTTTCTGCCCCACCGTTACGATATTGAGTTAGTTCACCTCTCCTTGATCTATGACCTACACGCATCCTACCCATGTAGTTTCGGACTTATGGGAAGTACCTCTCATTTGGCCAATAAGGTGGGAAATATGGATAAAGACCAATATCAAGACCGATGGACGCATTGGAGATTGTCGTACTCTCTATGTCTAGGATGGCACGGGTCCAACACCTTGATCTGGGATCAAGTCTGATGAGGTTTTTCCTCTAAACTGAATTTGAGTCAATAAACTAACTTCGAGTTAGTGTGTGACTATTTTTTAGTCTATTGAGGTTTTATCCTCTAAACTAACTTCGAGTTATTATGTGAATCTTTTGAGTCGAAGCTGACTTCGGGTCAGCGGAGAGTGGTGTCTTTGTGACTCACTCTCCTTGTTCTAATTATGATGAGAGCCAGCAAAGAAAGTTACGGTAGGATGACGCACAATGTTAGATGATAGTACACGATGGTACTGATGGATGGCACATGTGGACAGATGGAGTTCTCCCTAGTTGAGAGGGAGTGTTAATTTTGGGAAAATAGTTCCAAACTCCATGTTGCACTACTCATCTGATGATGGTCATATTTTTGTTGGCTTCCTCTTTCGAAGAGGTGAAATATTGATCTAACTATCATCTTGTTTGGATGAGCAAAGCATATATTTTGAATTTATTTTCCACACATGTGCAAGGTCGGCCATATTTGTAATGTAGGCTCACAAACCTAATAGATGTGTCACACACCCTCACTGATGGATATAAATTGGAGAGACTTGGAGTTCATTTTCTTATCATCTCATCACACATTCTCTCATTGTGATCTGATTCGTTCGATATTCTTTGGAGGTCTCTTTCCCTCACACGTGCCGAGCAGAAGCTGCTAATTTTCTGCGGATCTGTTTAGGGTTGTTTTGATGAGTGTTGACCAGAGTTGACCATGGTCAACCCTTGACTGTTTGACCTCCAACCTTGGCTGAAATTCTGATTTTTGAAGGCATACAGCTGGGCACAAAAATTGAGGAAAAATGAGCAGTTTGACCGAAGCCCTAATCTGCAGCATTGACTTTCTGTTGCATGTCCTGCGTTGACTTTTGGTTTATCAGCGTTGAATTTTGATGCAATGTCTTTGAGGGTTGTGGGTGTGACACTTGGAGGGTTGGTTGATCTAAGAAATACTTTGCTAGCTGAAGCATCCTATTGACTATCGTAATGCACACTATCCTATATCTTTTTTGGAAAAGAATAATTTTAAAATATGATCTATATTATTGGCTTGTCTTATGTTGATCTATTATTGTGTTCTATCAGCATTTTACTTTCATATTTATGTGATTGCTAATTTGAACCGGGCCTAAGAAATATTGAAGTAAATTTGAATAAAGCATAGAACAGACCACGTCTATCTAAATTTTAACAATATTTCATTCCACTTGCCAATTAATGCTACAACACATATAAGTCTATTTGTCTCTCAAAGTGTGGTTCACTATTGCAAGTAAGCAGTATCTCATCTCTTGTGGAACATTGCATGTATAATTTAATTGGGGATAATCAACATCGCTTCCACACCAACACTCATTAAAACTCTACCTCCAACATAAGTTGGTTGTATAGACCTTTAGGGACCCTCTACTCCCCTATTGACTCCTCACTGTGAGATCCACATGATTTGAGCGTGGGTGAGGTCTGGGGATTGAAGAGTTAATTTGAAATCTTTGTTGTAGAGATAGTTAACTAAAATTAACCAAGAGCACTCTCCATCACATTTCCGTTTACTCGTCTTCTTATGGTTTTTGATCTTATGCATGTATTGTGATGCTTTATTTCCATATTTTCAGAGTCTAATTTCATATTTAGCATATAAGGTTTTTCTTTAGTTGTTTTTAACTATGGCAAGATATGTTTCAATGTTGTGATTTGGTTATCTCATAATCATTTTTATTTTGCAAATATCTTGTGCAAACAGCTTTTGTTTCCATTTTAGGATTATTGTTTTCGAATATTTTTTAGCTTTACTTTTACTTTTTGAGCAAGTTATTTATAAGGCACTGGTTGAATGGTTTATCATTACTATTTCAAATTTGTTCATAAATGCTCACAAATCTCTAAAAAAGTAATCCATGTTTCACTCTAACAAAGTCTCCTAGAACCTCATATCCTTCTAACTTAGTTTCCTTTAAGGACCACCCCCCATATCTAACCTAGAAGATAGCTTAAATAGAGAGAGTTGGGATTCGTGTGACAACCCCTCCTCTTAGTTTCTTGCCACCAACCACACCTTGTGGGGTTAAAGGCTTTTCTCACTAACTAGTAGGTAAGTGTAGGCGACAAGGTCAATAGGACTTATTGCTGCTACAAGTTAACAACTAAAGTGAGTTAGAGGAATGATGGATTAAAATCTAGTTGTCGTTCAATTGTTTGCTACTCAATTGAACAACGCTCGACCATCTCCCTCTACTGAAACAATAGCAAGAGGGCCAGCCATGACACTCGGTGCCAAGAGGTGTGATGTCCTCAACAACCTGAGGACCAATGAACTTAATAGCCTATTCATTCTCGTAGGTTGTAGTCCTTCAAAAAAAGGGATGAAACCCAAAATACCCATTGTTGGGAAAGTTTTGGGTAAGTTGGGCAAAAAAACCTCAAATTTGGGATTTTGAGTAAGGCACACTCAACCAATTTAGAAAATGAAACCCCCCAAGGAAGTCTATAAATAAAGCAGGCTTGAATTCATTTTGGATCATCACATTGGATCAAATAATAATGTTTTGAGTATTGATATGAAGGTTTTAAGACCCCTTTTTCTTTGTCAATTTCGATGGTGAAATATTCCACCCCAGTTGACAGCTCTTTCTTTCTCTTTTTTGCCTTGAGTATAAGGTTATTGGTTTGGGCAATAAATTTTGGCTATTGGTTATCTTCCTATGGAAACGAATTTCTCTAAGGCTTGAATTACAATTCTGGAAGCAGTGAAGGTTTGTTCTAGTGCAGGAACATCTTGAAGGAGGCAACGAGTTGGTGTTGCATGACTTCGGGATAGAGAAATTCTCTAGAATAGAACATCCTCCCTGAGGAAACGAGGCAACTATAAAAGGGCTTATTGTGATAGCGAGTTCATTGGAGCCATGTTTATGGTAGTGGATGTACATAGTCCACCATCCTTAGGCACACGAGGTCTTCTAAGCCTCTTCTTGTGACAGCAAAGAATAGTTAAGCCCCTGTCTGGAAACAAGTATTGTGAGGGGCACCCCTGTGATGCAGCAAGGGCTTGTAGAAGGTTTTGTTTTAGACTCTGAGTCCTGGAAGGATCATTCAGTGGCGTTACCAAGTTCTCTTGATCTTTTGTACTATTTTAATCTCGTTTCTGGAGTAGCGTGACCAGAACCCCTAAAGTTGAGGGCTCAACTAGCCCCCCTCTATGGCAGCGAGGTTATACCTGAAGTTTTATGAGGCAGGGGGTTCATTCCTTATGAAAGCAAGGGTTGTGCTAGTTGACTATGATGGAGCGATGGTCGAATACAGTAAATTTTGATTTATCACAGGGAGAAAAGTGCATAACGACAGGGCTATGTAGTCTAGCATTGATGCTATGGACTAATTTGTAGGAGGGAACAAGTACAAGTCTATGCAAGGGTTCTTGTACAAGATAACGAAGGTTTTTTGTTTACAAATTGTGTAGGTCAGCTCCCAATTAGAAGCATCAAAATAGGACAGGTAGTAAGGAGCTTGGATTGTAGAAGAAATTTGTGAAATTCTGCATTTGGTTTTGGAACTCGGGATCCGTAGTTGATACATGTGAACTATAAGTATTTATGTTGTGAATTGTAACAGTGAAATTTTTATTTATGCACTAATAGTACTACATTACTGGGTCATTTTTGTCTTGCAGAGCTAAAATTTTATATTATTGATTACAAAGTGTGTGTTATATCATTGGAAGGAATTTAATCGTTCGAAAGAATATATCGAATTTGATCACAGTGCTGAAAAATAAACAAAAATAAAAATAAAAAATATATAAAGCATACACCAAATTTCCCTAGTCTGTCACAAAAGGCAATGAAAAGCACACCAAAACATTTCATCAATATGCCAAACGTGTTTTTCAAAAAGGGGTTTGTGGGAAACCCCTAGAAAAATGTGACGCCTGGGCACCTCCCACAAAATGTGGGACATCTAGCCATCCCCACCCCACACTTTTTCAATAACCACTAAAAACTAGAAGAAAAAAAACACACAAAAAGAAGAAAAACACATTCAGCCAACTAATGAGTCATCGTCTATCTTTTATCTGATATGATCTAGCCATTACTTTTATTGGGTGATTTAGTAGTTTCATTGGAGCGATTTATATTCCTTTTGGTCCTTAGAGATTTCCCATTTTTCTTGGAACGTTTGGAAGAGGGAATGTATTGATGTGATTGAAGAGGGAGAAGATCATTTTGATTGCAGAGGGAACCACAGTTTTCTCCCATAAAATATCAATTTCTCCTTCAACATTGTCAAATTTCATCATTTTTTTTAGTTGATTTCAGATTTGTCCTTCAGCAGATTTCTAAGTTTCTCATTTACAAGATTTTCTCATCTATACATGTGGAGGTAGGGTCAAGACCCTTTGTCTCAAAATGAAATTGAAATTCTTCCAATTTTTCTAATTTTTTAGGACGTTTTATTTATTGTTCTTATTTCTAGTATTCAAACTCAGCATTTAGGCATGAAATATACCACAAAAAATTAAAAACAAGTTTAAGTGGATCAATTTTAATAAGAAAACCTTACTGCAAGTTGCCAAAAATTAAAAATATACATATAAAAATTTAAAATCAGTGACATGGATGATTCGAGCAATAGTATTAGCAGTAATTGTGATAATGATTATGATGCCCAGACAAAGGGTCATATTGGCAGTGGTACAAAGGTTGGAAGTGGAAGTGGAATTTCCACCTCATCAATGTTGAATGAAACCCAATCCATTGTCAATCTCTTCCCACCAAGGGCACTCGTTAAATATGTATAGGAGACATTTAATCCAAAAAACCCACTTTTAGTGTATGCAACCAAAGTACTTGGTCCCTCAACCGACAAAAAACCAAGAAAGAGACATGTTGGGTCACACCGTTGGATATGAAATGTTTGTGGCCATCCTTGGGTTAGGAAATATAGTCGAGCTAGGTCCAAGCTTTTGCGAATGCAAAGAGCAGCTTCTCTAGCCAAAATATCATGTCCCAAGCTGATCACAATGTGGAAGCACTACAAGTTCCAAAATAAAGCTAAAAGAAAAAAATCCATGGGCTTTATGCCTCCATCTCCTATTGGGAGTGGGGCATCTTCATCCAAACTAAAGGATTCTCATTTTTGTGCAATAGGACCAACTATTATAGGGATGCATAGCAAACTACACCATAATGATATAAATGATGCCATGCACAAATTTGCTTTTCCAATGGCATTCTTTTCTATGTTAGTTATTCTCCTTATCATTTTCAACATTAGAACCCTTGTATGTGCCCCCAAGTGAACATAAGTTGAAAACTGTGGTTTAGAAAGGCAAGTGTCCAATATTAATGTGGAGAAAAAATAGATGAGAAGACATGGGTGAGGACAAGTTGCTCTATTGTTATGGATGGGTGGAAAAACATTGTCAAGTGTCTACTTATCAACATCATAATCCATGCCTAGATGGCCCTTTCTTTCTTATTAGAGTTATTGCTTGGTTTGGAAATTGAAAAGATGTGACTTTCCAATTTGAGCTTCATCAAGATGCTATGAAGGAGGTTGGGCCAACCAATTTCATGCAAGTTGTGACAAATACAACAACAATGTGCACAATCCATATCATTAGGGCTCATAATTCAAAGTAAATACAAGTTTATTTTCAAATGCTTTGTTGTGTGCATGCATTCAACGATGCACTAAAAGACACTGGAAAAATTCAATGGTCAATAACAATTGCAAGAAGTGTGGAAATGTTTATCTGCAACCACCACACCTTTATGCAACCAACTCACAAAATAGAAGAGAAGATAGATCAGCGACTTACAAATTAGGCTCTTTAAGGAGGCAACCTCCTTCACATTACATAAATGAACAATTATTAGATGATACAAATGACAATACCTCCTTTGTATATATAGGAGTCTAAGGGGTCACAATATAATCAGAGCCTACATAACAATAATAATGTAAGGGTACAACAATAACAATAGTGAGCTTCTGTGGGGCACAAAAATAACAATATGGGGGCTACATGGGCATAACAATAACAATAAGGGGGTAACACTAGTATTATAGGGACCTAACATGAACCTCGCTCAAAGAAAGAATTCCTCGAGCCCACAAACACTAGATATGCTTGTGATTGTCCCTTATTAGAGAGGATTTTCAAGGTGAAATCTGCATTGCAGACCATGGTTCTGACTCCAAATAGAAATACGTGGCAAAAATCCAAGATAGATGAGAGAAAAAACATCATGCTTCAAATATTGGATAATGATCGGAGGAGAGATCAGGGTCATTTGGTGTCATTCTTACACCATTTGGTTGACGTCATTCGCTACACTGACATAGATTCTCCATATCTTGGAGATATTTGAGACTTCATATAGCATGTTGGGTCAAGTAAAGGCAATCATTCATGAAAAAGAGCCCTCCTTTAAGTTCTATAGAAACCAAATTTCAAGTTTCCATTACAAATATGTAAAATGAAAATAAAGGGAGAGCATTTTGAAGACAACAAAATCAGTTTGTAGATATTTGGGGATTCCACATGCTTGATGTGAGGTAAAACCTTAATGACTTAGGCCAAGATAACTCATTGATTGGTGGACCAAGCATGGGTACAACACTCCATAGATCCAAATTCTTGTTATTCACTTAGTCTCAAATTGTTAATTCTTTTGCAACAAAAAGAAATCGTTCCACATGCAGCTTCACCCACTCTCTCCAAAGGAATAGACTTGCATGTAGGAGAGTAGAGAAGCAAGTTACATTAACTTATTTCTTACACATATGAAGACACCACTATATCAAATGGGACTAGCAACGCAATGGAATGTGGATCTAGAGGATGGTTCACAAAGAACTGAAAGGATGTCACATCTTTGTTTGGTTAGTGTGCCATTGGCTACTCATGAGAGTGACTATGATTAAGAGAGTGACACGCCCATTGATGGTCTTGATGACTTCATGAAAGATAGAGATGTGGAGGACCAGTGGATGTTATTGTCTTCTTGATGCTCATTTTATTTTCAATGTTCCTTATCCTTTATTACTTTTTCAATTTCAGCTTTTGACATTAAATATTGATCACCTTAGATCGAGTCTTTGGCTCATCACTCTATTTAGTATTTTTGAGTAACTTCAATTTTACCACTAGAGACTGCAGTGTCTACTATTTTACTTAATATTATTTAGAATGATGAATAATGAATCTAAATCAACATGTTTCATGTTTGAAGACTGAATCATGTTTATATCATTTGCAAAATTTAATTTAGTATTTGCATTACATAATGATGAATTTTGCATGGGATAGATTGTTAAGGTTAGGAATTTTATTTATAATTCTATAATTTTTGAGATGGGGAACCCTATGCTAGGGGATCCCAACATCCACTCATCCTATATGAATTTCCTTAAAATTTTGGGGGTGTCTCAACACATCCCCCACATGCATTCCATCCATCTCATGCTCCATATCATGGAAACTTGCTCTAACACCACTATTTTATATCCAAAAATTATGATTTTTTATTTGGGGGTGTCTCCACACATCTCCCATGTGCATTTCATCTATCCCATGCTCCATATCATGGAAAATTTGTGACATATTGCTATTTTCTATTAGGCAAGAGTTCGCAAACTCGTCCCAGGTGTTGGAAATATTGAGAGGGGGGGTGAATCAGTATTCCTTTCAATTAGAGCATTAGTTAATCTTCAATTATTATCAGTGTTTGTACAATGATAGCAACAAACAAGAGGAAAAAAAATACACACGGCTTTTAAGGTGGAAACCCACTCCAGGACAAAACCACCTAATGCTTTTCTAATAATTCTTTAATATTCAACTCCAATTGAAAATAAAGCTCCAACTTCCTAGAATCTAGAAAAGAATTCTTCTCCAGCTCCCACTGGATGGACGCTCCAATGCCCGAGATTCTTCAGTAGTCAACTAAATGGATGCCCCAACACCCAATGAGATACAACTCACCCTAGCACCACCCTACCACCCTATAGAAGAATAAAAGAAGAATGGACTCCCGTACCAGGGAAAATGGTCCACTTTACAATGATATAGAATGATGTAGAAGAAGAAGACGCTCTAGACCATAACCCCAACTATGACACGACCACCTAATGATGATCCTAGACCTCCTGACACTGCCTCTTCAACTCTTGGCAGATAGACACTAGAACAATTTTTACAATAATGTATTTACAATGACTTAGTACAATGTGATACCTTTACAATGATTGTATGCAATGCTGCCCACTTGAAGACTTCATAAGATGAACTTCTTGCTGCTGTTATGCACCTTGGTTGCTTCTCTTGTCATGCTACCCTCTACTGCACCTTGCTTTTCTTTGCTACCATATAAATTCTGGTCCTTTACAACCCTTGACAACACATGATCTAGCTTTTTCTTGCCTTCTAGGAGCTCGATATGAATCTGGTGTATCTATGTTATTTCAGATCCTCAATATTTGATTTTCAGTCCTGTATTATTCCTCTGAGTCGTCTTTCCAATGCCATGGTTCTAACCCAATCTGGATTCTTCAAGGGAGATTTATACCCAATCTCTCACAATGCCCTAATTATGGGTTATTTGACAGACGAACACTGGCATCCCATGTCATTTTCTTCATTGGCTCTAATTAGGTGATTCGAAAACTGATCCATTGCTATCTATCTTTTTTACGGTATTCCATTAAAATTTTCAAGGAGAAATTGTGAGTGATTTTACCAAGGTCACTTCTTTGAGATTAATTTCAGGAGCCTGCAAAAACCCTGACTTCCACAAATCATGTCTCCAAAAATATTGAGCACCTTGATCTAAAATTTTTACAGCAGCTTCCTGATGATTTCAAATTTGCCTCATAAAAATTTTCGCTTCTAAACCTTCGTAGAAAAAAACTTGACGAATTCCAGGTATTTTGTTTAATTGGCGAAATCCCTTGTAAGGAGAATAGGGATGAATTTATATAAATGCTTAAGTTTGAAGGCTTCAAAAAGTGAACGTGGGAGGGATTTTAGGAGCTTAAAAAATATTAATTATGACTTTTCAATGACCCATGCCCCAACCCCATGGGGTTTTAGCCCAGTAACTGTGGGTACAAACTTCAAACATGAATATCTCTCAAACCGTGAAGAATTACATGGTGTACCATATATCAACGAAAACATCTTGACAAGTAGAAACCATAAAAATAATTATTGACCCAAAATATATTAATTTGGTAGGCCAAAATTCCCATGCAATATTAGGTTAGCCCCTGGTGTTGCTTGGGTTGACATCAATGACAACCGCTGATCAACAATCTCCCCCTTTGGCATTGATGGCAACACAAGTACTCCCCCTGCGATCATGACACCTCTTCCTACAACATTCTCCCCTTTGATATCGGCGGCAGTACTTCCCTAAGAACTGACACATTTTGCCGGACTGTACACTTCCATACACGACACACAACCATCTTGCGGACACATACACTACTTCCTCCCCCTTCATATACAAGAAAAAGGAAAATCTAGTAGAATTGGGAACTATTGACTTTTCGTAGAAAGATATTCCAATGTTGGCGAATATTTAATATGTGATTCTTTTGGTGCTGCTTGGAATCTTGCTACTTGTCCAACTGCTTGCATAACATCTGGTCGGGAGGCTATTACATATAAAAGACTACTAATCATAGATCTATACAACCTTTGATCCACATCCTTAGATGAGTCGTCTATGCTCAATTTGCAACCTGTTACCATTGGAGTAAGGATGGGTTTGCAATCTTCCATTTTAAATTTCTTGAGCATTTCCTTGATGTACTTGGCTTGACATATAATTATTCCTTTCTCTTGCTGAGATATTTGAAGCCCTAAGAAGTATGTCAGCTCACCAAGTAAAGACATTTCGAAATCACTTTGCACCTTTATAGCAAACTTCTTACTTAGTCAATCATCATTGCTACCAATTATTGTATCATCCTCTTTAGCTATTAGACATGCTTTAGTTGCTTCATCCAGAACATATATGTCGTTTGGAGCTTGACTTGTTGTAGCCACAATTTCACCATACACACCTTTCACGTTTCACATTTTGTGGAGTTGAATAGTATTGTGTGTCTAGCCAGTCTTGTATTTTTCCAACAACTGGCTTGATTGTGATTATTGTTATCTTCAATACATTCTTGGCTAGAGCATTTTGCTTAAGGTAGGGTCCTGCACAGTCCTATAACATTTGAAGATCCATCATTTCCAAGGACACGGTTCCATCCTTCTTCTCTTTCAGAGATACAAATTTATTTCTATCTCCAGTCATATGCGTTGAGCAACCGCTATCAACATACCACACATCTTTGTTCTTTTGAGCCTTGAAAGCAAGAGCACAATTATCATTCTTATTCTTCTTCCATGTTCATTCGTTCTGTGGCTTCGAAGATTCTTCTAGAGGATTTTTAAATTTGCAGTCTTTGGCTATGTTTCCAAAGTTTCGAAATTTGTAACATTCAATATTATTTCTTAAATGTTCAAATCTATTGATGTTTCGCTGAGCCCTGGGAGGTTCATATTTGACAAATCTCCTGGAATTGTATTCGTTCCTATGGTACGTGTGACATTCTACAGCTTTATGACCAAATTTTCCACATGAATAACAGTAGCCATAAAAAATATGTTGGTACCTGGATGGAAATTTTCGGCGAGGAATTGTCTTGCAAGGTTCTTCTTGTGAATCTTGTCCAGTGAAGTCTACATGCATGTCAGATCTCATAGGTTCATTGTATTTTGTTGTAGAAGGTCCTGCTTCTTCTTCTTTGTAACCAATGCCAGTTCTGTCGTTGTAAGATTGTTGATTGTTGATGAGTTTTTCCAATGCCATTGTGATGTTGGCATAGTTTTGGATAGTTTTTCATTTCTTCACTTCCTCACGCAGCGAAACTACTTCGGCTTCTAATTCTTCCCTTTTTTGGTTGCTTTCTTCCAACTTCTTTTGAAGTGACTCTTCAATGCATTTGTGTTCTTCAACTTCAATTTTGAGACCTTGAACTTGTTCTTCAAGAGTATTGGAACGGATCTTCTCTGCCTTTAGATCTTTTATAAGCTTGATTGCTTCCTTATAAAATTCTTCTATGGTCATTCCTTCTTCTTCGTTGTTTGATACCTCTTGTTTATTGTGCTTCGGTTTATTGTGCTTGGTCATAAACAATACTCTCTCATTAGCTTCTTCTTCACTGTCATTGTCTTTATCGGATGATGAGCTATCTTCTTTAGAGAGAAAGTTCCTTTTGTATCCTTGCTTGTTGAATTTCTTAAAGCCTTTCTTTCCTTTTGAGTTGCCATCACTTCTGTTTGGACATTTTGCTGCAAAATGCCCAACCTCATTACAGCTAAAACATATCATTGGGTTACCTCTGAATTTTCCCTTATAAATTTTTAGTTTTCTCGTGAAGTAAGCATATTCTTCATCTGAAATACCTTCTTCATCATCTCCCTTTTCTTCACACTTGCAGGTGCATGTCTTTTCAATTGAAGGTTGTTTATCCTTATTGGTTTTCTTAGATGCAACGAATGCAATTTCTAGATGCGAAGTACCCTCTTCTTCATCAAGTCTCATTTCATATGCTCTGAGAACTCCATGTAATTCCTCTTTACTGAGTTTGTCCAAATTTGCACTGTATTCTAAGACCGATACCTTTGGGTTGAATCTCCTTGGCAACGTTCTAAGAATCTTCTCGTCAACTGGCTCTCCCAATCCTTCCAGAGTATTGGTTATTTCATCAACTTATTGGAAGTATGCAGCAATGTTTCAAACTTCTTTCATTCTGAGTTGCTCAAATTTTTCTCTATAGATTTGAAGCTTTGCTTCTTTGACATTTGAGTCACCTGCATATATATTCTCAAGCTTGTCCCATACATTTTTGGCAGTTTTACAACCCAACATCTTATGATAAGCAGATTCAATAAGTCCACTGATAATAATATTCTTTGCTTTTGCATAATTTACCAAATTCTTCTTACCTTGTTCATCTGTGGTTGATGTAAATCCATTTTGAATAGTGTCTCATACTTCGTAACCTTGCACCACGAGATAGACCTCCATTCTTCCTTTCTAGAGTGCATAATTATTTTCATTGAATAGAGGTACACCATTCTTGGTATGCTCCATGACCTCCTTCCTCTTGTTAAACTGCTATTGAAGGAACCAAGCTCCGAAACCAATTGTTGGAAATACTGAGAGGGGGGGGTGAATCAGTATTCCTTTTAATTAGAGCATTATTTAATCTTCAATTATTATCAGGGTTTGTACAATGATAGCAACAAACAAAAGGAACACAAATGCACATAGCTTTTAAAGTGGAAACTCACTCCGAGACAAAAACCAGCTAATGTTTTTTCTAATAATTTTTTAATATTCAACTCCAATTGAAAATAAAGCTCAAACTTCCTAGAATATAGAAAATAATTCTTCTCCAGCTCCCACTGGATGGACGCTCCAACACCCGAGATTCTTCAATAGTCAACTGAACGAATGCCCCAACACCCAATGAGCTACAACTCACCCTAGCACCACCCTACCACCCTATAGAAGAATAAAAGAAGAATGGACTCCCATACCAGGGAAAATGGTCCACTTTACAATGATATAGAATGATGTAGAAGAAGAAGACACACTAGAACATAACCCCAACTATGACACAACCACCTAATGATGATCCTAGACCACCCGACACTACCTCTTCAACTCTTGGCAGATAGATACTAGTACAATTTGTACAGTAATGTATTTACAATGACTAAGTACAATGATTGTATGCAATGCTGCCCACTTGAAGACTTCATAAGATGAACTTCTTGCTGCTGTTATGCACCTTGGTTGCTTCTCTTGTCATGCTACCCTCTACTGCACCTTGCTTTTCTTTGCTACCATATAAATTCTGGTCCTTTACAACCCTTGACAACACATGATCTAGCTTTTTCTTGCCTTCTAGGAGCTCGATATGAATCTGGTGTATCTATGTTATTTCAGATCCTCAATATTTGATTTTCAGTCCTGTATTATTCCTCTGAGTCGTCTTTCCAATGCCATGGTTCTAACCCAATCTGGATTCTTCAAGGGAGATTTATACCCAATCTCTCACAATGCCCTAATTATGGACTGTTTCAGCAAATCGAACTTGTACGGCGTGCCACGTGTCATTGTTTCTTCATTCAGCTCTGAAATTGACAGAGGGAAAAGTAAAGTCTATGCACTATCTGTCACCTTTTACATTATTCCAATCTGATACTCAAAGAGAGAGTTATGACGATTTTACCATGGTCACTTCTTTGAGATGAATTTCAGGAGCCTGCAAAAACCCTGACTTCCACAGATCATATCTCCAAAATTGTTCTGCACCTTGATCTGAAATTTTCATAGCAGCTTCCTTAGGATTTCAGCTTTCCCTCATAAAAATTTCAGCTTCTGAACCTTCGTAGAAAAAAAGTTAGAGCGAAAATTCCGCGATGACCTGTTTCAGATGGTGAAATCCCTTGCATAAGGAGGAAATGAGGATCACAATTTATATAAATGATTAGGTTGAGAGGGGCTTCAACAAGTGAACGTGGGAGGGATTTTACGAGCTTAAAAAATATTAATTATGACTTTTCAATGACCCATGCCCCAACCCCATGGGGTTTTAGCCCACTAACTGGGGGTACAAACTTCAAACATGAATATCTCTCAGACCGTGAAGAATTACATGGCGTGCCATATATCAACGGAAACATCTCGACAAGTAGAAACCATCAAAAGCATTATTGACCCAGAATATATTAATTTGGTAGGCCAAAATTCCCATGCAATATTGGTTTATCCCCTAGTGCTGCTTGGGTTGACATCAATGACAACTGCTGATCAACACCAGGTTCTCATCCCCACGAAAGAGGGGGCACTTCCTAGACGACCGATTTCATCCCATAAGAACCCGGTACTCAATAACCACGGGCTGGATTTTTTTGCTTAAAAGGGTTCACCGAACCCCGAAAATGGGTGCTTGACAGGTTCTTACTGGTAAGAAAAAATATATTTTTTTAATAATAAAAAAAAACACATGTTATGGTTGTTGGTCAAGGTTGTCATTGATGCCAATATGTCATTGTTTGTGATGGAAAATTATTGTGATGTATGATGTTTCCCTAGATGCCCATGAAACCCTAGCTCTAGATAGCTCTTGATTATTGATCATAATGCCCTAGCAATGCAAGCCCTAGAACTAATTGTTGCTATATGATGTTCTAGCCTAGGTGAAGATGCCTTAACCCTAACATATTGATGCAAGTCCTAATACTTATAATGCCCTACATGAATGGAACCCTAAGCCTATGAAGAATACCTTCATATACATCAATGAAGCCCTAATCCTAATGAAGAGTAAATCTGAAGGAAAATGCAAGCCCTAGAACTAATTCTTCCTATATGATGTTCTAGCCTAGGTGAAGATGCCTTAACCCTAACATATTGATGCAATTCCTAATACTTATGATGCCCTGCATGAATGGAACCCTAAGCCTATGAAGAAGACCTTCATATACATGAATGAAGCCCTAATCATGATGAAGAGTATGTGTGAAGGACCCCACATAAACTTGAAGGCCTAAATCTATGAAGAAAGAGACCTAGCACTGTCCAAAGCATAAAATCTTAAAAATAATGATGACAGTTCACAAAATCCAATTTTCTTGATGGAAATTTGACCTCATTTAAGAATGAAATTAACACCATCTTATAGAGGACAATTTTCCCTTTCTAATGAGATATCACTCGCCCTCTAACTCCTAGTTTGAGAGAAAACAAATTTTCAAGTTTGAATATCATATTTTTAAGGCTAGCTGACCTAAGCCTACCTGTCTAGTCAATGTTACCACCATGAGACGTGTTTTTTCGTTGGAGGATGAAATCACTATAAATACAATTATTAAAACTTTATTTCTCATCGTCATTTTCGGTGGAGATCATTTCAGAGCATAACAATCAAATTTAAGGACACCAAGAAGGAATTGAAGGATTAATTGCTTAGGGTATATTTGATCTAAAGTTCGGAATATTATAAAAAGGAAACAGACTATCTATAGCTCGGTGTTATTATTGCTGACAGAACCTCAGTCCAGCATTAAATACATTCAGATCTATGACTAGAAGGTTAACTCTTGGACCTGTGGACCAAGCATTACATAGGCTTGGAAGCTCAGCTTTTAGGACTCAACTGTGTGTCATTCCTTGAAGCTCGGACATGTAATGGAGCTCGGATAGAATTAAAGGACAGTCATAGTTTTAAGCAAATTTTCCCTTTACCAACACCTCCAACAATATTCTAGGCCTCGGATAGTAGCACACTTGTTTGAGGACTTGGACCACATTTAAGACTATGTAGAAATGAGAAATGAGCTCAATCTTGTAGCTCACAATTGCAGAAATATGTTATCATTGCGGTGGCTTGGACTTAGTTGAAGGCCCATAACTTTGACTGTGACAAGGGGTTGTACCCTCAGACCTGTGAACTATGGTCTCGGACCTGTGATAAGAAGTGTGGTTGGATTTTTTGTCAGAAGACAGAATTTCGGATTGCAGTCCTAGTCACCTATACTAGCTCGGATCTTTTCTTAAGGACTGCACTATATCATAGTTAGCTCAGTTGTATTAATATATCAACAATTCGGACCTACAGTTAACACCCTCCTCGGATTTGTGTTATCCTATTGAAGCTCGAACAGTGTCACTGTTGAAGACCTATAGAAGCATTCGTGAAAGTTTCGAAGCATATCTTGAAGGATCATCTACAAGTCTTTGTTATCTTGGAAAGTTCTTAAGGGCAGTTTAGTGAAAACCTCCTTGAAGCGAGATCATTTGAAGCAACTTGATCATTGGAGAATAATTTGAAGCAATTATTGAAGACATATTTGAGCATTTTTAAGACTCCCTTGGAGAGTTCTTGAAGAAGCCCTTGAAGAGGCTTAGAGCAGGTGCAGAACTTGGGTTTCCTATTGAAGACACCTTGAAGGATACTTGAAGATATTTGGAAGACTTATAGAAGTTCGTCTTGGATATATTATTATAGACCATGATGCGTTGAAGCCATCATGAAGTGACCTTAAAGATTGTGTTTGGATACGATGAAGAGGAAGTCTTCATTGATGAGCTAAGCCTTGGAGATCATTTGAGGGCAATGCTGAAAGTGGAGATATTGTTAGGGCTCGTTGTAGAAGATATTGGGAGCTGTGAAGAATTGTTGATCTTATGTTGAAGAATCGAAACAAATGGTTGGAGCCCTAGAGGATAGGAGCCCTTAAGAAGACCAGGTTGGTGTTTGTACTAGAGATAGGATTGGAGGCCTACGTTGATTTTGGTAGCATTGAATGTCCATTATAAATAACCCATAAAAGGTTTTTAGTAGTCTCAAACTTTGTGGAGAGGCTTAGACACATGCATTATAGATAACCCATAAAATGTTTTGGGAAAATCCACCCAGAAACAGTTTTATAAGAAAAAATAATTATTTTTAATAAGGAACCTAAGTCTAACTTAAGAAATTAAAATAATTAATTAGTATTAATGTAAACTGTGGGTAAAACTTATAGAAAAAACAGATCGAGTCTAATATAATCTTAGCCGTTGATTGGAGATCTAATCATGGTCGTTGAAGTCTCAACGAGAAGACTATAAAGGAAGGCTTGAGGGTCATTTGTAAAATACACCGAAAGGATCTAGTGATCGAATTTTTTGAAGTGAGCAATGCTCCGAAAGCTTCGATCTAAGTTATTATTAAGCGCAGTTGAGGGGCAGAGACAGTTTTGGCACGAGGATCTTCTCCGGGACCAAGGATCATCGGCAAAGAGTCAGAGAAAGATGAAGAGGAGGCTGCGCAGAGCCCACAATGAGTGATGCAGTACACAGAGGGGGTGGCATAGGACCATGCAAGGCCCACGTCGAGGCAGCATAGTTTCTCAGCAGAAAGACTGAGTTTCATCTTAGGAAATCCAGATCTGAGCCGGGAGGGTTGGATTGATTTTCCGTAAGGGCTGAAATATTATGCAGAAGAGGTGACGCAGTTCCAGATCTTAGCCCACGCAAGCTTACGCAAATAGTGCGCAAAGGGAGCTGGGGTTTCGTCGGTTCAACTACCGGATCAGTCGAGACTTGCAGAGTGAGGTATACTCACTATATTTTTCTCTCTCATTATTTCTTTGTAACTGAATCATCCAGTGAGACATTCAGTGTTGTATCCATAATAACTATTGCTTAATAATAAAACCCTCAAATATGTTGCACCGGTTTTCCCAGGAATGTTTTTCCAAAAGTAACGATGTCCTGTGTGTGCGTTATTTCTATTGCTCAGGTTTATGTTTTCACATGTAATTTAATTGAATGAGGGCTACTTCAGTAACTCCTTTGATATTTTCAGAAGTAATCTATAAATATAGCGTTAAATCTAATTTACAAGTAGGAAAAGTAGTTTAGTTTTTTGCAGTAGGGATTCCAGATCTAGATCTTGGAATTTTCACATGGTAATAGAGGTTGATTGTGAAACAGGAAGAGCAGATCCAGCACTGAGACGGAGGCTGAAGAGCTGCAGAGAGCAGCAATTCGAATCCCCAGAGGGATTGTGCAGTCCAGGCCAAGAGCGTTGAAATTTCTGGGAAGGTCTCTCTCTAAGTGAGTCGACAGAGAGGTAAGACTTCCATATCAAAATTTACCGTGCCAAAGGGAGCAGTGCAGAGCTAGTGGGATGCAATTTCTGCAAGCAAACCTTGATTTTTTTGGGCAGAAAGTTGTTAGAAGAAAAAGAAGCATCACAGTGAGTTAATTTTCTTCTTCATGAAGTTCCTAGCCATGGAATTTCATTTTTCCAAGATCTGAGCAGCAGATCCGGGGAACAAATCTACAAAATCCAAAAGGAGTGTGCTATTAATTCAGATTGTCATTGATGTCAATATGACTTTGACTGAGATGAAGGCTGCACTATGACATATCACTGCATTAGTATATGATCACATTGTTGATACATGATGCTACATGGCATTAATAACAATGAAGAAACCAAAGAATGTAGAAGCCACGATGCCCCAAACATTCCTCATGATGTCCCAATCTTTTTATGCATAAAATTTAAGGACAGTCACAAAGAAAAATATGTTTCACGATCTTAGAAGCAGAATTTCTTTGTGAGACCTTCACCATCCTTTAGAGCATAATTTTCCCTTTCTAATGAGCCCTTACACGCCCCAAAAATCCATATAGTTTAGGGAAAATGAATTTTTAAGGTAATATATGTCCTATATTTTTCCTATCCGATCTATGCTCAGATACTCATGTCGGCCCTCATGACGGCTCCTCCCTCAACAGATGTGTCTTTTCGGATAGACAAACAACTATATATATAAAGTTGCGTTCTTCCATTTCAGAGCAATCAATTTGATGAAAAATATAGTGAAGAGGTGAAGAAAAACACAAAGATATAGCACAACAACTAGAGTTCACAACTCGTGAACTGAAGGAGACCGAGAAGGAATTGAAGAGTTACTGGTTGGGTTAAATCTGTTTTGTTATCCTGAGATTGCAAACCTGAAATTTCCATACACAGAACTTAGATCAGTTGAACCTCAAGCTCAGACGCTTTTGGAACTTTGACAACAGTGAATCTGAAGTGCAGACAGTGTTTATCTTGAGCTTGGATAAGATAGATCTATGGAGGGACAAAGCTATAATTTGTGTTACGAATTATAGCCTCATAAATCCGCCTATGTTTTGTTTAGTTTAGACATATTGAACAGTAGCATAAAAAGAATTGTCACCATTGTTAAGGATTGTTATCATTGCAGTGAACTTGGGAGAAGGCTTAGAATTATGTGAGGGCTACTATACTCGGACCAGTGTTCTTAAGATCATGAACATCAATTGAAGCTTTGATTTATTTGAAGCTTTAGATAGTGAAAATTTTGAGAGTATTGGGCATCATATCTGAAACAGTTTGTTGAAAACATATTTGTGAAGACTAGGGTTGATTTGAGGAACGGTTGAAGACATCATCATTGAGCTAAATTTTGAAAACCATTTGAAGCATAATTTGAAGAATTTTGGAATTGAAGTGCAGTGATGAACAAGTAGAGAATGAAAAATTTTGAAGTGATCAGAGAATGAATAATTTTGGAAGGGATTAAACAATGAAGAATTATGTCAAGGATGTTCAAGTAAATACTATTCACATTCTCTATTAAAAGGAGACAAAAGGATTGGTGTCCTTGCAGTAGGAGCTCCTAAACAGAAGGTTGGTGCCTTGAGAAGATAGGGTCAAAGCCCTAGAGTTTGGAGCCTCATCAAAGTCCAAGTTGGTGCTTGGCAACAGGTTGGTGCCTGTTTCATTAAAAGGGTTGGTGCCCTCACTCATCTATTGTATACTATTATTAAAAAAAATGGGATTGAAGTTCTTATTAATCCTTAATATTATTATTATACACCTCTTTGTATTTAATTGTGAAGAATCTAACTGGAAATAATTAACAACTGAAAAGAAATACTAATTCACCTCCCTCTTAGTATTTCCAACAATTGGTATCAGAGCTAGCTTCTTCATTATCAGCCTAACAGCTGGAAGAAGGATTCTTAGGCACAATGAAGAACATGGAAGCAACAGGGAAACTGCCTATATTTTATGGAACAAATTTTAGTTTTTGGAAAAAGAGGATGTCCTACTATCTAATGTCTCTTGGCCCTGAAGTATGGCACTCTGTTTTGGATGGGTACAAAGCTCTTGTCGGTCTTCCAACTGATCCAAATGAAAGAAGAGCCTACATTGCTAATGCCAAAGCTTTAAATTCCATCACGAGTGGAATTATCAATTCCGAATTTACGAAAGTCATGAATTGTGACTCAACCAAAGAAGTATGGGATAAGTTGGTTTCTCTATATGATGGAGACTCCAAAGTTAAGAAGGCAAAGCTTCTAACCTATAGAAGCCAATTTGAGAGTCTGAAAATGGATGATGAAGAAGATATTGCATCATACTTTCTCCGAGTAGCTGAAGTGGTTAATTCTCTTAAAGGACTAGGGGAAAATATTGAAGAAAGCACCATTCAAAAAATCCTGAGATCACTTCCTGACATATTTGACTCCAAAGTAATTGCCATAGAAGAAATGAAGGACCTAGATACTCTCAATATGGATGAACTTCATGGAATTCTTATTGCCTATGAGATGAGGAAAGGGAGCTCAAATTTCAAAGAAGCAACTTTCAAAGCCTCAAGATCTACAAAAGAAGGAAAAGGATGGAATTGCAATAGCGATGATCTGATACTGAAAACGAGTTAGCTCAATTTGTACGAAGACTAAAAAGGGGATCTAAGCTAAAAGGTAATTACCCTCTTATTTGTTTCAATTGTGGAATAATAGGTTATTACGCTGCAAAATGTCCTCATAAACATGATAGTGATGATGAAAAAGACTCTAAAATAATAATGTACAAAAAGAAAGGGTTTAATAAGAAGAACTTCTTCTCCAAACAAGATGAGTCTGATGAAGATGAATTTGTAGTCATCAAAAAGAAATCAACTAGAAATGTGCATCATTACAAAGAAAGTGATGATGAATCAGATGAGGAAAGTAATTATGTTGGATTGAAAGAAACGTTATTCATGGCATTTACAAATGATGATGACTCAGAACTAGAAGATGAAAGAAACATGGATAGTTTGCTAATAAGTGCCATTGAAAAAATGAGAATCTACAAAAGAAGATCATTTATCTCAAAATAGAAAGAGAGGAAGCAAAAAGAAGGGAAGACTTCTTGAACATTAAGCTAAAAGAGAAGGATGATATCTGTGAAAAACATGAAGCTGAAATAATATCTCTAAGAAAGGAATTAGAGCAAGTCAAAAGGAGTTGGCAAAGCTCTCTAGCTCTTGAAAACATTCTTAATAACCAAAAACCTCAACATGATAAGTCTGGAATTGGTTTCAAAGGAGAATCATTAAGTACAAAGAATAATGACAGAAGTTATGCTGATGTACTCTCTTGCCATCCGAAAGAAGAAAAGTCATCTCGTCAGGAACAAAGTCCCATCTCAAAACCAAGAATTGAAGAAAGAGCAACTCCAAGGAAGAATGTTGGTCCAAGCTATGGATACTACAACAGGTATCAAACTATTTTTCTTAGGTATTGTTACAATTCTAAAAACTTTGGACATCAAGCTAAGCATTGCAAGGCTCATAAGAATGAAGCACCAAGATTGAATGATCAAACAAACCAACTACGTGGTCCTAAAGAGAAAGGACAAATCAAAAATTACAATTCCTTTGATCCTTTGGCTAAGTTTGATCCGTCTTGTTCATTATGTGATAATTATGATCATAATGAACAAAATTTCCCTCTCAAAAGGGAAAAAGCTAAAAACTTAAATCTCAAAACTGATAAATGTGGCCTAGTCCTATGTGCTCATAGTAAAGAAAATCATTGGTTCGTGGATAGTGGATGCTCAAGACATATGACAGGTGACCATAAGAAGTTTATCTCATTGAACAAGAAAAATGGAAATGTATCCTTTGGAAGTGGATCCGCTAAAATCATTGGAAAAGGCACTGCTACCCTTGTCAATGGACTAGGAAAGGCTCAAAATACCTTGCTGGTAGAAGGGCTCAAACACAATCTCTTAAGTGTCAGCCATATTTGTGATCAAGGACATAATGTTGTCTTTAGTACAAAAAATTGTGAAATAAGAGACTCATCCTCAGGAGAACTTGTGGCAAAAGGAGTAAGAACACCATATAATGTTTACATTCTCATTAGAATCCAAGAAGATAAATGTTACTTAAGTCAAATAGATGAAAGTTGGCTATGGCACAAGCGATTGGGGCATACAAGTTTTGATAACCTAGTCAAAATCAGCGAAATTAATGTAGTAAGGGACATTCCAAAAATGTGCAAACCAAATCAAGTTGTATGTGGCCCATGCAAACATGGAAAGCAATCCAGAACTAGCCACAAAACTGAGTTCTCAACATCAAAACCTTTGGAAATCATTCATGCAGATTTGTGTGGGCCAACTAGAACTCCAGCTCTTCAAGGTGAAAGGTACTTTGCTCTATTTGTCGATGACTATACTAGAATGATGTGGATATATTTCATAAAATATAAATCTGAAGCATTTGAATGTTTTAAGAATATTAAGGCTCTCATTGAGAATGAAAAATATTCTAAGATTAAATGTCTTAGAGGAGGAGAATTCACCTCAAAAGAATTTGATGAATTCTGTAAAGAGCATGGAATTGAAAGAGAACTCTCTACTTCTAGGACACCCCAGCAAAATGGATTAGTTGGAAGAAGGAACCGAACCATTCAAGAAATGGCAAGGACAATGCTACTAGAAACTGATTTGCAACCAAAATTTTGGAGAGAAGCAGTTGGCACCGCAGTTTATACCTTAAATCAAACTCAACTAAGACCAAATAACGAAAAGACTCCTTATGAATTGTGGAAAGAAAGACCTGCTTCAGTAAAATATTTCAGGGTTTTTGGAAGCAAATGTTTCATAAAAATAAATGATGACTCACCAGGTAAATTTGATTCTAGAGTTGACAAAGGAATATTTCTTGGATACTCCACTAGGAGCAAAGCTTACAAATGTTACAACAATCATCTACGAAGAATAGTGGAAATCATTGATGTGAAGATTGATGAAGGCCTTCTAGAAAAAAGAATTGAAGATCATAAAGTTGAGCCTTTCTTTGAACAAAGTGAAGAAGAAGAATCTGAAAAAGAAGAGGAGAATGGAGAACCCCAAAGTGAACCTTCACAAACTCCCTCTAAGATCAAGTTTATTCAAAGACAACATCCAGAAGAACAAGTCATCGGAAATATAGATGAAGGAATTCAAACTCGAAGAAGGATGATAAACACCCCAAGAAAAGATGATGTTGCTCTATTATCTTTAATAGAACCTGAACATTTTTCTCAAGCAAGCAAAGATCCTTATTGGATAAAGGCCATGGAAGAGGAAATGTCTCAAATCGATTAAAAAAAAAAAGAGAGAGAGACTTCGGAACTAGTACCTCGCCCAAAAGATAAAAATATAACTGGAACAAAATGGGTCTTCTAAAACAAGATGAATAAAGATGGACAAATAATCAGAAATAAAGCCAGACTTGTCTGCAAAGGATATTCGCAAGAAGGAATTGACTTCGAAGAAACCTTTGCACCAGTAGCTCGATTAGAAGCCATAAGAATTTTTTTAGTATTTACTTGCTCAAAGGGATTCAAGGTTTATCAAATGGATGTAAAATCAGCATTCCTGAATGGAGATCTCAAGGAAGAAGTTTACATGGAGCAACCAGAAGGATTTGATCTTGCTGAAGGAAAAGACTTTGTATGCAAACTAAAAAAGGCCTTGTATGGATTAAAACAAGCCCCTAGAGCATGGTATGCAAAGTTGGATCACTATCTGCAACAAGAAGGTTTCAAAAAGGGAGTCGCTGGTAGAAATCTCTACATGAATATGGACAAAGAAAAACTTCTGATCACTCTTGTTTACATTGATGATCTAATCTTTGCTAGCAATGATGAAGAAATGAGCCATGAATTTGCTCTAAATATGTCCAAAAAAATTGAGATGTCAATGATTGGTGAGTTGTCTTACTTTCTTGGGCTACAAATATCTCAAACCTCTGCAGGCATGTTTATATCTCAAGCAAAATATCTTAAAGGCATGCTTAAAAGATATGGGATGGAAGATTGTGCATCTATGAGCACACCGATGACCACAGATTGTAAATTAAGCAAAGATGATGATACCCCTCTCATAGATACAACTCTTTACACGTCAATAATTGGAGCTCTCCTATACTTAACTGCTACAAGACCAGATATTATGAAAGCAGTAGGAATGGTAGCAATATTTCATTCAAGTCCTAAACAATCCCATTTAGTAGTTGTGAAAAGAATTCTCAGATGTCTGAAAGGAACAACTGATTTCGGTCTTTGGTATCCTAAGAGTTCAACTTTTATTGTGACAGCTTATTCTGATGCTGATTGGGCCAGAAGCGTGGATGATCGAAAAAGTACCAGTGGAAATGCATTCTTTATGGGAGATTGTCTTGTATCTTGGCTCAGCAAAAAGCAATCATCTATATCCCTTTCTACAACTGAAGCCGAATGTATAGCCACTGCTGATTGTTGTACACAAATTCTATGGATGAAGGAAGCCTTGAAGGATGTCAACATAGAAACTAAGAAACCAATTACTATTTTTTGTGACAATAGTAGCGCCACCAGTCTTTCAAAGAATCCGGTAATGCACTCAAGGACCAAACATGTTCCAATAAAATATCACTTTCTCCGTGAACAACTTGTTGAACACAATATCATGTTGGAATACGTCAATACAAAAGAGCAAATTGCAGATATCTTTACAAAACCCCTTCCACGAGAAGCATTTTAATATCTTTGCCAAAAGATGGGAGTCATTGCTCTTGCATCACATTAAATAATGTAGCATGTTAGGAGTACAGTATATTAGGGGGAGTAGCTTGACAGGGGGAGTACTTGGGCACCCCGTTTTCCATTGATGACAAAGGGGGAGAGAATGTTGGATGGGCAAGAATGTTGCCATCAATGACAAAGGGGGAGATTGTTAATTCATATTGTCATTGATGTCAATATGACTTTCACTGAGATGAAGGCTGCACTATGACATATCACTGCATTAGTATATGATGAAATTTTTGATACATGATGCTACATGGCATTAATAACAATGAAGAAACCAAAGAATGTAGAAGCCACGTTGCCCCAAACATTCCTCATGCTATCCCAATCTTTTTATGCATAAAATTTAAGGACAGTCACAAAGAAAAATATGTTTCACGATCTTAGAAGCAGAATTTCTTTGTGAAACCTTCACCATCCTGTAGAGCATAATTTTCTCTTTCTAATGAGCCCTTACACACCCCAAAACTCCAAATAGTTTAGGAGAAAAAGAATTTTTAAGGTAATATATGTCCTATATTTTTCCTAGCCGACCTATGCTCAGATACTCATGTCGGCCCTCATGACGGCTCCTCCCTCAACAGATGTGTCTTTTCGGATAGACAAACAACTATATATATATATATATATATATATATATATATATATATATATATATATAAAGTTGCATTCTTCCATTTCAGAGAAATCAATTTGGTGAAAAATACAGTGAAGAGGTGAAGAAAAACACAGAGATATAGCACAACAACTAGAGTTCACAACTTGTGAACTAAAGGAGACCGAGAAGGAATTGAGAGTTACTGGTTGGGTTAAATCTGTTTTGTTATCCTGACACTGCAAACCTGAAATTTCCATACACAAAACTCAGATCAGTTGAACCTCAAGCTCAGAGTCTTTTGGAACTTTGACAACAGTGAATTTGAAGTGCAGACAGCGTTTATCTTGAGCTTGGATAAGATAGATCTGTGGAGGGACAAAGCTATAATCTGTGTTACGAATTATAGCCTCATAACTCCACCTATGTTTTGTTTAGTTCAGACATATTGAACAGTGGCATAAAAAGAATTGTCACCATTGTTAAGGATTGTTATCACTGCAGTGAACTTGGGAGAAGGCTTAGAATTATGTGAGGGCTATTATACTCGGACCAGTGTTCTTAAGATCATGAACATCAATTGAAGCTTTTATTTATTTGAAGCTTTAGACAGTGAAGCTTTTGAGAGTATTGGGCATCATATCTGAAACAGTTTGTTGAAAACATCTTTGTGAAGACTAGGGTTGATTTTAGGAACGGTTGAAGACATCATCATTGAGCTAAATTATGAAAACCATTTGAAGCATAATTGGAGACCTGATTAAAGATTAAACTCAAGTAGACAATGAAGAATTTTGGAATTGAAGTGTAGTGGTGAAAAATTAGAGAATGAAGAATTTTGAAGTGATCAGAGAATGAAGAATTTTGGAAGTGATTAAACAAGAAGAATTATGTAAAGGATGTTCAAGTAAATACTATTCACATTCTCTATTAAAAGGAGACAAAAGGATTGGTGGCCTTGGAGTAGGAGCTCCTAAACACAAGGTTGGTGCCTTGAGAAGATAGGGTCAAAGCCCTAGAAGTTGGAGCCTCATCAAAGTCCAAGTTGGTGCTTGGAAACAGGTTGGTGCCTGTTTCATTAAAAGGGTTGGTGCCCTCACTCATCTATTGTATACTATTATTAAAAAAAAGGGGATTGAAGTTCTTATTAATCCTTAATATTATTATTATACACCTCTTTGTCTTTAATTGTGCAGAATCTAACTGGCAATAATTAACAATTGAAAAGAAACACTGATTCACCCCCCTCTCAGTATTTCCAACATGCGTAAGCATGTCCAGTGTTGTGCAGAGGGGGGAGAAGAGGAGCAGATTCGACATTCTTGACGGCCATGGTAGCCTACGGGCTTAGAGATGAGGATGAGTATGCCATGAGTGCCCACACATCTCCACGAGGGAGATGGGGCAACATTGCACTGTAAGTTTGCAAGAACTTTAGTTGGTGATGCAGGGGAATTAGGCCCAAGACAACTTTTGTACATAAATAAATGTAAAGGGGGGTCTCATGTTTTATTTCCCTATGAAATTATCCATAGTTGAGCTAATTTAGTTAATTGTAGAGGAAAATGTAACTGTCCAAATGATTAGTGGGCATAGGAAGAGACAGTGCATCTCTGTCTGTCAGAGCGTTAGTCTAATTTGGAACTGTAGGAATTTGAAGAGTTTGTGAGTCATCAAGGAATTCGAATCGATTCATTGTAATTGATATAAAAATAAACCTCTGTGACAGAGTCGAGAGACCTGCATAGAGAACTGCATGGGCTACGTAGGACTGTCATAGAGACAGAGAGAGAGAAGGGCTGATTGATTGAAAATCTTTTCGAGTCAAGGCATGTAAGTACTTCACTGTATGAATGTAGAATTGTTTCAATGGTATTGTGCATTTGTCGAGTTAAATATGGCGTGAATGGTTTCTGTGTCCCGATAACTAATTGTATAGTAGTTGGAATACGTATTCGATAATTGTGGTTTAATGGGGTCCTGTGCATTGAAAGAGGAACTGGTCCCTTTCCTGAATTACTAGCCTCTGTGTGAGAGGTTCTAGCCTTTCCCGTAAACGTTGGATGTTAGTTTAACTTGGTATAAGAATTACCGGATGAATAAAGTTGTGTGATAACCCTATGTGAAGGGCCATGCTGAGGAATTGATTAGTTGTGAGTCTCGGTGCTAACTGCGTGATAGAACCCACGTTAAACGCCATGACAGTGTCGAGAATCGCATGTAAGTGGACTCTGATGGTGATATAAAGCCCTGTGACAGGTTATGGGCAACTAAGTCGTTTGAATTCCCTGTGGAGTACGAGTGAAGCAATCGTAAGAAGGGCAGAGGTGGAACATAACAAAAGAAAGCTCGACGGAACCTGGAAGGTAAGAGGCGGAACCGTGACTGAATTGAACAGTAAAAGCGGTTTGATCGCACCGCCTTTATAGGGTAAGCAGTATTTGAGAAATCAGCGTGATCCCATACACTGGGTGATGCGTGTCCCCGAGCAATTTTGGAAAACCACCCTCACCGCGAGTTAACGATCGTGCAATTAACTCGCGTGATATCCGTAGGATCATATGGAGCAATGCGACGTGCTCTCCGTCGTCGGATGTGGAAGGTCGTTAGCACTGGGCCCATGTGTATACACATATTGATTGTTGATGCCTAACTAAGCTTTGCGAGTTAATAGAGGTATGTCCGATGACTTTCCATATTAACCGCTTATTTAAATTCATAAAATTCAAATGATTGACGTGTGTGAGGGTTAACCATATCATGATGCTCTAACATTGAACGGAGGCCGTGACCATAGATTGATATAGCATTGTATGTGAGTTGGATGACCTCATTTTAGATGTGTGTAAGGGTTCTTTGTGGCGTGGTTGCTTTATTGCATAGGCCTGGGGGCTTTTATAATCTTTGAAGGAGCTTCCTACAGTTAGAAGAGTTGTCAGATTTGAACTGGACTGAGTACAAAGGTGTAGGCAGGTGTTTGTATACGCAAGAGGATATGATTTAACATCTCAAATCTCAGATTTGAGATGCTAAAGATTTCAGATTTAGTTGTTTAATTTGCCCAGAATTGTGGATTGGTTGGGACATGAATTTTTGAATGAAATTGTACACACAGCTTTGATGAAACTATGATCAAATGGGATTGTGGGTTTACCCTGTCATCAAGTGGTATCAGAGCTAGAATTTAATTAGCTCTTTGAAAAGTTTATTTTGAAATGCACATATTGAACAGTGAGAAAGTTGATGCTTGAATCTGTTTAACAGAAAATTGCAGATTTGATTTGACATGCAGTGAAGGTCTCCAGATGAGCAGAATCTGGATTTGAAGACAGGAGTCTTGAGGATTGCAGCAGGTAGAAATGCAGTGCAGGTGAGAAAAGAAGAAAATCAGTCAGGGATCTTGAGAGGTAAGATGACGAGCCTTATTTGAACTCTGGTTGGAAAATATTGTTTGCAGAATACAGAGTGCAAGCAATTGAGAAAGACATCTCAGCAGAGCCAGATCACAAGCTTTGAGAGCAGTGATAGAAGAATCCAGCAAGGGATTATGAGTGCAGAAAGAATGTGGCAGAACCTGGAAGATTCCCAACTGAGGTTGGATGACAGAAGAACAGAGGTGTTCTTGAGAGAAGTTGCAGAGTGAAGCCTAGAGAGCAGAAGAGAGTGCTCAGAAGGTTCCAGCAGAGAGGGGACCATTGCTTGCCAAAAGCCGGGTCCAGAGGAAGGGATTGGTGAGATGAGTTGCAGCAAGAGAGCTTGTTGTTGCAGAGGCTTAGTGCAACTTGTGAGTGAAGAACTCCTAGAGAAGAAAATGGCTATTGAGAGCCATAGCGGAGATTGCAGAGATTACAGAGGTTCTGAGAGAAGCCACAGCAGAAGAGTGAGCGAAGATGCCAAAGCAAATGGCATAAGGAAGAGACTCACTCATGAAGAATACTAGAAAGAGATAGCTGAGATCAGGGAACAGTTCAACAGATTGAAACTGAGGATAGAAGAAAGCCAGAGAGTTGGTTGGCTCATGAAAAAGAGAGTGAATTGGCAACCATTACAGTTGAGGTTGAGGCAAAAGAATATTGCCCTATTGAGAGAAGAACTCAGAGCAGCGAAGTTGAAAGAAGAAATTTTTGCTTGTGAGGCAGAATAGAGTACAGATGAAGAATGGAGATCTGCAAGAGATCTTGAAGACTTGAGGCAGCAAGAAGCTTGTCTTGCTAAGGAGGAAATCATTGAGGATTTTCTGAGTTATTGGACAAGTCCAGATGATGTAAGGGCTTGTGTTTTTTACTCTGACAAATGTGAAGTGATGACAGACTCCACAGAGGAAGAGAAACCCAGAGTTCTTGAGGCAAGGATGGAAATTGAAGATTCCATGTGCAGGCCTGTTCAAGAAGAAGTGCTTGAGAAAGCAGCCAAGACTGAAGGTCTTGTGATTTGAAAACTAAAAAGTTGTTTGTGTTTGCATGTACACCGCTAGAAGATGGACAAGCTTTAGAGTTTGTTGATGAGGAGGAGACATTGAATCTTAAATATGTTCAAATCAATGCTGAGATAGTAAAATCTCAGGAAGAGATGAAGAAAGAGCAAATGATAAATGCTCAGAAGAAGAAGGGAATACTCAGAGTGATTGAGTATCTGGAGAAGGACTTGGAGATTGAAGCTTCAAGTGGGACCAGGAGGTCCAAGAGCCTTACATCTGACATACTTTGTATGTTTACAGGAACAGAAGGTGAGAGAGAACAAACCGCTGATGTTGTCATTGAGGAAGAAAATGGAGCAGCTACATGTTTTGAAAATGTCCATGCACAGTTGGAGAAAGATTCTGCTTTTCCACATGTTGGAAGCAGAAGAGCTTTAGTTTATGATATTGGCCAGAAGCTAGAAGTTGAACAGCTTGGAGAAATTGAGGAAGAGAAGATTATTGAAGAATTTTTGAAGCATATGGAAGACTGGGAACAGCAAGAAGATTTGTGTATGAGTGCAGGTGTTGATGAAGGCAATTCACATGATAGAACTGTGACAAATGAAGCTGACTGTTGCCAAGCCAGATATGATGAGTATCTTTCAGGGGAAGATCAGATTGTGGAGGAATTCATTAATTCCTTGCTTTATAGAAGGGATTGCTTCAATGAGGATGTGACAGTTATGTTTGATGATGAACTTGTCATTAATGATGATAACGACAGACTGCCTTTGTTAAATGGCCAAGTAAGGAGTGATGGACAGGTAGCTGAGGTTTTTGCAGAGATAAGGAATCAGAATTCTATTCTGATGAAGGCTGAGGAGATAGTGACAGCAGAAGATAGTGAAGATTGTGAAAATGACTCCTCAGAAGAGATTCCAAGATTGTGGCACGAACAGAGGACAGAAACCGAGAGAAAAGGAGTTCAGATTGTAAGGACAGAGATGATTGGAGATGAGAGAGTTCATTTTTACGAACTAGAGCAGAAAGACATCCTTGTAGAGGATGATGCAAAAGGGAGACTAGCTGACAGTCTCAAGATATGTTTGAATATTTGGAATCAGCATTCTGATGTGCTGATGGAGAAAAGTAATTTAGGACAGCATACTAAGACGCTGACAGAGCAAAGAAAGGCACGTAGGCCTTGTGAGTTTGATTCTAACAATTGTTTGATGAATGCAGAACCTGCTGATGCTGAAGGAGAATTGACAGCATGGGGCAGTGAATTGAAAGAGGGGAAGAATTCTATGGGAATGTTTGATCTATGGAATGGAGAAATTGAGCTGCTAGAGAGTATGTTGAATCAGCAGGATTCAATACAAGAGAGAAAACCTCAATTTCAGAATTGGGGGTTGCAGAATGTGAAGACAAAATGGGATAAAGATAGAAAAGAATCGATGATTCAATCATCAGTTGGGACCATTGGGTCTTGGGGTTTTGGAACTGATGATTTGGTTGTGTTTACAGGAATGACAGAAAACAATCCATCTTTTGAAGTTGTTCTAAGAGGTGATGGACTGTTGCAGAAGGAGGAAGATGAGGCTATCATGCCTCCTGTGAAGGAGCTTGTTGTTCCTACAGATGATAAAGAAAAGGAGTTGTTGCAGGATGAAGATGAGCAGTTGAAGAATGAAGATGAGACAGGCATGTCTCATGTGCAGAAGATTGTTGTTATTGGTAGCAGAGAAGAATTGGCTTGTTCGAATAGCCAAGAGAAGATTGGGGAGAAGGCTATATGGCAGACTGCTGGGGCTGCTACAGTAGTGGAGAACCAAAGTTTCACACTGACAAAAGATGGAAATGCAAAGCTGGAAGAGCTTGAAGTAAATCAAGAAGAAGGAAGGCAATTGCTGAAGATTGCCAAGACCGGAGAAGAAGATGTTGAACCTGAGTTGCAGCATAGTGAAGATTTATCTGGCCAAAGGAGATGGCGAGAATGTTTGCAGAAAACATACAGAGAAGAGTGCGAAATCCCAGGACAGCAGCTTGGAGTGTTGCTGGAGAGAATGTTGAAGCAACAAGCTGAAGTGTTGCCAGCAGAGGAGCAAGAGTTTTACTGTTGCAAAGAGGGTATGGATGATTGGGTGGCGAATAGGGCAGCAGTAAGGACTAAAGAAATAAGAGTGCAGCGAACAGAAGTAAGAGTCCAGCAGTCAGAGGAAAGATTAGACAGAGAAATAGCATTGATAAGAGGATTGATGATGAAGATGTCTGGGAAAAAGGTAGCAGTAAGGAAACAAAGAAGTAGCAGCACAAGCAAAGCAGAAAGAGGATGTAAAGGTGCAGCCTGTGGAAAGCTACAGCATAGAGTATGGAAGCCAGGAGGAATGCGAAAGAAGAACACTGCAACGGATGGCCAGTTGCAGAGCAAATTTTGGGATCCAGGCAGACAAAGATGAAAACCATGATCAGGAGATCATGAACTATTTTAACCTGTGGAGCCTGATGCAGGGGCATTAGGCCCAAGACAACTTTTGTACATAAATAAATGTAAAGGGGGGTCTCATCTTTTATTTCCCTATGAAATTATCCATAGTTGAGCTAATTTAGTTAATTGTAGAGGAAAATGTAACTGCCCGAATTATTAGTGGGCATAGGAAGAGACAGTGCATCTCTGTCTGTCAGAGCGTTAGTCTAATTTGGAACTGTAGGAATTTGAAGAGTTTGTGAGTCATCGAGGAATTTGAATCAATTCATTGTAATTGATATAAAAATAAACCTTTGTCACAGAGTCGAGAGACCTGCATAGAGAACTGCATGGTCTGCGTAGGACTGTCGTAGAGACAGAGAGAGAGAAGGGCCGATTGATTGAAAATCTGGTCAAGTCAAGGCGTGTAAGTACTTCACTGTATGAATGTAGAATTGTTTCAATGGTATTGTGCATTTGTCGAGTTAAATATGGCGTGAATGGTTTCTATGTCCCGATAACTAATTGTATAGTAGTTGGAATATGTATTCGATAATTGTGGTTTAATGGGGTCCTGTGCATTGAAAGAGGAACCGGTCCCTTTCCTGAATTACTAGCCTCTGTGCGAGAGGTTCTAGCCTTTCCTGTAAACGTTGGATGTTAGTTTAACTCTGTATAATAATTACTGGATGAATAAAGTTGTGTGATAACCCTATGTGAAGGTCCATGCCCAGGAATTGATTAGTTGTGAGTCTCGATGCTAACTGCGTGATAGAACCCACGTTAAACGCCATGACAGTGCACTGTGTGTTACTGAGCAGTGGTATGGCAATGTTATGGTCGAGAATCGCGTGTAAGTGGACTCCGATGGTGATATAAAGCCCTGTGACAAGTTATGGGCAACTAAGTCGTTTGAATTCCCTGTGGAGTACGAGTGAAGCAATCGTAAGAAGGGCAGACATAACAAAAGAAAGCTTGATGGAACCTGGAAGGTAAGAGGTAGAACCGTGACTGAATTGAACAGTAAAAGCGGTTTGATCGCACCGCCTTTGTAGGGTAAGCAGTGTTTGAGAAATCAGCGCGATCCCATACACTGGGTGACGCGTGTCCCCAAGCGATTTTGGAAAACCACCCTCATCGCGAGTTAACGATCGTGCAATTAACTCGTGCGATATCCGTAGGATCATATGGAGCAATGCCACGTGCTCTCCGCCGTCGGATGTGGAAGCCCGTTAGCGCTGGGCCCATGCGTATACACATATTGATTATTGTTGCCTAACTAAGGTTTGCGAGTTTAATAGAGGTATGTCCGGTGACTTTCCATATTAACCGCTTATTTAAATTCATAAAATTAAAATGATAGACGTGTGTGAGGGTTAACCATATCGTGATGCTCTAACATTGAACGAAGGCCGTGACCATAGATTGATATAGCATTGTATGTGAGTTGGATGACCTCATTTTAGATATGTGTAATGGTTCTATGTGGCGTGGTTGCTTTATTGCATAGGCCTAGGGGCTTTTATAATCTTTGAAGGAGCTTCCTACAGTTAGAAGAGTTGTCAGATTTGAACTGGACTGAGTACAAAGGTGTAGGCAAGGGTTTGTATACACAAGAGGATATGATTTAACATCTCAAATCTCAGATTTGAGATGCTAAAGATTTCAGATTGAGTTGTTTAATTTGCTCAGAATTGTGGATTGGTTGGGACATGAATTTTTGAATGAAATTGTACACACAGCTTTGATGAAACTATGATCAAACGGGACTGTGGGTTTACCCTGTCATCAGTTGGGCAAGATCCTTAAGGAGTCCACCTCTTGGATCATGACCCTGCTATGGGTGTCCAAGATTAACAGTAGCACATTGGAGGAGTTTTCAATGGTGTAGAGGAGTGCAGAAATGACAGATGCAGTGGTTAGCAGCGTTGAATCTGAGCAGTGCAAAGCAGAGTTGCAACAGTGAAGAGGGACGCAGTGCAGAGCAGCAGCAGCGCAATGCTTAAAAGGGATAGCGTGGGACTAGCAGCATTCAGATTTTCAGCACTGAGATGTATCCTGAACACTTGTTCAAATTCATGGATGTTTTTTAGTTGCTTCTCTCAGCAGCTGAGTTGTAGTGCAGTGTTAGCAATGGCAGTGCTAGCAGCAGATGCAGCATTTGAGAGCGAATTGCAGTACGGATGCAGTGTTGATCATGGCAGGGTCAGCAGCAATACAGTGCAACAGAAACGCAGTGATTGATGGGAAGCATGTCAGAGATCATCAATGCAAAGGGAGATGCTTCAAAGTCAAAGCAGTGTGCAGCAGGGCATATCTGTTAGAGCACATTCCTCGCTAAGAGGGATTATTGATTTTTGGTAGCATCGGATGTGGAAAGGCTTAAACACATGCATTGGGGGTGAAACTTATAGAAAAAGCAGATCAAGTCTAATATAATCTTAGTCGTTGATTGGAGATTTAATCTCGGTCGTTGAAATCTCAATGAGAAGACTATAAAAGAAGGCTTGAGGGTCATTTGTAAAATACACCGAAAGCATCTAGTGATCGAATTTTCTGAAGTGAGCAAAGCTCAAGACGAAAGCTTCAATCTAAGTGATTCTTCAGCGCAAATGAGGGGCAGAGATAGTTTTGGCAAGAGGATCTTCTTCGAGGCCGAGGATCATCAACAGAGAGGCAGAAAAAGATGAAGAGGAGGTTGTGCAGAGCCCAGAGTGACTGACGCAATACCTAGAAGGGGCGACGCAGGGCCACACATACCCCGTAGAGGCAGCGCAGTTTCTCAGTAGAAACTTTGAGTTTCAGCTGGGGAAATCTAGATCTAAGTCAGGAGCGATGGATCGATTTTCCAGAAGCCCTGAAAGATCACGCAGAAGGGGTGACACAGTTCCAGATATGACCCCACGGATGCCTACGTAGCTACAGTGCAGAGCTAGCGTAGAGGGAGTTGAGGTTTCATCAGTTCAGCTACCGGATTAGCCGAGAATTGCAGAGTGAGGTATACTCAGTATATTTTTCTCTGTCATTATTTCTATGTAACTGAATAGTCCGGTGAGACATTCAGAGTTGTATCCAAAATAATTGTTGCTTAATAATAAAACCCTTAGATCTGTTGCATCGGTTTCCCGCATTGGGTTTTTTCCGAGGATGTTGGTCCAAAAATAACAGTGTCTTGTTTGTGTGTGTTATTTCTCTTGCTCAGATTTCCATTTTCACATGTAATTTAATCGGGGGAAGGTTGCTTCAGTGACTGCTTTGATTTTTTCGTAGTGCAATATATTATATATCATTTTTTTAAGATTCAACTACGTTAAGTAAGCCATTCATTTATGAACATTTCCATTAGAGGTAGTCGTAACTCACTAATTTATCATGAAGTAATCTGCAAATAGTTTGTTAAAACTAATTTACAAGTAGGAGAAGTAGTTTAGTTTGTTGTAGTAGGGATTTCAGATCTAGATCTTGGAATTTTCACACCCTAGACGTTGGAGCCTCAAAGTGACAAGGTTGGAGACTTATGAAAATAGGGTTGGCGCCCTAGAGGTTGGAGCCTCATGAAGTCCAAGTCGGTGCTTGGCAAAGTACAAGTTGGTGCCTAAAGGATTGAAGATTGGTGTCTTCATCTAAGGTTGGAGCCCTACACATTATTGTATTGGATTTATTGTAAAGAAGAAGATTTAAGTCCTCGTTATATCTGACTAAAAAGTACTTATTCTTATTGTTCATTTTGTGTTCTAATTACAAGTGATCTAACTGGGAAAAAATAACAATTGAAAAGAAATATTGATTCACCCCCTCTCAGTATTTCCAACAATAGTTATAAGCTAATCCATACGGTTTGCTTTTCAGAGTTTATTTCATACACTAAAGATGTATCTAAGTGCAATTGTCCACCTTTACAATACATAAAGGTTGTAATGCATGGGTTCTGTTACGGTCCTCTAATAATAGGGTTCATAATTTTGAATTGACTATGTGATGTCTTGTAATATTGTACATACTTTTCCTTTCAGCAAAATGTTTTCCCATATTAAAATAAAAAATGTAAAGAGGGTGAAGTCCTAAAAGAAAAATCAAAGGACTAAAAGAAAAAGATTAAAAAATAAAATAAAAGTATGGGCCCCACACAAAAAGAGATAAAAATAGATGATGAAAGTGTGCACATTCAAATGCCACTACTTTAGTTACTTTTGCAAAATAAAAATTGTGTGCAGCTTGTAAAAAATGTCACAATTCATGATGGTCAAACAGCTTAATCTTAACTCATTCATACATTTAAATTTCAAAGTATTGATAAATAGTGAATAAAGATCTAGCCAAACCATTTAATCTTGGCATATCAGTAATTAGGTAGAGAATAATAATGAACTCATCAGTTTAATCTGAGCCATTGGAAGTCATAAGGTTAGAATTAGATAGTTTGCTTATAAAAGAAAAATAAAGAGGGTCGGCAAGCTCAAATACACCCAATAAATGAAGAAAAAATGTTAGGGTAACTGATGGGTATGTAGAACACTGTTACAAGGCATGGAAAGCATCAAATTGGTCATTTCATATCACTAATATCTCTCAAAATCCCTTTCTCTTTGCTTGAAATCCTATTTCCCTAGTCAAAAAGGCATTTTCCCTAGTAAAAATATCTCGTCCCCTTCATTTAAACCTTGTCCCTTTACTTCACTCATTTTCCCTTACTAAAACCCTTTTCCCTAGTTAAAATCACATTTTCTTTTGAAAAGTAAAATCTCCTTTACTAATTCCCTTTTCCATTTAAAAACATGCAATATCCACCATCGTAAGTTTTAAAAGTTAAAGTAATGGCGGGTCCCACTGAAAATTCCTCCCCGCTGTCATTTAAACACTCATTCTAATATATTTTTAATACCCTACACATTATACTCCCCCACTACCTTTACCCATAGTATATTAACTCCCGCATATATATATCACAGGCATGCTTTAAACTAACCCATTGCATATATTAATCCCCCCACTAATCATCTCGGGTCCCACTTTATGTTTAAACCATAATGTGTTAAATCTCGACCCACTTATATATTAAAACTTCACATATAATACCCATCGCATGACTCATCCTTGGGCCCCGCCTATCAAATCCCTAACTCACCCTCCTATTCGTTCATCCATCCAATTGAGATTCCTCAGATCCAATGGCCAATATCTGTTTCCGCGCCACCAACTACCTAAAATTTAACACCATTGGGGGGTTGTGAAATAAGTGGTTTCGCAACCCCGCTCCCCTGCTACGTGGCAGCCCCAGAACGTACCGCATCCTCCAATCCAAAACTGCTAACCCGCTTTTCACAATGCGATAACTGCCAATCCATTGTTCGAGCTATATGATGAAACCACCCCTCTGTTTGAATTTAACCCTACGCAATAAGTTAAATCATTGTTGGTTAAAAAAACAAATAAAGTCGCCCTTTATCGATTATTCACCGTTCCTGTTAAAACAATTGTGGAAAAGCACTGGTGCCGACCTATTTTCAAGCCAAAAGAGTCTCTATCGACTTGTTTTTAAGCTATTTCACTCCAGAATTCAAGCCTTTACTACCAGAAGACGGTGCAGAACCAGTTTGAAGCCTTATAAAGACCATTGAAGCCTATTTCGCTACTAGAAAGCCCACGTTGCATCCAGAACCCATTCTGCAAACCGAAATCATCTTTTCACAGGTATTCCTCAGTACCTGAGACCATTTCTTAAGCCAGAGAGTAATTAATTAATCAATTGAACCAATTAAATGGCTACCCCAAGGCATTGTGATAGTCAATCCCCTGCAACCTCATGTTGTTGATGTTGAACATACTCCCCTTGCAGACAAAGACTTCAAAATCAATGACCCTGTCACTGATTTCAACCTCCTTGACATCCACTGTTGGAGCCATGATAAAGCCATCGACCAGGCTGATGATATTTGCCTTTGGGAATCAAATTTACCCCAAGTACATCCTCCCACGGAGTTTTCAATTCCCACAAATCATCAGGCTCTGTCAAATCAATTATCTGCCCAATGAAAGAGCCCTAGTAACCAATAGCAAGGAAATTTTGTTCACAATCACTGCTGAATCAATAAACCAGATGTTGCAAATCCAACCCAAGCCTGATGAAGCCCTTTGTCAACTGAAATCCTCACAGAATTATATTTAAAACTGGACTTTCCAAAGAGGTTTCAAATCTTCCAGACCTTCTTGCCCCCATTAGTTGAAACCCCAAAGAGTAACCCTCCTTACTTAGCCTCAATTTTTTCAAAGAGAACAAGACAGATTGTCACTATGTTGTCTTGCATTCTAGGTTATTTTACATATGAGTATGTAGATGCTTCAATCCTAGGTTTTATGTCCATTTTCTGCCCAGGACAGCCTCCAGCTTTCACATTTAACTTTGCTCAATACCTTTCAGATGTTATTCATGAGAAATTAGTTAAATTACCTGACGAAGGAGTGTTTAAATATTCATCTGTCTCGTTTCATTTGTTTTTATACTTTCAATCTGAAAGGTTTGCAATAAACCTTCAAAAACTGGACACTGCGGGTATTCCCCAATCGGTTGTTTTCTGGACTTCCTTAATCAGGAAAGATTCCACATAGTTCACATACAAAGACTTCATTGATTCATTTATTCATCCAGTTGTCAACATGCTAAGCAGTAGCATTGAACCTAGGAACAATGAAGAAATAAAGAAAGTATTGTAGTTATCAGAACACAGTAGGACAGGAGACTGGTATTTATCCCAGAACCACACTGAAATTAGGGTGTAAGGATGTCAACTCACTCCATACAAGCTGCCCAAATACTTCCCAATGAAGTTATTTTCAATAGAATATATCAAGCAAACCCTAAATTCAGATGAGGTGAATTTCCTGTCAGCTAAGAAGAAAACTCAGTTTAAAATCAAGAACCGGCTTGGTCCTTTCATCTGCAATAAGAATGCTTGTCAATAGGCAAAAAAATGTTTACAGGATTCAAGTTCAGTCAAAGTTTCAAGTAGTAGTATGATCCTTTAGGAGTTATCAGCAATTTAAGAGTCAAATTTAAAGAAATCAAGTTGAGGAATGAGGCATTGAAAGTTGTGACTTATGCCCAATATTGGAAACAGACACCTAGTGACCAAAATAGATTACTTTCTGCCTTTGATTATAAAACCAGGAAAATGTAGATGACAAACAAAATATGAAGTCATGGCTAAGGATGTTCATCCTGTAGACCAATTGAATTTCATAAGCAAGCTGGAGAAATGCTATATTCTACTATGACTAACAAAGCTATGAGTGTCCAAAAACTGCAAAATTCTCTAGAGAATATCAAGGCTCAGTTAAAACTAAAGAAGGTTTCATCACAAGCCAAGGACAACATAATCAAAAAACTTGAAGAATTGGTCATAGAAATAGGATATGATCCCAAAAATGTCAAAGCAACAGAGGAACTAATCAAGAAAAAGAATGCAAACATTGTTGCATTGAAGAAGCAACTGAAATTACCTCCCACTGAACATCCACAAGAAAAAGAAGTTATAGAAAATGAAGGACAAAAAGATAAAATGATGAATCTCATCATTCAGTTGACAGCTCAACTGAAAGAGATGGAGAATGAGATGGAAAAGTTAGTGCGGGAGAAGAAGGCCAGCATGGAAGCAATTCCTATCATTGCTATTCCTACAGTTACTACAGCAGTTCCCTCTACCTCGGCAGCTCCAGTGGCAACAACAGTTCCAGTGACTACAGCAATTTCAGCTACAGCAGCTACTACATCAACTACAGCAGCAGCTCATCCCAATGATGAAGCAGGTAAATTGGTTAAAGCTATGCGAGTCATGTCAATACAGACTACTGAAATCAATAGACTGAAAGAACAGGTAAAGAATCTTGAAGATGAAAGAAATTGGCACAAATGAGGCATACAGCGAAAGCACAGAAGTCAAGCAAGTTGACTGACAAAGTTCAAAAGTTAGAAAGAGAATTGACATTGGCAGAACCTTTGGCCCAAGGCAAGCAACAACTTTGGGCCAATATCATTAACTCTGTTAATGATATTTGGCCATCCAGCCAAGTCATCTTTGAGCAGAAAGACTTGATAAAAGAAGCTACTGAAGCCATTCAGAAGGTAAAAGAAAAACTTGACAAAAAACCAGAAGAAGCTACAGAGATAATTAAGTTTCTAAACTCTAAGAACAAGCATGAGTTAGAAGAAATTGGAGTAAATGACAGGACTGAAACAATTTTAGAGGTTAAAAAGGTAGTTTCAAAAGAAAACTTAATGGTACAGCTTGAAGACAGGTGCCAAGCTATGGAGTTAGCAATAACCAGATTTATGGTCAAATTTGATGTTTTGAGACAAAAAGGTCTGCCTAATCCTTTGGTCATCAATGACAGATTAATGAAGCAGGAAGACTATGACAAGAAGATCAGGGAAATGGCCAAAGAACAATCCAATAATTCATCTTTGAAAGAAATTCCAACAGGAAAGGTACTCTACTAGATATTTGAAAATCTGTTTTACCTCCAGCATGAGGTAAATCGCCTCTTTGTGAACAAACCAACTTTCACCAAGTACACTGAAGCTGATGAAATTTACAGAAGGATGGTGAAGATTAAAATTCCAGATGAAGATACTTGGGAAAAGTTATATGATTTACTATGATAGTGAAAAGTTAAATAAAGTAAAACAGAGCGGTCAATGTTAAAGAGTATCAGAGCAGGCAAATAACAATGAAGGACAGAGTTTAAAGTTAAAAGCAGTATTAAAATGAATCAGTGAAAGGCAGTCGGCATAAAAGACAGTGAAAGGCAGCCTGCGTGAGAGATAAAGCAGCAAAAGATCAAAGAAAAAGAAACAGCAAATCAATAAAAGAGGGATAGCTTGCATTAATTAAATAGGTGTCTCTATCTTCTTGCATGAAGATATTTTGTATTCCTTGAATAATTCCTAAAATCAGTTTAGGATATTTTGTACTAGTTTTTGTATAAATACTTCATAATTTGAAGTATTGAGTGTGGATTTTTGAACATTTCTATAGTTGTATTGATCTAAAACCTAATGGTTTATTGTAACATTTTCAAGTCAACAAACTGGACTGAATAATAAAAGCATTGCATTACAGGATTCATGTGTTGAGCCACTTCAGTGAAGTACCTTTCAATTGTTCAAATTGTTATTTTTTTGAAGTATTTCATAAACTTGCATGTTTTTCCAAATTTAAATGTTATAACAAGAATATTATTGCAAAAATTGTTTAAGTACACTCTGTTCTGAACTGTTATTCATTTTGATGTTTTGTTCTGATATCTAGATCTAAGAACCCTTAATTGCTCTCCCATCTCAATTGACCTTTTTCTCCTTCCCTCATTATCCGTTTTAAGAAATCCTTAACTGCTCCTTGATCCTGATTGAAACCACTTCACCATCCAACCTAAAATATCTGAATTTTCTAACTACCTTGCCCTGTGAACACTTCATTTAGACCTTGATTCAGTCTTATTTTCTTGACACTTTGACTCCATAGCCCAATGGTAATTAGACAGTCAACTATTCAGATAAATCAATAATTCCACCACCAACTCAAATCAAAACCCAATCAGTCTTACATAACTAACCTAAAATCAACTAAAAACAACAAAGTTAAATTATAAAGAGAGAGCCCTCTCTGGAGCATTAGAAAGGCTAGATCCTGATCGCAAAAATAGGTTGATAGTTACCTCTAATATTCTTTAAAACAAAACATAACAACCCAAGGAATTATTGGAGTGATAACTGGTTCATTTGGGTATGGTTTGGCCGTGTGTGAGACGATGGTGAAGACCTTCTAAAATGTGTTTGGGGATGTGCAATTTCTGTTGTAAAAGGACAAGGTGGTCAGAATCTGCGTACGGCAGGTAATTGTGCAGCTAAAAGAGGCAAGGGAATGGAAGATCGATTCAGCTAATCCAATGTGCAATATAGTTTATGAAAGAAAATTCTAATACAAATAAGTAATGAAAGGTCTAACCACAAACAATCCTACATGGGTTAGCAATACAAATTCATAAATGTAGTTTACCTTCGTGTTTTATTTAACATTTGTTTGTGATTGTTAGTTACTGTTCACGTACCTATAAGTTTTTTGTTATTAATAACCACTTGTTCACTAATTCTAACCTGTGGTTCAAAAAATTAATTGTGTTATTACTTCAAATTTACGACATCAATTAGAATTTTGAATCACAAACATTTTATGAAATTGGCATGGCCAATTCTTTTAGAAGAAAAGACTTTCAGATATACGATATGGTAAGTAATAACAAACAGTAATTTTCTTTACACATCTACTAGATTTCTTGTATAATGAGCCCAATTGATCATGTTGTTATTGACAAGGTTGGATTTTTCATGTTGATTTTATAAGCGACTATGTCCTTCAGATTAAATTTAAATCACATCTTTGGATGAATTCCTTTTTATGTTCTCATTCCATTTTCTTTATGCATTTAAGCATTCTCAATGTAGTTCCTGCCTATCATCAACTACATATTTGGGTGAATTCCCACCACAGCAGTCAACTTACCCAAAAACTAAAATGCTGTTCGTTGATATTTCGAGTGAGGGCATTTAGTTATTGCTGAAGATTTGGCTACTTCAAATCAATATTCTGACTTAACCATGTTACACAGTCCCGTGAATTGGAAAGGGGAGTTGACATTCTTGTTGCAACTCTGGGACGACTTGGGGACCTCCTTGAAAGGGGGAGGCTGTCATTATCTATGATACAGTATTTGGCCTTAGACGAAGCTGATTGATATGGGTTCATTGTTCAGTTTCAATTTTTTTGGAATTTTGAATATTTGAAATTTCTATTTCATGTTTGGAAATGCAAATTTTGAATGTAGTATAACAATGAACATATATTTATGATTCTAATATCCATTATGATGATTCATATCAATATGTAAATTACAATTTCCACTTGATATCAAATTTGAAATTTCAAAGTGAATGGTTTATTTTTCTTGTTGTAAGTTGGAAAATTTCAAAATTCATATATACGCCCTACGAACCCACACACCCTGTTTCAAAAAGTGACCCACCCGTCGCCAAACCCATATTTCCTGGCAACGTAGGCTATTTTGTCCAAAATTTAGGACTTTTGGGTCTAATTTCCCTGGTTTTTATTATATTTGTGTTTTTTTCTACATAGATCCTTTTTCCTACAAGATTTGCCAACATCATTTTTCAGTAAGCCAAAAACAAATCATAACGGGATTCTCTAGCATTTTTAAAACAGAAATGGATCTGCCCTAGATCCAAGATAGATCTCACTCGTTTAAAATCTGAATACAAACAGGATTCCTATAAAATAAACAGGGTTTTTCCTAGCATGGAAATTCACATTTTAATATCTTTGGAACTACTAATCCAAATTATCTAAAATTTTAGAGGAAAAACTGCACCTTATAAATTATGGGTCTTCCATAGATAACCATGTTTTTCCTACGGTTGCAGTACACAATTTAGCATCTTTGGATCTACCAATCCAAATTATCTAAAATTTTGGCTTAAAATAAATAAATAATCCCTTATTGCTCTTCCAAACCATGAGCACTAAAAAAAGGCACACAATTCAAGCTACTATTTTTGAAAACAATTGGGTTTATCTTTAGCATGTTCATTGGGTTTATCTTTGGTGGTTAGGTGGAATGATTGTCATCATCCCTACTCAATTCCCACAAATGACATGTTGACAAGTATAACCTCAATCCAACCTCTCATGTCAAAATGTTATCCCTGTCTGAAAATAAGCAAAATTTTCACCAATTACATCAAGATCACACCAAGTTTTGATGGCAATATTCTATCATGTTTTGAAAAAACAGCATAGCATAATTATAACTTATGACAAAACCGAAACCCCACTATACGTTACAACAGAAATGACTATATTCAAAGAGATGCTCACAATACACCAAAATTTGGATGAAGCCAGCTGATATTATAATGAATAGAAAAACCCTTACAGAACAGTTTTGCCGTGCAAATAAATTAATATTCCTTGAGAATAATAACCTTCACATGATTCCTTTCGCAAGAACAACTATTCAAAACAAATTCATACCAGTTAGCCAGCTGATATTATAACATTGGTAGAAAAACCCTTACATAACAGTTCTGCCATGCAAATAAATTAATAATCCTTAAGAAATAATAAACTCCACGATTCCTTCCACAAGAGCAATCATTCAAAACAAATTCATACCAGTTAAATATTCTACCAAGGAGAATATTCGATATGTATGCCACCGTCCCATGTGTTATCTCGTTTCTACAACTCAGTGAGTCTGGAATAATTCCAAACTCTTCACTCAACCTAATACTGAACTAACTTATTGAGACCCGGGCATAGCGAAACCTTAAGACTATATTCATATGATATTGTGAGTAGAATGTGGAGACCGTAGGGTCACAAAAGGATGACTGTCAAAACATAGGAAAGTTAAAAGATGTTGGGTCATTTGCAAACATACCGAAGGCAAATACTAATAATTGCGTTGTGGCATGGCAAAAGTCCTCGAACACAAAACATTACAAGTCAAATGTGGCACTGTAGAAAGATGACTGCTAAAACACGGGAAAGTTAAAGATGGCCTTGGTTCATTTTGCAAACATACGAGGGTTGCAATTTCAAACCAAGAGAATCACATTAGCAATGCATAACGTCCACATACTCAAGGAAATAGCATTGTGGCATTTACGGGCTGTTATTTCAGACCAAGACAACCAGATTAGCAATAAAAATTGTTTCGTGGCATGGGCAAACCCATAATTGCCGAAATATGCGAAATATAAAAAGATGGTATTAGATCATTTTGCAAACATATAAATGGCAAAAACTACTAATTGCATCCTGAGGGCAGCAATTGCATAACATGACAACCAGATTAGCAATGCATGCCCATAGTCGAGGGAATTGCATTGTAGCAACACCAGGACTATGATTAAAGACCAAGATAACCAGACTAATAATGCATATTCTCAGTTACGTGAATGGAATATGCTTAGGGACATATAACAACCCGTCATTATGTGATTGTGGAGTTTTTGAAGGTGCCCTCTGTAATTTATCAATAGTTGACCGACATTATACAGCATCAACCATAGAAAGTGGCTTTCAACTACTTGAGGGAGTAGCAACACCAGGACTATGATTTAAAGACCAAGACAACCAGACTAATAATGCATTTTCGCAGTTACGTGAATGGAATATGCTTAGGGACATATAACATCCCGTCATTATGTGATTGTGGAGTTTTTGAAGGTGCCCTCTGTAATTTAGCAATAGTTGACCGACATTATACAGCATCAACCATAGAAAGTGCCTTTCAACTACTTGAGCATCCGATTCTTATCAACTTTTTAAAAATTAAATATTACCACATCAGCAGATTTCTAGAAGTGCAACAGTCAACAACTCAGTGAAATACTTGGAACACAATGCCACAAAAGCTACGCAACCAACATACATTCACATGGGTAAGATACTGGCCTTCTACTAGTTGGTACATAAACCCACGATCAATGACAATTGGGCTACAGAATATCATCATTGTGTGAATACAGTATTGTTAAATATGTGTTCCAAGGTTAATCAATAACCTAACAATCTACACTAAAATATCAAGAAAGGCCTCTCAGCAAACTGTAGCATCCAGATCTAATGAACTCTATCAATAATGTACTTTCAAGTCTGTTCGGCTGTAGTTCAGCAGTAAACCCTTGGGTGTTTACCTCAACTGCCCTAGGTTTGATTCCTAATGCACCTTTTCTCAACTACCAGTAAATCCTTGGCTAGGGTTTTCTAGCCGTTGCCACTCCGCCCCACTTGCAGAACCTACGCAATGATGTAAAATATCGTGGCAGATTTGGTTGCAGATTTGGGGTTTCGTTTTCAGCTGCTGCAGCTCACTTGGTTGTTTGCAATGGTTGTGTACAGAGTGCTTCAGTCTTCATCGCAAATTCAGGGTTTCAGACTTGGTTTTATGCTGCCCTGGCTTGCTATTGGCTTGGCTGGTCTATTCCCTCAGCCAGTTCTGTTGGATTTATTGCTTGTACAATGGGTGGTCTTTCCAACCCTGGCGTGGATGGTCAAGGATTGTCGCCCCATGGTAGATTTGTAAAAAGGGTGGATACAATTCCTTCTCTTGATTTGGGGTTTGCTGCCTCTGTGAAGAAGAACATTAACACCCTTAAGGAAAGAGAGTTGATTGGTAAGTTCACTCGACTTTGGCGCAGTTATAGCTCTGTTTTAGAATGTAGTTCTAACAATTCAGTAGATAATGAGCCCAATGGTACTTTATATTGTGAAAACGGTCTGCTTTTTGTTTTCTAAAGCAAAGGAGGCAGGAATCTGATCTACAAATCTGGACCCCATTTCATAGGCTCCAAGGGAATGTTTCACACCCACTAGACTCTAGATTTTAATCCTACGATGGAGATATTTTCTGTGCCTTTTTGAATTAGATCGTCGTATCTTCCCCATCATAGCTACAGAAATGGTTTTTTCAAAGCCATAAGTAACAAATTGAGCTGCTACATTACTAGTTCTCAAGGCAAGGCAAGGACAATAACTTCTCCTGTGCTAGAAATTGTGTTAAAATGGATTTTGCAAAAGGACTCCATGAAGCAATTCAGCTTGACTTTGAGGGTTGGTCCCATCTTGAGGCTCTGGGTTATGAGCAGATTTGCAATTTTTGCCATCATTATCGACACTGCAAAAAATTGTCCAAAATCTCTAGCATCTCAGTCTCCTTCTATCCCTCCGCAATTTGGCTTGACTTCGAGGATGGTCCCATCTTCAAGCTCTGGATTATGAGAAGATTCATTTTAAATTCAATTTTTGCCATGAGTATGGGCACTTTGCAAAAAGTTATCCAAAAGCTCTAGCATCTCAGTCTCCTTCTATCTCTCCACATCTTCTCAAAGAAATGATGAGCAACAAGCATTCAAAGCAATTTTAAGAAAGCACAACAATCATCCGTCTAAGAGGCCTCATTCCAGCAAGTCTGAATCTCATCAGTATCCTCCCTCCAGTATGATATATGAACCTGGCAGATATTGAAGAAGATCATCCAAATCTAGATCAAGAGCCTCCAGAGAAAATCAGTTCACCTGCTACCAAAGAGACTACTTCTAAGAATATTGACAAAACACCTCCTTCAAATAAGAAAGAGGAAAGGTCAATTTGGAGGAAGAGAAGGAGGTCAACAAATCCTCTTATTCTCCTTCCTAATCAGATGTTCTAAAAATCAATGAATGGTCTTCTCCTCCATTAACAAGAAGTAGAAAAGATCGAAGCAAGAAATCCTCAAAATTTAGTGCCCATCATTCATTAGCCTCCTATGGCGGTTCTTATGCAAGCAATTTGTAAGAATCTACTCCTATTCTCAAGAAGCAGTAAGCTCAAGTCTCAGAAGATCTAGTATTGGATCTTCCCCCATTCTTCTTCTGTTGGTAGGAGGATGGCCTTTTTTTCCTCTTTTTAGAATCACTGAAGAATTTTTCTATGTAGTATTGATTCCAATGTACTTCCGCTACATGTTCCAGCCGCAGATTTTTGCTTAATACAAAATTCTTGTTCTGGTTTAAAACAAAAACTACCTGTAAATCCCCTGTTGAATGGTGTTGGCATTGATGCCAACATTGGTATTTGAAAGCCCTTAATATTTGTCTATGGGTTGCATTAATTGAAAGCTACATTTGTTAAGAAGCCCTAAAGGATTAGGAGCTCTTGCGGTGTGGCCATGATGACCCGCATTTGATGCAAAATTTAGATGTGAGTGTTGAAATTTGGTACCGGAGGACAGGTGGTTCCCTAAGGCTTTGATCTTTGGCCTAGGGAAAAGTGTCCAAAAGAATTTAATTTTTCTCCTAAAGTGACTTTATAGTTTTTATAAAGTCAAATCTAATTTAAACGTGACTTTATGTGATAAAGTTACTAAAGTCTAATTTTAAAGTGACTTTAATAAAGTCAATGTAAAATTAGAAAGGAAAAGTGACTTTGGAAATAAATGACTTAGGTCTTTATTAAAGTGGGGTGAATCTATAGCTGAGTTAGCACAGTGAAAGGCAAATTTTTTTTGGGCACGCTTTTCTAGAAAGGGAGGTCGTACAGCAAGTTTGGCACAGAAATCGAGGCAGCAGAAAGCTGGTTTAGTTGGCACGAATTTCGAGGCAGGCCGTACAACAAGTGGTTGTCCTCTTGCATGGAAATCGAGGCTGATTCCGTACAGCAAAGTTCTGTTGTGTTTTTGGCACAAAAATCGAGATTTTGGACAGCAGCATTTATTGTTGTTTGCACAGATTTTGAGGAGGCCATACAGATGCATTTATTGCAGATTTCTGGGCACGAAAATCGAGGAGGACGTATAGCATTTATTGTTGTTCTGTTTTTGCTGTTTGCACATTTTCCGAGGCGGTGGTTAAGCATGGAAAACGAGATAAGTTGTAAAGTCTGTTTGCTGATTTTTTTGCTGAATATTTCTCTCACTGTAAAAAGCATTTTCCAGAAATAAGAAGGAGCTTTCGAACTGGTTTTCCCCAAGAGTTGTAGGGGGTTTTTCCAGGGTCACCTTGACCAAAAATCACTGTGTTTAAATGTGTTGAATGACTGTTTGTATGTGCTGATATTTATTTATGCATTTTCCAGCATTCTGTAATATTTCCAGAATTTGTGTTTTTAGCAAAATTTATTTTCTAGTTGTTGAATGTATGGATATGGGAAAAGGCATTTAACTATTTTGGAGAAATAAGGTGAAACTGAAAACCGGGGTGGGAAATAGAAAATTTCTACATGGTATCAGAGGTTGAGTGCTGAAAGAGCAGTTTGGGACAGCAAGGAGAAAAATACAGCCTGCTGATTTTTCACTCAGAAAATTCCAGCAAGCTGATTTTTTCACAAACAGAATTTTTACCTTTACTACAGCAGTGCTATTTTTCAGTTTTAGGACAGCAGGATGTCTTTGGGACTGAGGGTGGAGGATAGGTTGGATGGGCATTCCAATTACAGCATTTGGAAGGAGAGAATGCAGAGTATCTTTGAGGAGGCAGAAGTCTGGGACATTATGGTGCATACCACACAGAACCCTGTGAATGTGCCCACTGATGCTACTCAGTTGGCAACATATAATAAAAAGAACAACAAGGGTAAGAGACTGATTCTAGACGGAATCAAAGACCATTGCATTCCTCATGTGAAAGGAAAGAGAAATGCTCATGAGATGTGGACAGCATTGACCAACCTCTACCAGAGTACCAATGAGAACCGGAAAATGGTCCTGAAGGAGAAGGTGAAGAACATTAAGATGGGTAAGACTGATAGTGCAGCTGGATATCTCACAAAGATTACTAATGTGAGAGATGAGTTGGCAGCGATTGGAGAGGCCATTCCACCCACTGAGTTGGTGCGGATTGCAGTGAATGGCCTCCCCAGTTCATGGATGAACTTTGTTGATGGGGTTTGTGCACGTGAGACCTTTCCCACATGGGAGAGGTTTTGGGATGATTGCATTCAGACAGAGATCAGGAAAGGTCAGCTTGGGGCAGCCAAGCCAGTTGAGCAGGATGAGGATGTAGCACTGTTGGCAGGAGGCAAGAAAGGCAAAGGGAAGAAGCAGGCTTCCACAAGCAGTGGTGGGGGCAAAGGCAAAGGTAAAGGTAAACAGGGTAACACACAGAAGGACTATTCCAAGGTGAAGTGTTGGAATTGTCAGAAGATGGGACACTATGCAGTTGTGTGTTCGGAGAAGAAGAAGAAGAAGGGGAAGAACCAGAGCATGGCAGCTTCAGCAGAGGTTGAGGACTTTGCAGATCATTTTGACCGGGAGTTTGGGTTCATTGCGTGTGAGTCCTCTAGTGCGGGATCATCTGCCATAGAGGTTCAGAGGGAGCATGCATTTCCCTCGATTAGCGGAGCATCTTCGAGTATCTGGTATGTGGACAGTGGGGCTTCACGTCACATGACAGGAGTCCGTGAGTACTTCTCAGAGCTTTCAGAGAGTGGCACTGATGTAGAGGTAGTACTCGGTGATGACAAAGTTGTTAGAGCAGTCGGTGTGGGAACATTGACATTTCAGAGGGAGTCCAAACCTCCCTTGAAGGTGTCGGATGTTCTTTATGTGCCAGGGATGAGGGAGAACCTCATATCCGTCTCAGCTTTGGAGGATAGAGGATATGAGGTACTGTTCAGGGGAGGACAGGTGTTGATGTATCCCAGGGGCACTCCAGCTGATTCAGCTAGAGTGATAGGTGTACGCCATGCAAAGGTGTACAAGTTTGCATTCCAGTCCCTTTTGGCATTGAGCAGTAGCACTGACAGCAGAGCTAGCAGTTCTGAGTTGTGTGAGATTTGGCACCGCAGGATGGGGCACATGTATCATGGAGCCTTGAGGACCTTGCGGGAGATCACTACAGGTGTGCCAGATTTCAGTACTGATCACTTTGATACTTGCAGAGGATGTGCGATGGGCAAGTTTGCCAAATCCCCTTTTCCCAGCAGTGACAGCAGAGTGACTGGGATACTTGATTTGATTCATTTCGATGTGAGCGGTTGGATGTCTCATGTTTCCTTGAGTGGATATGAGTACTATGTTTTATTCATTGATGATCACTCCAGGAGGACCTGGATTTATTTCTTGAAGACCAAGAGTGAGGTCTTCAAGCGGTTTCAGGAGTTCAAAGCTCTTGTGGAGACACAGACAGGTCGGAAGATCAAGTCCCTGAGGTCGGACAATGGAGGAGAGTACACCCTTGGAGAGTTTGTTGACTATTGTGCGGAGGCGGGCATTAGGAGGGAGCTCACTGTTCCTTACAACCCCCAGCAGAACGGGGTTGCGGAGAGGAAGAACAGATCCATCGGAGGGGCTGCCAAAGCCATGTTGCATGATCAGGGGTTGCCATTGTTTTTGTGGGCAGAGGCCTGCAACACAGCTGTTTATTTGCAGAACAGGAGTCCGCATCGTGCCTTGGGGCACATGACTCCAGAGGAGGCTTTTTCTGGGAAGAAGCCTGATATTGGTTATCTTCGTATCTTTGGGTGCATCACATACTCCTACATACCCAAGGAGAAGAGGACCAAACTAGAGCCCACCGCAAAGAAGGGTATCTTTGTGGGCTACAGTGAGACCTCCAAGGCCTTTCGGATTTACATTCCTACGCAGAGGAAAGTTGTTGTCAGGCGGGATGTGAAGTTCGAGGAGGACAGGGCCTTTAGAAGGTCACGGGAGTTAGAGTATCTGGATCAGCCAGACCCTCAGCAGCAGTTGAGTCAGTCGCAGGGATCCAGTGGGCAGGGATCAGGAGGATCCGGAGGTACATCTATGACGATGTCAGGTCCGTCAGTGGGGAGTGGCTCATCGAGTCAGAGAGGTGGTGCTACGGGCAACATGCACAGCAGTCCACAGAGCAGTTCACTGGGGAGTCCACTGATGGACAGTTCACACGGTACCTCAGCTTCTACAGGTTCAAGTGCAGGCAGGAGGGCAACAGAGAGATAGTCAGGAGTTCAGGCTCCTGATGATGATGAGGAGGAGGAGTTTCATTCTCCAATGGGAGAAGTATGCTCAGGGAAGAGGAAGCCCAAGTGGCTTCGGGACACCCTGAGAGATGCCACATCTGTTGCTGAGCCTAAGAGGCCGGTCAGAGAGAGCAGACCACCTGAGAGGTTTTGTAGCTATATGGCAATGGCTACCAGCATCCTTGACTCTAAGCCTTCTAGCTATGAGGAGGCAGCTAGCCAGCAGGTCTGGAGAGAGGCCATTCAGGAGGAGTATTCTTCTATCATGAAGAATGATGTTTGGGAGGTGGTGCCTAGGCCTGAGGGAAAATCCGTGGTTACTTCCAGATGGCTTTACAAGGTAAAGCATGCTGCAGATGGCAGCATTGAGAAATTCAAAGCGAGGTTTGTGGCTAGAGGGTTCTCCCAGGTAGAGGGAGTTGATTATGAGGAGACCTTCGCTCCGTGGCTCGATATACTTCGATCCGCTCCATTATATCGATAGCAGCAGAGATGGGTTGGAAGATCCACCAGATGGATGTGAAGACCGCATTTCTCAATGGCTTCATACAGGAGGAGGTGTACATTGAGCAGCCACAGGGCTTTGAGGTGCATGAGAAGGAGTCCCATGTGTGCAGACTGAAGAAGGCCCTTTATGGCCTGAAGCAAGCTCCCAGAGCTTGGTACTCCAGGATAGATACATACTTGCAGGGGATGGGTTTCACAAAGAGTGAGGCAGATCCGAACCTCTACTATATTGTGATAGGTGAGGAGCCTCTCATTCTGGTGCTGTATGTGGATGACTTAGTCATTACAGGTGCAGAGAGACTCATAGAGCACTGCAAGAGAGATCTTGCGGCGGAGTTTGAGATGAAGGACATCGACTTGATGCATTACTTTTTGGGTTTGGAGGTGTGGCAGGAGGAGGGGCATTTCTTCCTGGGACAGGGGAAGTATATTGTGGACATCCTTGGCAGATTCCACATGGAGGATTATAGACCCATGTCGACACCGATGATCACCAACTGGAAGAAGCTTCATGCTTCGGATTCCGAGTTGGTGGATCCCACATTGTACAGACAGCTGATTGGTTCCTTGATGTATTTGGTCAACACTAGACCGGATATTTGTTTTGCAGTCAACATGATGAGTCAGTTTATGTGTGAGCCTAGGAAGGTTCACTGGGTGGCTGCAAAACACATTTTGCGATACTTGCAGGGGACAGTGGATTATGGTCTGGACTACAGGCAGGGGGATGGAGTGAGATTGGCAGGTTACACTGATTCTGATTGGGCGGGTTGTGCTTCTGATAGGAAGAGCACTTCAGGGTGCTGTTTTGGGTTGGGTTCGGTAGTAGTGTCATGGTTCAGCCGAAAGCAGCAGTCAGTAGCATTGAGTTCAGCGGAAGCAGAGTATATGGCAGCCAGTCTAGCTAGTTGTGAGGCCATCTGGCTTCGCAAGATGTTGTTTGGCTTATTTGGTCAGCCGTTGAGACCTTCAGTGATTTACTATGATAATCAGAGTTGCATTAAACTCATGGAGAATCCAGTATTTCATGACAGGTCAAAGCATATTGGGATCAAATATCATTTCATCAGAGACTATGTTCAGAAGGGAGCTGTGAAGCTTGAGTATATTCCCACTGATGAGCAGGTTGCGAATATTCTTACCAAAGCCTTACCACGGGGCAAGCATGTCTACTTCAGAGACAAGATGGGTGTGGTGAGAAACACCTTCCTCGGTAAGAGAGAATGTTGAAATTTGGTTACCGGAGGACAGGTGGTTCCCTATTCTTCGAGTGTCTTGAAATCCAATGCTTGATGCGGGCTCCTATTTTGAACATATATGGCAATGTTGGCAGCTTGATTGGGGCTACAACGTTCTTCATACTCGGAGTTTCTTGTCCTTTTGGGAGGTCGACCATTACCATTTCGAGCAACGAGAGCATTCCTATTTCCTTTGTTGAACCTGTTGTTCGTTTGATTGTCGTTGCTTTTGAAATTGTCGTGATTGTTGTTGTTGTTGTCGTCATCCCATGGAGTATCTTTTATCTTTCTTGTGAGGACACTCTCTAGCATAGTTGCCAAACCTGTTGCAATTGAAGCACCTTCCTTTTCTTCCTTCTTTGAATCCTTGCTTATATCCTTGACCTTGTCTCTTTGGACCAGCTTGGTTCTTCCTCTTTGCACGAGCGGAGAAACCAGTAGGATCATTTCCATTTGAAGGCTTGTCTCTCTCCATTTGAAGGCTTGTCTCTTGAGTTAAGAATCTTTGTGTTGAACACATCCCATGATCTTGTGAGACCTCCAAGAGCAATGAGAGTGAGCTCCCTATCAGCAACAACTTTTCCAATAGATAGAAGACCATTCTTGATTTCGATAATCCTCATGAAGTAGGATTGGATAAATTCCCCTCTATCCATCTTAATGTCCTTCAACTTGTTATTGAGAAAGAAGATTTGATTTGTGTTGTTTAATTTGAACATCCCAATCAACTTATCATATATCTCCTTGGATGTTCCCAAGTCAGAAGTATAGGCAACCAAATGCTTTTGAATGGAATCAATGATAATTCTTTTAGCTTTGACCTCACCTTTCTTGTACTTTGTCATCGCAGCCGCAAGTGCATTTGAAAGAGGCTCCACCACCTTTCCCTGCACGGAAAACGAGATAAGTTGTAAAGTCTGTTTGCTGATTTTTGATGAATATTTCTCTCGCTGTAAAAAACATTTTCCAGAAATAAGAAGGAGCTTTCGAATTGGTTTTCCCCAAGAGTTGTAGGGGGTTTTTCCAGGGTCACATTGACCAAAAATCACTGTGTTAAATGTGTTGAATGGCTGTTTGCATCTGCTGATTTTTATTTCTGTATTTTCAGCATTCTGTAATTTTTTCCAGAATTTGTGTTTTCAGCGAAATTTATTTTCCAGCTTGTTAAATGTATGGATATGGGAAAGGGCATTTAACTATTTTGGAGTAATAAGGTGAAACTGAAAAACCGGGGTTGGAAATGAGAAATTTCTACAGTGAGGATTAGTAAATTTGCACGCAAGACCATCCTCATTGTGTAGCCCTTGTCGTGCCGATTCCAACAGTGGTTGGCACGCCTCATAACTCCTCACAGTTGAGGAGATATGCTTGCTCAAAGTTTATGGCCCGAGATCATGGTCAAAGTACTCCAAGTTGAGTTATAAAGGAAGCTATACAGTGGGCATAAGTTTAAAAGCTCCTAGCCATTGAAAATGGATCATCTCTCCAAATTGACCAAAATTTATCATTTTTTTGGGAGGGGGTTTAAATTTGTTGGGATATTTTATTTTAGATTTATGAGCACAAGTCAACCTTGGTCATTCTCAATCCATGGAACCATCGAACATATATAAAAGCTTGAGGTGCTTGGTCTTAAATTCAATGAATTCTGATCAAAAATGAATTATTTGTAAGTGTCTGAGATTGGTTTCGGTTCATAATTTATCCTAACTCATACTTGAGGTTAATCTCTGCGATGAAAATTGTTCTTGTTGCAATGGTTGAATATCTATGATATGTGGCTCACATTAAAGTAATTATGGCTCACTGCGAATTTGTTCAAGGTCCATTTTGAGTTTGAATTTGTTGACGGATTGAGCACACACGTGAAATACCAGTTCTATGATTCTCATTTCGAAGGGGCTACACTGTGTTGGTTTCGACAGCATTGTATTTTGTTCCAAATATGACATGATCTTTTTGCGCCTTTAAAAAGGCGTTAATTCATGGTCTGAGGTTTCCCTGCAGCATCGTTATAACAGTGGTTTGAGGATTCTAGTAGATTAATCCGCAATTTCTTACATGTGATCAAGATCGCATTTGATTGGTGTCATTTTGGCCCAAGTCTAAATCGTGGCAGAGGTTCTAGTCATGCCCACAATTTGTAGCGTAGATGGAACGCCAACTCCGTGGTGAACAACCTTTAATTCTGAATTCAGTCAGGCTTCAACATTGAGTGAAGATCAAATAAAGAACTGACATCGAAATTTCTATAAAGTGGTTGATCTCGTGAGTATGTTATGTCTTAGGACAAAATCCCGAAGCACAGGTTGTGCGTAATTGAAATATACTAGCGTATATTGTAGACCTCGTGGATCAACGCTGACATGGTGGTTATGGCGCCTCTCTTAATTGACTGTACTATTATCCCCATGACATAATAAGCTCTCTCAAATAAACACGCAGGCAAGTGGTTACATACATCAGCATTGATGCAGAGGTAGAGCCACAAAACCAGTTGCATATTACTTCACAACCAATCTGCTTGATGCGAAGATGGCTTGGCCACCTCCTTGAAACAAAGACTTAACATATTAATAGGCCTTGAAAAGTTGTATCTATTTGTTTGCAGTTGTTAATTTTAGTTAACAATGGTATGTTCTATACTTAGCACAATTACTTCAATGTTCCTTAAGCAGTCCAATAGCAATTTCAACTTGGATTTCCAGTAGCAATCACATTAACCATTAATCACACTGACAGTAAAAGTAGATAGAACATGAAACAAATATGCAAAAGACAAGCCAAGAGAACAGGACACCAAATTTGGCAAATGCCAAAGAAAAACCCCAATGTGGGGAAAACCTTTGATCAATTATTCTTATTATTATATCAAAAGTTCAGCAGAGAGAGTACAAAAGTCAAATTGACTTACCCAATTCAAAGTAAAAACAACCATGTCAATTTCTGCAGTCAACTGCAGTCAAACTTCAGCCCTAAACAGAAAGTCAACGTTGGTTAAATCAGTAATAAATCATCTTCAAAACAACTCGGTCTTCCCTAGTGAAACTCGGAATAATCAAGAGGTCAAAGTCAACCCAAAACAGCTCGGCCAAAGGAGAGAAAAAACTGTTGTAATTTTCTGTGGTCAAACTACAGTCAACCTTCAAGTCAGCATTGATCAAACTGCCCAAATTCACTCAGTTTTTGTGCCTACAAATGTGGCCTAAAGAGACAGAAAAGATCCTCCAAAAATCGCAGTCAAATCTGATAAATAAACCCTTCGTCAATGCTAGTCAAACTTTGTTTGCTGCCTGTAATTTTGTGTCCTGCAACTCAGCCCAGAAAACTCGTCCTTCTTGCCCCACGTGTGAGAGAGAGGAGCTGCTCAATAGTTGTACGAACCAATGAGAGAGAGAGAGAAGAATGTGTGAGTAATGATGATGCCAAATGAGGTGTGAGGTCACTTGTATTTATACAATTCATTGTGGGTAAAGAGACACGTCCATTGGGCTTCTTGAGCCTACATGTTGATTGTGGCTGACCTAAACAATTTGCACATGTGTGGGCATAAATTCAAAATCACACTTCCACTTGTCCAAATGAGATGATCTTTATATCGATTTTCGAAAAGAGGAATTTAATGCATCATCATCTTCATCAAATGAGTTGTCCCAAGGTGGAATTGGCCCTAGTTTCCAGTTTTAACACTCCCTCTCAAATAGGGAGAATTTCACCTGCCTATCCATCTATCGTCATCGATCATCATGTCATCCTGTCGTCATGTACCATCTTTGTCATCTCATCTCTGCTCTGTTGAACCATGATGTAATAATGAAGAAGAATTGATCGAGAATGAGTCACAAGACCTTACCACTCTCCATTGACAAAAGTCAGTGCAAAGGTAGAACCTCAATCAGACTTGATCCCAGATCAAGTTGTTGAACACCATGCATCCTAGACATAGGGAGTACGACAGTACACGATACGTCCATCGATAGTGCTATGGTCCCTATCCACTTTCCCCAACTCATTGGCCAAATGAGAGGTGCTTCACACCATGCATCCTAGACATAGTGAGTACGACAGTACAAGATATGTCCATCGGTAGTGCTATGGTCCCTATCCACTTTTCCCAACTCATTGGCCAAATGAGAGGTGCTTCCCATGAGTCTCGAAATACATGGATAGGATGTATGTTGGGGCATCAGCAAGAGCAGGTGAACCACACATCATGCTCATATGCCCTATCCATCGGTAGTGTTATGGTCCCTATCCACTTTTCCCAACTCATTGGCCAGATGAGAGGTGCTTCCCATGAGTCTCGAAATTCATCGGTGGAGAGGTTCATAGGAGAGGATGAACCACTTATTCTATGCATATGTCAATCGTAGGGGAAGGTGAACTACTCACTCTATAGACATGTGTCCTCAATCGTAGGGGAAGGTGAACCACTCACCCTGTACATAGCACCCCAATAGGGAAAGGTGAACCACTCACCCTATACACAGTGCACCAATAGGGGAAGGTGAACCACTCACCCTAAGGTCGCTCGTAGCTCCAAGAAGTACTCCAAGCCCCTAGGAGCTCCTAGAGGTCAGTGTGCAACTCAAGCGGGACCCTCATAGGAGAGTCTTTCGACAACTCCAAGTCTCTCTCAAAAGACTAAGAATTTGACTTTCCCTAAGGGTTTCGTGAGGATTTCTGCGACCTGCTCATAAGTCCTAATATGTTGGAGCCTTATTGCTCCCCGTTGTACCATATCCCGGATAAAGAAGTACCTGATATCAATGTGCTTGAAGTGGCCGCGGAACACGAGATTCTCTGAAAGGCGAATCCCACTTTGGTTGTCACAGTAGATCACGATGGTGTCCAGCACATGCTCAAATAGCTCACTAAAGAGCTTCCTCAACAAAATAGCTTCACAACAGTCCATACCATAGTTTTAAAAATCAGTCGGACTAACTCCGATTCGACAAAGCCACCCGAGCCGACCCATTGGCCGGACAGACTCAGTAGAAAAAACGGTTTGGAGGCCGATTTGTGACCGAACCGGCCGAGCTGATCATCGATTCGGCGAGTTCGGTCACAAACCGGCCGGCTCGACCGAGTCTGAATTAAACCGGCTGAGCCACAGACAACCGGCCCTGGACCCCACAAACGGCCCAAAACAGACCTTAATTCGGATTTTCATTCGATTTTAGGGTTTTGGTAAGCCCTCTAACCTCTCCCAAGTCTATAAAAGCTACCCAACCCTTCTCATTTCCTCACAACTATCTCATTGCATTTGGGTGAGCATTTGTGAGGACTTTGTGAAGAGTTGTGGAGTTGGTTTTTGGCTCAGCGTGCTAGTTAATTCCCATTGAAGATCTTGATGAGAAGGAACCATGGGTTCCCCCCTCTGATTCAGAGTCTGAGCCAAAGGATCTTGCCTTGTCTAGCGGTAGTGACTAGTCACGTTTTGTTGTAGAGGCCATTTAGAGCCTCCTTGGTTATGTGTTTTTGTTCTAATCTCTATATCATGTATGTATTGGACAATGCACTCGATGCCATTTTGATATAATGGAGATATTCATGAGCCTACTTTGATCATATGTTGTCTTTTGTTTATATTCTAATGCTTTGTGTTTGGAAACATGAATGAAAATCTTTAAAATTATGTTTTTTATAAAAAAAACAATATTTAATATATTTTTTACAAAGACAGAGTCATTGAAACTGACCCAGCCAAGTCAATACCAAGTCGGAGTCGACCCTCGGTCAGTTGGGAACCCGAGTCGGAGTTTTCAAACACTGGTCCATACTAGCAGCAATGTATTTGGCCTCGACGGTACTTAAAGCAACAGATTTATGCTTCTTGCTCATCCAAGATATTGAAGCAGAAGCAACCGATTTCTGCTTCCTGCTCATCCAAGGCACTGAATCAGACCCAAATGAGAAGCAACATCCAAACATGCTTTTACAATCCACCACATTGCCAACCCAATCAGCATTAGTATATCCATGAAGCCTCAAATTTCCGACAGTGTATATCAATCCATAGTTGATTGTGCCGCGAAGATATCTCAAGAGATTCTTAGCAACAATCCAATGTGTGTGATGAGGCTCAACCATAAATTGACTCAATGTATTCACAGCGAAGCATATGTCAGGACGGGAGTTTACCAAGAACATCAGGGCCCCACAAGTTGTCGATATTCGAAAGGATTTGCCAATACGGGCCCAACAACACTTCCACATAGCTTCTTTAAGTTGAGTTCCATCGGAGTAGACACAAACTTGCAATCCACCATCCCACATCTCTAGAGCAGCTTCACAATATATTTTCCTTGAGAAAGGAAAATCTACCTTGGCTTTTGCCAGACCTCCAGGCCTAAGAAGTAGTGCATCAAACCTAGATCCTTCATCTAGAACTCGGAAGCCAACTCCCTCTTGCATTGATAAATGAGAGGAGATGCACTTGTCAGAAAGAGATCATCCACATAAAGGACCAGAATGAGAGGCATGCCTTTTTCAACCTTGAAATATAGCTTAGGGTCACCGTCGCTCCTTGTAAATCCCAGCTTCATAAGATAGTTATCAATCCTTGTAAATTTTTGTAGATGTTCTATGCTTGAAGCAACTTTACTTTTCTTACAGCAATCACACAAATAGTTAAGTAAAATGCTGATAGAACATATAAGTGGATCTTATAGAAGACAAACCAGAAACAGAAAAATGTGGTGGTGCGTTACGGCGGTCAACAGGATGCTTCAACCAGCAAAGTCTCCTTGGTCAGCCAACCCAGATGTGTCACAACAGTCCTCCAATCAGCAACCGAGTCAACCCAAGACAACTCCAGAAAAGTCAACGCAGGGCAGCAAGCTAAAAGTCAACACAGCAGCAGTTTGGTCAACCCTTTGACCTCGATTTCTGTGCCAAACAGTACTGCCTTCCAAAATCGAACTTCCCAACAATTTTCAGCCCTTTTGGACCATGTGTTGACCAAAGTCAACGCTGGTCAAACTTCCTGCAAAACCCTAGCTGCAGAAATTCGTCCTTCCTCTTGGCCGTACAGAAATTCGTCCTTCTTCTTCACACGTGTGGGCTGGAAATGTCCTCCAAGGAGCTCGTACTAAATCATATGAGAGAAGAAGATGTGTGTTGAGTTGTTGTGAAATGCTCTCCAACTTTGCCTGTATTTATATCCATCATTGGGGTGTGTGACACATCTGCTGGGGGTGTAAAACCTTAAGGCCGACCTACACATATAATTTATTATAAATAATAAATTCAAAATAAATGTTCTGCTCATCGGATTAAGATATATTTTATATGGATTTTACACCTCTCCGAAAGAGGAATCCAACAAAAATATTAGCCTCTTAATCTGAGCATCACAACATGGAGTTTGGACCTAGTTGTCCAAATTTAACAATCCTCTCATACCAAGCCCTAAGGACTTGCTTCGACCCATAGAGGGCTTTCTTCAACCTGCATACGTGTGTCTTTCGATCTTGTACTTCAAACCCCTCGAGTTGTTCTACGTAGACTTCCTCCTTAAGCGAGCCATGCAAGAAGGTAGTTCTAACATCCATTTGGTGAAGGCTCCACCCTTGAGAGGCAACAAGAGCAATAAAAGATCGGATAGTGGTGTATCACACACAATCGATGCAAACATCTCGTCATAGTCCACTCCTTCCTTTTAAGAGAAGCCTTGAGCAGCAAACCTGGCCTTGTATATTTTAGCACTCCCATGAGCTCCATTGTTTGATTTTGTAAAGCCATTTAAAAGTAATCACAGACTTGTCTTTGGGTCTAGAAACCACAACCCAGACATCATTCTTCATGATTGATTGATCCCAATGTTATCGGAATCGAACCGAAAAACCTTGTGGACCGGGAAACGGAAAAAAACCGGAAATAACCAAAAAAACAAAAAACAAAAGAAACGATTTGCCAAAAACACATACAATATTTGAATTTTAAAGAAAAAACAGATATATTCATGTGCATCCATATGAATCCAAATCATTTATACACAAATATGCAAAATTTCTCATTTATATAGCAAGTAATAGTGCATACAACCAAAATAGCACTTAGTGCAAAATATCAAGAAGCAGGCTCTAAAAGGCCTTTATAGTCCAAAATAACATCATAGATCATAGTATTATACTGCAACCTACAATACTACAAGCTACATCTACAACAAATTAATGATCAAATCATCAATCATCAATCGTCATCCTAATCATCCTCCTTATCCTCATTTGAAGAATGAGTAGCATCTAAGTCTACAATGGAATTATGGCTTGATTCCCATGGCCCTTGATTTACCCTCTAAAATTTTGGAGAAAATCAGCTCCAAAATCCTTTGAAATCAACTATGTAGTAGCCCAAAAAAATTTAAAAATAAAAATAAAAAAATAAATATATATATATCTTCCACCAGTTGCAGAAACCACTGAAGAAAACCTAAAGATCTTTGGGAAAAAAAAAATCTTTGAAGTAGCTCGAAAATCTGCCAACCCAACAACTCTCCAAGACTCCAATCAGCTCTTCAAATCTGCAAAAAATCTCTCTTAGAACAACCCTACAAAAAACTCTTTGAATTCTCCTCACTGAACTCAGCTCAAGAATTGCAAGAGACTCGAATGAATAGAGTGAGTGAAATAGAGGGTGGGGGGTGTTTAAGTAGCTTTAGGTGGGCCTAGGGTAGCGTTAGTAACTAGGAAAAATAATAATTCAAAAAAAAATAATACCCAAGCTTGTGAACCGGTGTAACCACTCTCCAAACCAGACCGTTACTGAACCAGCCGGTTCAGTGTCGAAACCGGTCGATTCGGTACTGAACCGGTCATTTCCGATTTGGAGGACCAGTTCGGACCGGTTTTGCCTCCAAACCGGTCAAACCGATCGGTTTTCTGAAACCAGTTCAATTCTGATAACACTGATTGATCCTTGAGGTAGAGGGATCACCAAGAGGTGGATCAATGGGATCCATCAGACCTTGAACATCGAGCATCGGTTCATCTGTCAAAGATTCATCTTGCTTTCCTGCAACATCATTATTGTCCTTCCTTGGAATAGGGAGATCTTTGGCCTTCCAAGAGAAAAATCTTCATCGAAAGTGACATCATGGTTTATTTCCACTTCTCTTTGACCAAGCACATAGATTCTATATGCCTTTGAATTTTCATTGTAGCCCGCAAATGTTTCTTTATTCCTAGATGCTTCTAATTTGTTTCTTTTCTCTTTAGGCACATGAAAATACACAAGACATCCAAATATTCTAAAATGAGAAACATCAAGTTCCTTACCAGTGAAAACTTCTTCGAGTGTCTTGAAATCCAATGCTTGATGCGGGCTCCTATTTTGAACATATATGGCAATGTTGGCAGCTTGATTGGGGCTACAACGTTCTTCATACTTGGAGTTTCTTGTCCTTTTGGGAGGTCGACCATTACCATTTCGAGCAACGAGAGCATTCCTATTTCCTTTGTTGAACCTGTTGTTCGTTTGATTGTCGTTGCTTTTGAAATTGTCGTGATTGTTGTTGTTGTTGTCGTCATCCCATGGAGTATCTTTTATCTTTCTTGTGAGGACACTCTCTAGCATAGTTGCCAAACCTGTTGCAATTGAAGCACCTTCCTTTTCTTCCTTCTTTGAATCCTTGCTTATATCCTTGACCTTGTCTCTTTGGACCAGCTTGGTTCTTCCTCTTTGCACGAGCGGAGAAACCAGTAGGATCATTTCCATTTGAAGGCTTGTCTCTCTCCATTTGAAGGCTTGTCTCTTGAGTTAAGAATCTTTGTGTTGAACACATCCCATGATCTTGTGAGACCTCCAAGAGCAATGAGAGTGAGCTCCCTATCAGCAACAACTTTTCCAATAGATAGAAGACCATTCTTGATTTCGATAATCCTCATGAAGTAGGATTGGATAAATTCCCCTCTATCCATCTTAATGTCCTTCAACTTGTTATTGAGAAAGAAGATTTGATTTGTGTTGTTTAATTTGAACATCCCAATCAACTTATCATATATCTCCTTGGATGTTCCCAAGTCAGAAGTATAGGCAACCAAATGCTTTTGAATGGAATCAATGATAATTCTTTTAGCTTTGACCTCACCTTTCTTGTACTTTGTCATTGCAGCCGCAAGTGCATTTGAAAGAGGCTCCACCACCTTTCCCTGCACATAGTCCATAGCATCATTTTCTGCCAAAGTCAAATCTAAAGTCATCTTCCATGCATGATAGACGGATTTGTCCTCGAGTTTATCCTTGGATTTGAAGTATTAATGTAGTCATCAATGAAGCTAGACCAATATTCTTGTCCAACAGCTCTTACTTAGTTATTTCTTTTCTCTCTCTTTCTTGGGCTTTATCTTCCCCTGGGCTCTGATTCCATGTTAATTTTAGCTAACAATGGTATGTTCTATGCTTAACACAATTACTCCAATGTTCCTTAAGCAACCCAATAGCAATTTCAATTTAGATTTCCAATAGCAATCACATTAACCATTAATCACATTGACAGTAAAAGTAGATAGAAAATGAAACAAAATGCAGAAGACATGCCAAGACAAGAGGACACCAGATTTGGGGGATGCTAGGGAAAAACCCCAATGTGGGGAAAACCCTTTGATCAATTATTCTTATTATTATATCAATAGTTCAGCAAAGAGAGAGAGTACAAAAGTCAAATTGACTTGGCCAATTCAAAGTCAAAACAGCTCTATCAATCTCTGCAGTCAACTACATTCAAACTTCAGCCCTAACTAGAAAGTAAACACTTGTCAAATCAGCAATAAATCATCCTCAAAACAGCTCGGTCTTCCCCAGTCAAACTCGACATGATCAAGAGGTCAAAGTCAACACAAAACAACTCAGTCAAACTTAGTCAAAGGAGAGAGAAAACTACTATAATTTACAACAGCCAAACTACAATCAACCCTAAAGTTAACACTGGTCAAACTACCCAGATTCCCTCGATTTTTGTGCCCGAAAATGCGGCCTAAAGAAACAAAAAAAAAATCCTCCAAAATCCGCAATCAAATCTGGTCAACAAACCCTAGGTCAACATTGATCTAACTTGGTCTGTTGGTTGTAATTTCTGGACCTGTAACTCAGCCCAGAAAACTCGTCCTTCTTGCCACACATGTGAGAGAGAGGAACTGCCCAATAGTTGTACGAACCAATGAGAGAAGGAGAGAGAAGAATGTGTGAGTGATGATGATGCCGAATGAGTTGTGAGGTCACTTGCATTTATACAATTCGTTGTGGGTGAAGAGACACGTCCATTGAGCTTCTTGAGCCTACATGTTGATGTTGTCGACCTAAACAATTTTCCCATGTGTGGGAATAAATTCAAAATCAAACTTCTTGTCCAAATGAGATGACCTTTATATCAATTTTGGTCCTCTCGAAAAGAGGAATTTAATGCAATCATTGTCTTCATCAAATGAGTTGTCCCAAGGTGGAATTTCGCCCTGGTTACCAATTTTAACAAGAGTAGTCATTAATAAAGACACGTCAAAGGCATAGTTTTGCAACACCATCAAACAGCATAGATGGTATCATAAAGGTTGGCCCAAGGTATCAGGGTCGAGCCCCAAAGTGAGAAAGTTAATTTTTATTTTCACCTATTTTGTCATTTTGTCAAACAAATTACAAAACTAGTGGGATTCAATTTGTAGCACTATCTCTAGAAAGTGCCAATTTGTAGAAGCTCATCCTATAATGGACAATATGTAGAACATCTAAGTTAATGTATGGTTCAATTTGGTTTTTATGGGTTTTTGAGCTCATTATTGGTCCAATTAGGAAACCAAAAGAAGCTCCATGATCATTGTTCTTATGAGGATGCATTAAAAAGCCTGAAAAGTCTTTTTGACATATATTTGATGTCTAGAATTTATATTGAGCAGGAAATAGTGGTATTAACAATCAGTGGCACTCTTCATATTGAACATCTTGAGGTATGAGACATATTGTTTCAAGCAACTAAGGCAAGAATTCGTTAGGAGCAGATTGTATATATAATCAGGGACAAAACCAAAGTGTGTCTGATCATTCTATAGCAGAGCTAATGACCACTTGTTGTTGAAGCATTCCAAAGGGTTTCCCTTGTAAAATTGCCTTGCATTTTATCTCTGTACATGGTGATTGATTGAACATATGTAGGGAAGTTGTCTTGTTGGCATGACATTGATCAAAGATTGTGTTGGCTATATAGTACTGCCATTGTCATATGTTGTTGTCAAGATTTGATGAAGTTTTGAGCAATTGGAGTATTTTGATTAATTGTTGGTCAAATTGTTGTCAAGAAGCTGCTAGGTTTTTTTATTCATATGTTGCTAACCATTGTTGATGAGAATACTGTTGAGTAAGGTTGTTGCCTAGGGTTTTTAACTAGACTTGAGCAGAGTTGTTGAATGACTGTGCTAGACAAAGAAAGCTTTGAGCATGATTGATCTTGGCTGATGGTCAGAGTGGAATTTGCTGCTAAGCTTTGATCTTTTTAGTGAGCAGAGAGCGCTAGTGCCAGTATAGCAAATTAACAAAATTAGCAAGTTGTTTTTTACATTGTCTATGTTGATATTAAGCAGAGGTTGATTTTTAATGATAATGATAATTAAAGCTATGTGAAGATAAATTAACTAATTGAAGTGAAATACTGATTCACCCCTCCCAATATTTCCAACCCCCAACATGACATGTCCACCCAAAAAAGGAGTTTCTATTAAAAAATAATGAAATACTTTAAACTAAGTTTAAAAAAAAACAAGTGTTTCCAACCACCCAAAATGACACGTTCACCCAAAAAAAAGGAGTTTCTGTTAAAAAATAATGAAATACTTTAAACTAAGTTTAAAAAAACAAGTGCATAAAGGGACTTCTCTAGGCAAAGAAACACTTTTTTAATGATGCGGCCAGCACAAAATCTCAACTAGAAACCCTTGGCTGGGATAGTGATTGCATTAGCAGTATTTTAAGATACAATATCATATCCCAAAAGTGGATGTCATTTCAGGGCAACTACCAAACTCTCCACTGACATGTTTTTAACTTCCAGGCCAGTGATTTCATTTAAAAAAAACACTAATACGCAATGCTTCCAAGCGGATGTGGATAGTTGCAAAACATTATTGAATATCCATAATACCTCAAAGGCAGCTCAGACAAATGTTTTAATTACTGGTACTCATGGCTTAGGGAGGGAGGTAGTTGTAAATCTGGCAGGTAAACAGATATTATCATTTTATTAAAAGACAACCAATTGCATATCAGAGTCTCACAGCAAGAACATACTTTACATGTACGTAGCACTGCCAATGTATTTATGCTCTCTCATCTAGGTCTAAACCAAAATAGTTAACTACAAACTCCAATCTTGCAGCGAGAAAAATGCATTGACGAATGCAGGGTTGTTAACATACTTATATTCAGCCCTGTATAACTTGATCAAAATGATATTGACTGCCAAAATTAACATGGCAGTCAAAATTCTATGTAAAATCTCAAATAAAATAGATCCTAGAAATAGACCTATCGTTGGATTCTCAGATTCCATATCCAAAGACTGCTCGGATCTTGTGGAAAATAAGCTCCCTCCAACCCCTCTCAGTGTTCTCCACCACTGTAGCATTGCCAAACCTGCAACCATAACAGTCCATTCAAAGTCAAATGAACAAAGAAAACACGTTTGTTTACTATAATAAGAAGAAGAAAAATGTAATGGAAAATTTTGAATTCAAGATTGTCCAACAGTGAACCAAGAAGATTCTAATGAAATATTTGAATTTAGGAATGTCTGACAGGAGTACCTGTCTTCTTCGGGTACATTGGTCTGTGTAAGCTTCACTATGGTAACCCCTACTTCTGGTTCCTCAAATGTCATCGTAACCTGAGAAACAACAGTAAGAACTCATCATAATCTTAGAAAACCGCTCAGTTGTAAAATATATCACAGTCAGAATACTTCACAATTCAAATACTTCACAATTCAGTGACTTCTCATATGAGATAGAGTGTCTCTCCTGGGGTAAACCTCAACAGTCCCGCAGAGGCATGCTCAAGAGGAGATGCCTGCCTTTACCATATAAAAAACCAACAAATTGCATACATACCTGACATCAATAACACTTCCAATATTTTACCATGAATAATGCAATTTTCTCAACCTAAGCCATGATTTCATTATTTTTTCCTCCTACTTACATCTTAAAATAGGTTAAATCTTTGAAAGGGTTCATAATAGCACAAGCCCATCTAAACCTGTTTCTAAAATGTACCTTGAGGTTGCATATTTCCAGTTTCAATATGAGGTTGCAGATCACCATTTTCAATATTTGATACGTTGGTCATTGTTGTGAATAAAAAAGATGCATCATCAAGATTTGCAACATTGAGCTGCATATCAGACAAGATCTTACATGAGTCTATGACACTGTTGATTGATCCCACCCACCTGGGCTGTAGAATGCACCTAATTGCATATTTTGCGTTTCAATATATGGGTCTCACGTCTCCAGTTTCAATATAAGGGTCTCACATCTCCAGTTTCAATATTTGACCATTGGTCACCTGTGGGAATTTCAAAAGATGCTCAAGCTTTGCAACCTTGAGCTGCATATCAGAATGGGATTTAGACGAGCGTACAACAGTGTTGATGGATCGGGATATTAAATGCCCCTTGCTTTTCTCCGTACAATGACCACGACAGCCACGACTATATTAATCGATGGTTCAATACACACTTAATGTATCCTGACCTTATCAAACCATTGAAAACGCATTCTATACATATAAAATAAATAAATAAATAAAAATACGGGTCAACCCATGGCAAACAACCATATCCACAAACACTGTATCCCTAGACTGTATATCAATTAATGGTTCAATAGACATTACATTGGCGATGTGTCGGGACCTTATCAAACAATTAAAAATGTATTGTATACATTAAAACCACTGCGGACAAAGCCATGGAAATACAACCATACCCAGATACACTGGGTTCTTTTAAACCCCCCAAAAAATTGTTTCAGAGAGTCCATCCAAAATAAGAAGACAGGTTCAAAATTCAATGAACAAACATAACAATTGACGATCGGAAGGGCAAAAGAGAGGAGAAATAATTACAGTAGAGAAAACCCCATCGTCCCAATTCCCGAATCTCCACTTCTGAACGAGAAGCTTGTCTTGCTGCAGATTCTGAATGACACCCGTGATGGCACCATCAAATAGAGAGAAAGAACCGCCAACCTCTCGGCTAATCTTGGCATTACTCTGAGTGAAACCCTTCCATCTATTCTCATCCATGAGAATGTCGAATATATCGCGAGGCCTACAATGGAACTTCTCCGTTAGACGAATGGTCTTGAAACCCTCCTTGACAACCGGAGGGGGGGCAGAGGGATTCTGCTTGCCTTCTACTTTTTCAGGGAGCTTGGACTTCGAGGGTTTCTCTTTGGATACAAGGACTTTGGACTCCAGTTCGTCTTTGGCGGGCCCTCCGGCGGTCATATGCTGAACGTATTGTTTCACCCTCTCTAATATGAGAGGCTTCCCATGGGCAAGAAAGGCCTGGCGGAGATCCTCTGCGTAGGGTGTGTCGGTATTAACAGAGACTTTGATCTCAGGGTCCTGGTCAGCATTCTCGTCGGCTAGATAAGGCAGGTGAAGATTGCCGTCCACGGTGGCGAGGGTGTTGCCGCTCTCATCCTTGGCTTCGCCGCGCCACGAGATCGTGACAGTGAGCTCGTAGCCAGGGATAACCTTCCCTTTGCGGATATTAATGTAGGCCTCGCCCTCCACCTTGTCCACTGTGCGAATTTTGATGAAGAAGATCAAATTACTTCCCTGGGCATGGCCATCGAGGACTGTGAGATCTTGGAGGAGATCGGAAAGGCGTCCCCTGGACCATTCCAGGCAGTCTTTCTCAGCCCAATGCCAGTTATGAACGTTCGTCCCGTCCGCTCTGTTGTCCACTATCCATCTCTTGTCACCCTCTCCGAATTTCGCCATCGCTATGCTCCTGGTTTTCCTTCTCTTTACAATTTATGTCCGTCACTTTTCTGTTATAGAATAATAGCGGGGCCTGTTCGGTTCTGTTCGACCACCATTCCAAGTTATCTTCTGCTTGTGTTTTCGATGGGATAATAATGGAGATGAATCCTCCGGAAAAACCTAAAGGCGATGTTCGAATATAACTTGAACGTTCTCGAGTGCATAAGAAAAATGCTTAAGCCCTAATCACTTTCTCCCTCGCTAACCCGTGTAGTTATAGAAGAAGCATGTGCATTTCGCATGGCGGGGAGAGTTTTTAAGTATTTGTATATCTAATATGAAGTTCACATTTATATCATTTTTCATCTTTCAAATGTAAGTGTGGTTCATCTTTGTGAAAAATAAATTAGGAAAATTTAATGAGTAACCCTTAGTAAATAATAAAATAAGTCAAATTATTTGTAGTAATTTAATAAAATATTTAACCTTTAGGAAATTAATTTAATAATAAATAAATAAAATTTAATTGGTGGGAGATAATTATTTATAATTGTGATTTATGAATATATGTTAATTTATTATTATTATTTAAAAAAATTATGTTATTTTAAATAATTTGTTATTGGTTTATCACAGAGCATAATTTGAATTTTATTATATACTTTTAGGTTTTTAACTTGTGTCAAATTGTTTTTTTTGTGTCTAATAAAAATGAGCTCTAAGCCAAACAAAAATTGATTTGAGGTAAGTCCCAAGGGTTAGCTCAGTTGGTCGAGTTCTCGTTGCTTAAGTACCTTCCTAGTTGGGAGGTCACGGGGTCAAATCTCCTTGATGCCCTTGGGGTTAAACCCTGCTTGTTTGGTCAAAGTGTAGATCCCTTCGGGTTGATTTGCCTGGATATTCCCAGTGATATAAAAAAAAAACAAAAAACAAAAAACAAAACCAGTTTGAGGTTTTATTAGGAGACCAAAAGGTGGTTTTAGCCAAGATAGTATTCGCAAATAAGTTGATATCTCATGCTAGTCATCCGAAGTGTAGATCCCTTCGGGTTGATTTGCCTGGATTTTCCCAGTGATAAGAAAAAAAAACAGCTTGAGGTCTTATTAGAAGACCAAAAGGTGGTTTTAGCCAAGATAGTATTCGCAAATAAGTTGATATCTCGTGCTAGTCATCTTTGAGGTTCTGGAAAAGGGATCATGTGTTTACAAGTAACATTTAACCTTAGTCCTTAATGTAAATGTTGTAGAGTGTTTTGATTCAGCACTACCCAACCTTCCCGCCGACTTCATTGTCCCTTATGTTATCTCAGCAATTTTTGTTACTGTGGTCGATGTTATAGGAGGGAGCTCTGGTCCCTCCTATAGCAAAGTTGCTATAGGGGACCATTACCCCAGTCAATCAACTAATTCTTGCCATGATGAGGTCGTGAAAAAATCTAGGCTCAGATCAACAACGACGATCCTCGAGGCAGGCTTCAACCAGCCGAAGACCTCCAAGAAGTTGCCTTCCAAAAGCAGCCATAAATCCAAAGTTTGAGGTGCATTCCAATTGAATTGGGGAGTACATTAAATACATGAGAGATTGTGCTTTAATTAGCATATTCTTAAGCATTTGGCCCTTAGAAAAAGCCATCACTTATTTGATTCAACACAAGTGGAAGGTAAAGGGACAAATCAAATTAAAGTTGGGGGAAAAAGGCTTTTTCACCATTATCTTTACCAATGCGGAAGATTGCATGAGGGTTTTCGGAAATGGTTCGTACTTCTTCAGTTCTTCAAGATTATACCTTGTGTTTTGGGCAAAGAGATTCGTTCTGGATAAAGAGGATTTTACAGCAACCCCAATTTGGATCTGCATGTACTCCTTACCCAATGAATTATGGGATGAAAAAATAATAAGCATAAATAAGAAATATTATCCAGCATTGAACATTCTCTAAATCATTTTGTCAAAGCCTCGGAAGGAACTAAACAAGCAAGATACATATCTTATGCTCACATGTGTATATATGAATATATAAGAGCCCCTTCCTAAGTTAATTGATATATATTATCAAGAAGAACTCTCGAAGCAAACCTTGGACTATCAACACATTCCATTCTACTACCATAGATTTCACAAATATGGGAATCTATACAGAAATTGCCCCATCTTAGTTCCTAAGCCACTCCAGATCAAGGTTGTGTTGTAGATCAGGATGGCTTCTCTAAATTGATTAATAGTTTCCATGGACCCAAGCCTCCACTCTCACAAATACACTTTAGCAAAACCCTTGTTACCAGCAACAACTTTGAACAACTTGCGAATCTCAAATCCCCAACCCCTGTAGTCTCTAAACCTTGTACCTATTCACCATGAAATGTTTACAGTAGATGCGTGGGGGTGATATGAATAAGCTCACTTAATTTCAGTTCAAAATGCTTCACGGTTTTTTAGAAACAAAAAAGCATTATCTACATCCATTTTTGGTTTTTATCGAATGTGAGTCAGATTTGGATCAATTTTTTTGTGGAGAAGGGTTACACTGATATTAAATAGCTATCAAAAAATCAGCTCAATCTACCTTACCATTTAGGAGATATTTGAAAAATAAGGTTTGTTGTGCAAAGGAGGTAGGGGAGTTGCTACGCTTTTGGATAGTTGTTGCGCTTTTGACAGTTTCATGTCAAGATTAATTTCTGACCAAATAGGGAGGGATTTTAAAAAATTAAAGAGATTTTTGTTAAGAACAAGCCAAATAACAAAAACCTCCTTCAATTTATTCACGGGTGTCATATATTGAAATATTTGAATGAATCTTTACAATCTATTTTTCAGATTTTGTTATTTCGTGTTTTAGCCATGATTTTTGGGCGCAGATTCCAAGGAGTTGGAGATGAATTTTCGAAAGCTGAGAGAGGCTTATCCAAATAAAAAGCTAATCTACAAAAACTTCTGTTTTATAACAACTATCATGGTTCAAGATAAACGAGTTAATATTTGACCCTTATTTTCCATAAATTTGGTCCCTATTCTTAGCAAGTAATTCCAAATTTAATTTAATTGATTTTATCTTTAGGGAATTGATTGAGATCGACCCCCTAAGTCCAGGGATGATCTAATTGTATATATTTTCATGATTTTCAGTGTGCAAAGGGTTGGTTGGCTGGTTGGTTAGGTTAAGAAGAAGAGATATTGTGTATTACACTGATTTTTATATATTTTTCAGTGAATGAAAGATAAAGGTGGAATTTACAGGGATTCTTGTGTTAGTTGCTTTGGAGATACGCTTTATTTATTTTTTAAGTTATCTTCTATAACAATCATGCTTTGAAACGTGTTTTATTGTTTAGTTGAACAAATATTTGTCTCAGAATTCACTTCAAATAGTGCTATATTTTAGTTTGTTAGACATCTATGTTGTTAGGTTCTTATAATATTAGTGTATCCCCTTATTTTTATTGTTATTATAGCCCCTTATTGTTATTTTTTTTCCCATGTAGTCCCCATATTGTTATTATTGTGCCCCATAGAAGCCCACTATTGTTATTGTTGTGTTGTCTAGGATTATATTGTGGCCCATTAGACTCCTATACATAGAAAGGAGGTATTGTCATTTGTATCATCCAAGAATTGTTCATTTACCCCTCGAAGTGGCTTATTTCTAAGGCGTTGATCTCTCTTTCCTTATATTTTGGGAGCTTGTTTCATAACATATGTTTTATGCTAAAATGACAGTTAGAATTTATCTTGTTGTTTGATACTTTGTATGTCATTTTAAACCTATCTTCAACTCACCCTCCTACAACAAAATTGATTGAAAAACTCCAAAGAGACTACCTACCTGGCCCCTTTATAAGCTCCACTTTATCTTCACCCCATCACTGGAAACATAATCAGCTCGACATGAATCCATGCCCAATGGATTTGTCTTCTTTCCTACCAGCAAATCTATAAAGCTTATACCCTAGTGAGTACCATACCTATCATAAGATCTAAGTGACTGGAAATTTTAGATAGAGAGAGTCCTCTCTAAAGTTGGAAGGGCTAGATTCCAACTTCCAAGTGGTTTGTGGTTACCTTTGAATTTCTCTCCTCAAACTAGAGAAATTACAGAGTGATAACATAGTGGCGCCGTTTCCAGTGAGCGAAAGGTTCCATATTCCCCAGGAAATATCATCAAATTTTTATATCTGTTTGTTGATGGTGGACAACAGTTAGACACACGAAGGTTGTACCATTCACCTGGTGACTCCAATCAAGGTTCAACCCAATCCAAAGACTCCACTGGCAGTAGGATCCATAGAATTTTACTAGTGACTCTATTGGCTCAAGATGGATCACAAATCTACAAGGTATGCTCCTATGCATCACATTCATATTTCATGCTTTCTAAATCACAGTCCTTGTGTAGATTGGCAAACTTATATGCCTAGATTCAAATATGGAAAAAGGGACGATGTTGCTCTTCACTTGGTTAAATTTCGCATGCATGTGCATAGACTTAAGGTTCAATTTCATGAATACTACCCGATGAATATGTTTATGGCTACTTTGGAAGGAAAAGAAAGATCCTGGTATAAAGGTTTTCCCTCGAGTAGCTTGTATTCCCTTGAATATTTTCATTTAGTATTTTTTGAGAAACACAAAGAATCTCATCCTTCTTTGTCATTGGTTGAGAATTTTTGTGACCATTTAGAGGATTTCATTCAAAATACGAAAAATTCTTATGGCGATGAAGAGTTGAAGGATGAAGAAATCCTAGAAGCTTTGTACGATAACTCTTTTCATCACCAAGAAGAAATGGTAGGCTCTCTCTTGGATGAAAATGAAACCGAGCAGGATTTTCATGATGAAAAACATGGTTCATCCTCTGAAGTTGATGAAAAATTGTAGTAGTCTTGTCAATTTTTAAGTGATCAGGATAGTCAACCAAATTGTTCTTCATGTCATTCAGTTTTTGGATCCTTGTTTCCTGAGAAAATTTGTGACAGTGATCCAAATCACAATAATTACATTCTACAGTTGCAAGTAAATATCGAAAAGGAGCAAATTGTCTTTGATACCCTTTGAGGTGAAATAAGTATTAAGAATTTTTCATCATTTGAATTTAAAAAATTCAAAAATATTTATAAGTTTAAATGATGTTCTCTGTGATTCACACAAAGGGTTACTTTTGATGCTTCTCACATATATGATAAAGCTTTCCTTTTTTAACCTTTTCAAGAGTCCATAAAGGCTTGTCTTACTATAGATGACGTGAAATATGAACCGTTGGCTTCCTTTTGTTTTGAAAATGAGCTTGAGATAGATGTTGTTTATGATCTACACGACAGAAGAAAAGGAAAGTTTACTGCCATTTTTTAGGAGGATCAACTTAATCACACGGAACAACCAACAACTATGAATGAAATAGATTCTTATATTTTTGCTAGTTTTCAAGAAAGGGTAGGCATTCATGATTTTAAATATTATTTTGCTAGCATCTTGCAATCATAAAAAAATCTGAAGTTTGTAGTATTCTCGGATCAAGGTTATCAATTTCACCTGGAATTGCAGTTGTCATATTCTAATTTTTTCTGTCTGTTTAAAGAAAGTTTGAGCATAATTTAGTCGAGTATCTAAATAATCGATTGGTTGCATTGACATTTTTTCTTCACTTGATCCAGTAGTGGTTTTAACATATTAGATTAGGTAGGAGTGTGAATAAGCTCAACACTTTGAGCATATTTTTTACCAGTGTCACAATTTCCAGTAGTTTGTTTTAGCAGATTGGTACTTTTCAACATTCATTTTCGATTTGCAGTGTGCATTTGTGATTTTTCAGTTTGTACAGTGATTCTAGTTTCAGTGGATTTGGTTACAGAATAATTTGGTTGCAGATTAGAGTAGCAATCAATTTGCAGGTTTCAAGATTGGGAACAACCCAATGGTCAAGCTACTAGTCTACGGAGTCCTTGGCAACTAACAGGAGGGATGCCATCCCCATTGGAACCAATGTTAGTATCATAATAGTCAAAACACAAGTTTTATCTTTCAAATTCAAGTTTTATCTTTCAAATTATCTTGTAGAGATCAAGCTATGGGTATAAAATTTTCATTATTGAATGTAATTATGTCAGTGTGTGTGAAAGGTCATGCAAATGGTCATTTATATTATGAGAGGTCGAGTTAAGTAAGTATGCAAGGAGTGTTGTGCTTCTACCAAGGCATCAAATTTTGATGAGGAATCATTATTTTGGAAATTTTTTCCATGTAGGAGGTTTTTGTGAATATTTGGATCAACTCCAAATCATTTTGTTCAGTCAAGAGATCAGAGTTTTGTCAAGTCATGAAAATGGAGGTGCACTACGCAACTACGTTGCACTTCTACTACAAGAAGAAGGTTTGGGTTTTGAAGGTTTATGTACTTCCTAGAAGTTTTATCATGGGTTTAAAATGTTGTATGGACCATTCCATGTCATCCAAGTACCCTCAACATGTCAAATGATGGTCGAATACATTATAACCTTGGAACGTTGCGCTTTCACACAGTCACCATATTTTCACCATATATATTAAACTCTATGCCTATTTTCCATGAAATTTTTATAGTAGGTGCATGGGGGCGATATAAATAAGCTCACTTAGTTTCAGGTCAAAATACTTCACGATTTTCAAGAAATGAGCCACCGTCATCTATAACCATTTTTTGGATTTTCTCGATATTCGTGAGTCGGATTTGGATTAAAAAATTGTCGAGAAGGGTTAAAATTATATTAACCTGATGTAAAAATGTAATATCAATATGGCATACCGTTTAGGAGATATTTGAAAGATGAGGTTCGTTGCGCAGAGGAGGCAGGGGAGTTGTTGTGCTTTTGGATAGTTGTTGGGATTTTGACAGTTTCACTTCAAGATTTATTTATGACCAAATGGGGATGAAATTTGAAAAAGTAAAAGGTGTTTTTGTTAATAAAGATCCAAATAACAAAAATGTCCTTCATTTTCTTCACAGGTTTCATATATTGGAATATTCAAATGAATCTTTACAGCATATTTTTCAAATTTTGTTATTTCCCGTTTTAGTCATTATTTTTGGGCACGTATTATGAGGAGCTAGAGAGGAATTTTCGAAAACTGAGAGAAATTTCTCCAAAGAATAATACCATATACAAAAACCTCTTTAATTTTTGTAGCAACTATCATGGTTCAAGAGATACGAGTTAATATTTGACCCTTATTTTCCAGAAATTTGGTCCTTATTCCTAACAAGCAGTTCCAAATTTAATGTAATTGATATATCTTGGGGAAATGGTTGAGCCCGACCCCCTGAGTCCAGGAATGAGCTAATTGTATATATTTTCATGATTTTCAGTGTGCAAAGGGTTGGTTGGTTGGTTGGTTAGGTTCACAAGAAGAGATATTGTGTATTGAACTCATTTTGATATATTTTCAGTGAATTAAAGGTAAAGGTCGAATTTACAGGGATTCTTGTGTTATTTTCTTTGGATATGTGCTTTGTTTATTTTTAAAGTTATATTTTATAACAATCATACTTTTAAATGTGTCTTCTTGTTTATTTGAACAAATATTTGTCTCAGAATCCACTTCAAATAATGTTATGTTTCAATTTGCTAAACATCTATGTTTTATGCTAAAATGACAGTTAGAATTCATCTTGTTATTTGATGCTTTGTATTTCATTTTCAACCTATCTTCAAATAACCCTCCTACAACGAATTTGACTAAAAAACTCCAAAGAGACTACCTACCTTGACCCTGTAGAATCTCTTCTTTCTCTTCATCCCATCACTGGAAACATAATCAGCTTGAAATCACTCCATGCCAAGTGAATTTGTCTTATTTCCTACCAGAAAACCTATAAAGTGTATGCCCTACTGAGTACCATACCTATCCTAAGATATAAGTGACTAAAATTTTCAAACAGAGAGAGCCCTTTTTAAAGTTGGAAGGGCTAGATTCCAACTTCCAAGTGCTTTGTGGCTACCTCTGAATTTCTCTCCTCAACCTAGAGAAATTATTAAGTGATAACATGTTGTAATGAAAGCCAAATCTATCCCCAAACCAGCAAATGAATCCTTTCAAAACTTGGAATTGAACTTGGCATCCCTGTTTGACACAATCTCATTCGAAATACATGTAATCTCACGATCTCCCTTATGAATATTTGTGCCACCTCAGTAGCTGAATAGGTAGTCTCCACTAGAATAAAGTGAGCCACCTTGCTCAACCTATCGACCACAACCATGATAGAATCATGTTGCCTCACTGTTCTTAGAATACCTGTAATAAAATCCATGGAAATGACCTCCCATTTCCATTAGTAATTGGAATAGGTTGTAGCAAGCCACCTAGAAGCTTACATTATGCCTTCACCTGCTGACAATCCAAACATTTAGCTACGAAATCTGCCACCTCCTTCCTCAAATTCGACCAATAGTAGAACTTCTTCACCATTGTAAATGTCTTTTGATATTCTAGGTGAACCGAGTATGGCTCAACATGAAAGTCCCTCAAGATAAGCTTCTTGAGCCCATTATCATCTGACACATAGATCATGTCCCTGAATCTTACCAAACCATCTCCTGTGAGACAATAGTGTGCATCCTGATCACATGTACCTGCACTTGTACTTGCAAATGTACATCCACATGGACCTATACATGTACTTGCACATGTGACCGAGCTCCATATACCTATCATCTTGTTGTCTTGCCCGTAAGATCTGATCTTGTAATTATGTCTGATCTGAAAATGGGTTGGATAACTTGTTATGCTTTTCAAGAACCTCCCACTTAGTTAAACAATTAAGATCTAGCTTATTCTTGACTTGTGCAGAAATCAATACTCGAAACAGGTGTAATTTTTTTTAACTGTTTAAGTGCTTTAAGATCATTTGTTTTTGATGATATTAAGCATGTGCAATAAACATATAATGCAACAAATAAGCATCAACACATGACAACAAATTTAACATAGGATTTCACCTGAATATCGTGGGCTACATCCCCTTGAGCTTTTGTCAACTGACTTGGATCTTTGGGATTATCATGTGAAATTTATTTTACAAGTTAATAACCCAACTCCAACAGTTATTTGGGTTGTACCAGTGGGTTTAGAACATCATCATACCCCTGATCATGGATGTCATCACTCTGAAGAAAGGTCTAGGTCCCCTTAGACTTGACTCCTTCTGTCGGTGCCCTTAAGCTTCCCTGAGCTTCTATGTGGCACTAACTCCCTTAAAATCCATTTTATGTTTGTGAAACCTTTTCTACAATATCCAACATACATCAGACATCAAAAATATGCTGATCATTTGCTCAAAATGAGCACTAGCTTCCCAATATAGGCCTCCATTGATTGATGGCCCTAGGCTGCCCAAAACTTCCCTATGGCTTCTCGACCTTCAAAAATCTTCAAATAGTTCTGAAAATCCCTTCAATGGATTCATAATGTCAAAAATATTCAGAATAGACTATGTTACACGGATGAATCCCTCTTGCGGACAAGAGCGATCTCCCTAGTATCTTAAGGATATCTAAAAACAAATAGACAAATGTAGACCATTTTCTCTAGACTATTTTTCTTAAGAATTTCTCATTAACTATGGATAGATACTCCTACCCGAAGTCCAATGCTTATTTGGTCTTCAATATAGTTGCTCCATAAGTTATCAATCCAACATATAAGATCTGCAATCAAAGACAGGCAAACAAGATCAAAAGCATCTGTGAAATATGATAATTCGAAAGCAATAATCTATCTTAGTGATCAAGGAGTCTAAGAATTAAATCACTCAAAATATAGATGAACAACTCAATGAGAAAATAGAATCCATTTGTATTAACTTTGAATAAAAAAAGAACCTTACAACCTTAACACCTTGATGTTTGTACAGGTTCTTCTGGGGTCCCGAACAACCGTTTTCCTCAGTTTGACAAGACTCCAACTCTTTAGATTAGCATAAGACTATGGCCATGAGTATGTAACCTCTCTCATGCCAAGGATGCGAGATGTGGAGAGTATAATTCTTTCGTCAATTCTCTTTCATAAGCTAAGAAGTAAGTATCAACTACTAAGTATCAAAAAGTACCCTTGAGCCTGAAACTTGGTCTCAATTTATAGCTGAAGAGAGGCAGTTTCAGCTCCAAAAAGGAAGGGATAAAGCCCTCTCATTATGGGATTTTAGCTCCAAAAACCAAGGGATAACTCCATTTATGAAGGGATGAAGGTTCATGAATGGAAGGGACGAAGCTCGACCAAATAATGCTTCTAGAAGGCCCCAACTGGGAGAATATTCGACCATCTGGGCTTCTAGAACTTACTTTTCTCTTTATTTTACCTTTTACGGGGGTCCGCAGTTTTTATGAGCTTTACGTGCGGGATGTACCGCAATTTTTATAGAAATTAGCCGTGGTACCGTAGGGAATGACTAAGAAAAGTGCGGGAGCTTTTTAGGATTTTTAAGAGCTTTTTCCAATTCCAATACTTGATTTGGGGAACTTTATGTTTTTAGACTTCTGAGGGAGAAATAAATAGGTAATGATGAACCCATATAGACAACTCAATGTCATGGTGACAAATTTAAGTGTAACAGATTGCCCCCTAAAGTGCTAAGTCTGAAGAGTTCTGAAGAGTGAAGTGCTTTATCATTATGAAGATCGGGCTGCAGGCACACCGGTTGAAATCCTGAAAAAACATTCAATGCAAGCATATATATATATATATATATATCATCGCTGAGGTAGGCATTCCCATACTCAGATCAGAACTAACTACATGTTCTGATACAGAAATTATTTTAAAATTATATGAAGATTAGACACAGTATGGATGCAGCCATCTGTTAGAAGTAGTCTACTATATGATGAATAATAAAATTCCTCGCAGCTTGGATGGTGGAAACTAGATCTAGGGTCTTGATTCCTACTTCTCGAACTAGTACGATTCTATCCATGCAATTGATTGTGTTGAAGTCGAACATGATAGAAACCACTTGATTACGAGTCAATGATGTGAACTGTTAACAAGTGTGAGAGAAACCACCAATAATGACAATGGTTCTCAAAGTACTCAGTACAATCCATGAAATGTGAATTTGTGATCTGAAGTCGAACATTTCACAGAATCGTTTGATCGAAGGTCAATGATGCAACCTGTCGTCGAAGGCGAGAAACCTACCATTAGGGCATGCAGATTTCAAGGTACTTTTAGGATTCTAGATCAACTTTCTAGATGATGAGCTATCATCGATAGAAAGTGATCCGTCATAGGAAAGCCCACGACACGAAACCATTAGGTCAAGTTTTGAAGATTTTTTAGCAAGGACTGACTCAGGGATGGTCAACGCGAATGAAGACAAATGTTTGAAATGAATGGTTTATTAAACTGATCTCTTGAACACATAACGACACCACATGTTGAAAATGCAACAAGATGATGGAGCTTAGTGAAATGAAGTCGCCTTCACTAAGTGGGCCCGCAGGCTATTTTTGGCGCAAAGTCTATTTTTAGACTATGCCTATTTTTTGACATATGGATCATGGTCTATGAGTTGCAGGATGCTATTTATGGATGATTGGTCGAGTTGGTAAAAATAGATGGACCTCTATTTTTAGACATTGGGTGGTTTCTATTTTTAGACTGTCGAGCTAAAAATAGAACAGTCAAATATTATTAACCCTTAATAATATTTAGACTATAAACATTATCTTTTCCTCTTGGAGCACTTCAGTTTGATGCTTGGATGTGGCACATGCAACTGACAGAAGGAAATACGCTTTTCCTAAGGGTTAGTTGAGCTATTGCATGGTTGACTTCAGTTAGAACTCATGTGGCAGAGTTTGGTGGAGTTGATGAGACAGTTGGTGGAGTTGTGTTCGGTTTAAATTAGTTGAACTAGTTGTATTTAGTCTAACTGATAAATACACTAGTGATGAGTGGTGTGAATTAATTATAAATTAATTCACTAACTATTAACTCATAAATCAACTAAAGAACACATCAGTTAACTGCAATGCATGGATAGTTCAGTGGAGACCAGTCTTAGAGGTGGGTGAAAGGGTGAGTCTACTATCAGTTGTGACTATAGCTGTGCATGATATTTTCACACACATTGATTGAGATTGCCAATGAGGATTGCGCAGTTGAAGCTAGTGGGATTCGAACTTGGATCTCATCATTACTCATATTGGATTGCGTAGTAGAGGCAGGCATACTTGTGGAGGAGATTTGAACCTGTGACTTGTTCAGCTTCCGTGCTAGTTTGTGTGTAGCATGTGAGATAGTGCTGAGAGTTGTGAGAGCTTTGTGCTATGTATTGTTACATGTTCTCTATCATTATATTATACAGATAGTTGGGGGTTTTCAGCTATTGCTTTCCCCATTACATACTGTGTCAGATGTGTGTTTGATTATTGTGTTTATGTGCGCATGCGATTGTTTCTATTTCCGCATATTGATGATCAATTGTAGAAGAGGTTATGTATTATGCATGAAGCTTAAATAGTGTGTAATCAGGATAATCTCGGTGAATAATTCAGCAAATTATTCAAATTTCTACACCAGAGATGGTAACGATTGACCTAAATCTAATACCCAAAAACTGGCTGAAGACTTTCAATGTGGTTTGATTAACTGTTTGGTCAAAGGATTTTCCCAGCCCAAATACTAATATGACAAAAAGTGTCGTTTTCAAGAGTGGTATACAAATTTCTGAAACGAAGTGTGACAACTGGATTCATTTTCTCTCTTTTCCCCCACCATTTTTGGCAAGCACCTCTTTATTTTTGACAAGATTGAGGAGGTTAACATTTTCTTGTTGTATAAGCTCATCCTTCAGATGAGTCCAACTTAGTATTAAAATAGAACCCTAAGAAGGAGTGGTTCGTTCCTGTTTATAACTATTAAGTTTTAACGAGTCCAGTATAGGTGAAACTCAGTGTTTTTCAATTTTAGGGAGTCAGAAGCAAAACTTAAGAAAACTTCGTGGGTGGATTTTTTCGTAAATTTAGTCTCTCAAGCCCGAAAAAGGATAAAATAATGCAGGAGAGAACTCTATTGACCATGATTAGTCAACGTATACATTTTTCGTAAATAGTCCATTTCAGTCCGGAAAAGGGGTAAACTTATACTGAAGGGACGACTGTTCATTTCCTTTAACAAGTTCAAATAGTCAAGTACTCGGCAATCTTTTCTTGTTTAGAGAGTCTGAAAAAGGCTTAAAAGAGGACTCCATGGTTTCGCTTTTTCTGTAAGTTTTAACGAGTTCGAAAAAAGTGATAAAAACATACTCATATAATGTCGCTTTTTCTATAAATTTTAACGAGTTCGAAAAAATGACAAAAAGCATACTCATTTGCCAAAATGATTATTTTATCCGAAAATCCTGTATTCTGCACAAAAACCCAAAAATTAAACATACATGTTTTAGATAAGTAAAAGTTATTTGAAAAACAACCTTTCAAAGTAGAAAATAAATAAAATATTATTTTATTTATTCAAAAAATCTATATAAAAAGTAGTTTAACCAATTCATTTTTACCATTTGTATCCAGAGTGAAAGTTGAGAGCTTTTGGTAGAAAAAGTTCTGAAGGAGATATCAGAAAAACTGACTGTCCGAATCCAAAACCGTCGACTCCAAGTAATCCACAATTCATTTCTCTTCATTTATGTCTGTTTACATTCTCTTTTTAAGCTTTAGAATATTTTTTTAGGAGAAAAATAGGTTCAAAAAATCGCTCTCAAGGTCCCACAGGTAAAACACATAGTACCTGCGGACCCCGATAATTTTCCAAAGGAAAATTATTAGGGTCCCGCAGTTTTCGCGTATAGCGCGTGCGGTAGCTCGCACTATCTTCATGCAAAAAGTGCGGAGGCACCGTGAAAAAAATAAAAATATGTTCTCTCAAATTAAGCCAATTTTTTCCATTTTAATTGTATCTAATCTTTCAAAATGTCTATTGCAGAGTATTCACAATGCTTGAATGGAGAGAACGTGAACATGAGGCAGCTATGGGAAGTTTGCCCACAATGCGTGTTTTGAAAATTTGTGTATTATACAAATATTGGGCAATGCAGGGCATGAGGGCTCAAGTAGAGCTCTTTACATGGTTAGTGAACAAGTGGGATGTTCAAGAACAATGTTTCATAATCGGTGATCATCGGTTCGAAATTGAGCTGCAGGATATATACTTCCTTACAGGTTTGTCCAAAAGAGGAGAACCTATTTCCTTGTTTGGGGCTAGACAAGGTGGCCAGTCTATAGCTAGCTACCAACAAGAATTTTGTAATGAAGAAGCTGATCCAAAAGACAACCGCATTTATATAAAAACATTATCCGTCTTGAAATCAAAGTGGTTGCATTCACAGTGGCTAGATTGTGTGGGAGTGTAGCTCCACACGTGGCTACTAAAGCCCAGATGCAGACAGCGGTTGAATGTTTCAGAGGCACTGTCTTCAACTGGTGTGAAGGAGTACTGGCTAATGTAAAAGACCAATAGACCAGAGCTAAGAACACAAAGTTGAAAAACTTTGGATATGGAGCTATTGTAGTTTCTTTTGCTCTGGAGAGGATTCCTTCTCTTGGCCCCCAGCTTATCTCGGTTGATGCTGGTAGAGTCAGAGAGCCTCGGATGCCCCGCTGGGTACAAGTCATGGCCCGTCATGGAGAGGGTTTTGAGATAGTTCGATTTACACCTGCATGCTTTCATTGGCTACAGAACCAAATCTTCCCCATTGAAGATTTTCCGTATGCTGGGATAGATTTCTGTGGAGATCCTGATATGCCTCTTCCTCCAGGAACACAGTGGGTCGAGTCAGGTAAATCAATCATTTTGATGTGTTTTTAACTCTAATTTTTATTTTGTTTTCAATCGTCTTAGTATTGATGACAAAAATCTAAATGTAGATGTTGGTCCACAAAGACCAACCAATCTCCGCCGCTTCGAGAGGAAGCAAACAGACGCTATTGCACTGCCAGAGAATCAAGAAGCAAAGATTCTCACTGATTTAGAGCAGAACCTGGAGAGGTTAACTAGAGATATTCCAAAGACTACTATGGATGATATTCGTATATGCCTCCAGAGGCATGTTGCTAGTGTTCATGGCCAGTTTCGGAGATATCTGCGTAGAGTGGCACGTGTGATAGTGTATTATCATGATCATCACCACGGATAGTGGATTATCATCGCAGATCATTGTTTTTATTTTTTATTTTTGTATCACTGCCTTTCGGATCATAAGGTGTTTTAAACCTATGGTCCTAGACGATGTAATATTTTTTTAAAAACAAACTTTATCTATGATATGACTACTTTCGATGGCTATCTTGTTCAACACTCATCGAATGTTGTTTTAACTTACTGTTTTAATGTCGCAAATGTCTATTTATAACATTATTAGCTAATGCATCAGCCAATGTATTTAAATTTCTCGGAATGTGTTGATATTCAATGTAATCAAATTGTCTTTCCAAGAGACGAACCTTCAAGAATAATCGCAGTAACACTGGATTTTTAATTGCATATACTCTGTTTAAATGTAATACAATGAGTTCAGAATCTAACCTAACGATCAAACAACGAATGCCAAATGAAATGGCATCAGATAATAACTCAATCACTGCGCTATATTCTGCAACATTATTCATTATTTGACCGAGGCTTACCCCATGCATAGAAACTAACTCATTGGTGGGTGAATAGATGACCTAGGCCGCGGAAGAAATATTCCATGTACTACGACAGGCACCATCAACAAAACCAATGTAGGCTTGAAGGGACGTCGACATCTACCATATCAAGAGTAATCAAGATAATAAGGAATAATAGTCAACACAAACTTTTAACTAGAGACACTCATCTAATCTAAAGCAGCTAATATAGGAAAATAACTAATCTACATGTAAGATCTTCACAAAAAATCAAGCATAATATCTTTTTAGATAAAGTCCATTTATGGGTTTACCTAAAGAGACCCCGTCATAATCAATCAATTCGTAAGCCCCTTTTGAAAGCACTCGCTTGACAATATAAGGACCATGCCACATAGGTTCAAATTTTCCAACTCCTAGTTTATCGTTAGCTTGGTCATATACCAATACTAGGTCACCTTCTGAAAAAATACGAGGTGTAACACTTTTATCGTACTAAGCTTTAACATGTTTTTAATGAGCTTCAGCTTCTAATGCAGTAGTGCGCCAAGTCTCATCTAATTGTGGCAGGTACAAAAAGCATTTTTCCTCCTCAGAGGTAGTTGGTCATAACTCTATGGCTAATTGGAGTGACGGTATTTCACATTCAATCGGTAACACAAATTCTAAACCGTAGACCAGTTGAAAAGGAGTGAAATGTGTTGCGGTTTTTGCTGAGGTTTGGTATGCCCAAAATGCTGAGAAAATCATAGTATGCCAATTCGATTTATGAATTCTGATTATCCGTTTAATCATAGTGGTTAAAACTTTATTGACAGCTTCAACCTAATCGTTAGCCTGCGGGTAATATGGAGTAGAACTACCATGGCGCAGGCCAAGCTGGTCAGAAAGTTCGGTCATCATAATGTTTCAAAAATGGTTTCCATGATCGGTAATGATAGCTTGGGGTACACTGAATCGAGCACTCACGTGATTGAATACAAAAGTAGCTGCAGTTTTGCCACCTGCCGCAAATGTAGGCATCGCCTCGGCCCATTTGGTAAAATAATCTACTGCTAGAATAATATACCCATGCCCCCTGGCCGAGTGAGGGTTACATGTAATGAAATCAATTCCCCATTTTGCAAAAGGACCGACAGCAATTATGGGGTGAAGAGGAGCGGGTGGTGCACGCTTCTTTCGATCAAAAATTTGACAATTGTGGCATTTTCGGACTGCAAGAATACAATCTTTAAATAACGAAGGCCAAAAATAACCAACGTGCAATATCTTCTGGGCTGTGGCATACCCAGACATATGACCGCCACATGCTCCAAAATGGCAGTCATTCAAAACTCGTTCAACCTCTTCATGAGTTAATCAACGTCGAAATACATAATCCGCACCACGTCGATAAAGTGTGTCTCCAACAATATTGTATTGCTGGGATTGGTAACGAATCTTTCGTCGATGTGAACGTGAAAGTTCAGGCCAAAAAGTTTGGGTTTGGAGATAAATGATGATATCTCCATACCAAGTATCTAGCGTACTGATAAGAAACAGAGATTCATCAGTGATCGGATGCTCTACCACAGTTTCTGTTTCAGTATTTGGGAAGTCACACATTAGTTTCGCGAACACGAGTGATTTATTTGATTTGGTTTTTCAAATTCTAAATCAAACTCCTGGAGGATAACTATCCATTTCTAGTATTTGCCCCCGAGTAATTGTTTAGTCAAAATGTACATCATCGGGTTATAATTAGAAATCGCAGTTGTTTTTCGTAACAAAATGTAATGATGAAAACGTTGGACAGCTTGGATTGCTTCCAAGGCCAATTTCTCCACATGTGAGTATTTAATATCTGTAGGACTGAGATTTCGACTGAGATAGTAAATCACATGTTCGTTGTGGAATTCATCTTCCTAAACTAAGACCATTCCAATTGTGGAATCAAAGGATGCTAAGTATAAAAAGTAATCCTGGCTATAATTTGGTGGATGCAGTAACGGTGCATGGGTCAACACGTGTTTTAAAGCATCAAAAGATCGATCAGCGATCTCATCCCAAATGAAAGGAATATTCTGTTTCAAAAGCCTGGTAAAACCTTTAGTTAACTCAGCATAGTTCTGGATGAATCTACGCAGAAAGTTTGCTTTCTCTTGCAAACTTTGGAGTTGGCGGAGTGAGGAAGGAGGAGGTAAATTGATAATGGCCTCAACCTTCGAAGGGTCAAAACGGATGCCTTCTTTCGAAACAACAAATCCCAGTAACCTACCAGATTGTACACAGAAAACACACTTGTGTGGATTCAAGCGAATCTTATAATACCTACATCTCATAAAAATCGATCGTAAGTGAGTAGGATTATCTTCCCTGTATAATGAATGAGCAGGTAAATAATCGAGATAAGGTTGCACAATGTGTTTAATGTCATGAAAAGCATAGGACATTGCCCTTTGAAAAGTTGCCCCAACATTCTTTAATCCGAAAGGTAATTTACAGTAAGCAAATGTTCCCCAAGGACAAATGAACGTTGTTTTTGGTTGATCGACAGGGAGTATGTTTATTTGATTGTATCCAGAAAATCTATCCATGAATGAATACATTTAATTTCTAGTACAATCGTCAATAATTTGGTTGATATAAGGAGTTGGATAATTGTCTTTAGGACAAGATTTGTTAATGTCTCTATAGTCAACACATACTCGTATTTTTCCTTGTTTTTTCGTAACAGGAACAATATTAGATGCCCAATCCGTTAACTGGATTGGATAAATAAAACCTGCTCTTAGTAATTTCTCAACTTCGACTTTAATGGCAGCATCTTTTCGTGGATGTATCGGACGTAATCGCTGTATGACAGGTTTAGCATCTGGGTAAGTCTTTATTCCATGAATGACAACGTTGGGATCGATTCCTGGCATTTCTTCATAATACCAGGAAAATATGTCGCGGAATTCTCGAAATAGGGCTTTATATGTAGAAATTTCATCGGGTGTACATGAAGCACCTATATGAATGTTTTCAACAATTTCGAGTTTTACTGAGATGTCAATAGGAATGGTAGAAGAAATATTCCCTAAATTTACTTCAAAATCTAGATTTGTGATCGATATTGGACTTTGAGGTTCCTTGACATAATTAGCTGTAAAAATAGAGGAAAATTTATTTTCAAACTTATCAAGCTCAGATAAAAATGATGACCTATGATGGAGATCATCCCATGGTAACTCATCTACATACAAGAATTCACAAATGCTTTCATCAGTATGAAACACTTGTTGAAAAGGATCAGGAATTGATGTTGTAGTCGAGCTTGACGTTGAAAATGATTCTTCGCTGATCACATTCATTGGATCATTATCAGTTGATAAAGAATCAGAAAATGACTGTACTGCTTGATATGATATCTCAAAAGGACTCAAAGGCATCCCGCCATTGAATGAATCCAGTTTTGATTCTGAAGGCACTATCCAAGGATCAGCAAATGGAATAGTGCTTGATGTAATCATATTGATATTAGCAATATTATGCAGTACATTAGGTGGTGGCATAGAAAAAGTCCCCATTAAAGCGGAATCTTTGAGTAAACCTACTCCTACATCCTCATAAGGAATAGTCAGTTTTCCAACGTGCTAAATACTATCAGTAGAAGCTGGGTCAGACGAATAATATGAGAGTTGATCAACTTTTACAATATTTCCTTGATGAGGAAACATAATTATCCGAAAAACGGATGACATGATAGCAGTCATAGCATAAGACCAACTTCGACCCATAAGAAGGTTGTAACCTAGAGGGGCATTAACTACTTCCACATCTAAATTAACGGTTTTCCCTTCAACTTCTATAGGTAGATCCTGTAAAATTCCAAATGGATGGAATCCTCTTCCATCAAAAGCTTTGAGGATTGTTGGTGACTGGTTAAGGGTTGGAGAACCGAGTGATTTCCAACATTTAATGACATGATACACGTAGGTTCTCCTTCATCAATAACAGTACAAAAGCAACGTCTGTTTTTTACTAGTACTGGGATCTGAAAAGCCATTTGATGAGGGAGACGAGGTGTAAAATTTTCTAAATCGAAGACCATGAGATTTGAATCCTGAAGATCTACAGCTCCAATTGCTGATAAGAGTAATTTCCTTTGTGCTAGACATGATTGCAGCACTTCCAAGGCCGACATTTCGGAAGGAGAAATTGCTAAATCCTCGACAATGTTGTAATTCTGAGCAGCTCTGTTGTGAAACCAGCTCCAAAAATAGAAGAAAAGAGATATGAACGCCTTAGAAATAAGCCACTTCAAGGGGGAAACCTCCAATACACTACATGAATGAAAAATTATTGGATGATACAAATGACAAAACCTCATTTCTATATCTAGGAGTCCATGGGGCCACAATGTAATCCTAGTGGGGCCACAATGTAATCCTAGCTAACCTAATAATAATAATGTAAGGGCATAATAATAAAAATATGGGGGTTACAAAGGTACAAAAATAACAATAAGGGGGGCTACACTAACATAATAAGGGACTACACTATTAATATAGGGACTTAACATGCCCCTCTCCTTCAAACAAGTGTTGTCCTCAACGCTTGATTATTTCTTGATGCTTTTGTATAAAATTCTCATCCTCCCATGTGCAATCTTCTACAAGAAAGTTCTTCGACTTGCTGAGATACTCTGAAATTGATCGTACTTGTCGATTTCTTGTTTCTGTGACTGCTTCAGAACTTCTTTCGATGTGATGTTGATCTTCCTGCTGTTTCATTAGATTCTGCACCAAAGTTAGGTTATCCTTTGAGAGTTGGAGAACTTGTTATTGATGCTCGATGTGATCTTCCACTAATTTATCATCCATATTAACTATTATTTGATCCTTAAAACCATCCAACTTAGCCTCCATTTTTTATTTTAAATCATCTATGTCATCTTCGGTTGCTCTTCGTAAGATCGAAACTTGTTGCACTTGGTACCATAATTTTGATATCTCATACTGCAATTCTTCCTCTTCATGCATCATAATATAGATTTTTGAGGGCTTAATGGGTATGGAATTATTTTTTTGAGGCATTATAGAACCCAATACTAATAAAAATTCTAAAATATGCCCTTGGAATCACTTCAAACTGCTTTTTCAAACAAACGTTATGCAATTTTAAAACCAAATACACACCTTTTTTTGCTTTTGAGAAGCTCGATATTGAAACTGAATTATTTTTGTGATTTCGGATCCTCAATAATTGAAATTTGTCCCTGAATTATTCCTCTGAAGTTTCTTTCAAATGCCACAGGTCTGACTTGATTTGGATTCTTCCAGACAAATTTATGTCCAATCTCCCACAATGGCCTAATTATGGACTGGTTCAGTAGAGCGAAATTGTACGACTTGCTACGTGTCACTATTTCTTCCTTCGGCTCTAAAATTTATAGACAAGAAACTACAGTCCGTGTACTTGTGACCACTTTTTAAAAAACCTCAATCCGATGCTCAGAGAGAGATTTATGACGTTTTTCCCATGGTCACTTCTTTGAGATTAAATTTGGGAGCCTGTAAATATCCTAACTTCCACAGATCATATCTCCAAAAATATTGCGAACCAAGATATGAACTTTTTACAGGAGGTTCTTCAGGATTTCAGATTCGCTTTGTGAAAATTTCAGCTTCTGAAACCTCATAGAAACATATTTATAGCGAAAATTCAGCGATGACCTGTTTAGGTTAAATTCAGGAGCCTGCAAAAATCCCTAACTTCCATAGATCATATCTCTGAAAATATTTCGAACCAAGATCTAAAATTTTGTGAAGTTGTTCCTCAGGCTTTAGGCTTCGCACTCTAAAAATTTCAGCGTCTGAACCTTCGTAGAAAAAAAGTTATAGCAAAAATGCCATAATGACCTGTTTGGAGCAGCGAAACCCTAGAATCCGAAGCTCTAATACCAAATGTTGTGAAACCAGCTCCAAAAATAGAAGAAAAGAGATATCAACGCCTTAGAAATAAGCCACTTCGAGGGGGAAACCTCCATTACATTACATGAATGAACAATTCTTGGATGATACAAATGACAAAACCTCCTTTCTATATACAGGAGTCCATGGGGCCACAATGTAATCCTAGTGGGGCCACAATGTAATCCTAGCCGACCTAACAATAATAATGTAAGGGCACAATAATAACAATATGGGGGTTACAAGGGTACAACAATAACAATAAGGAGGGCTACACTAACATAATAAGGGACTACACTATTAATATAGGGACTTAACAAGCTCTCGCATGTGGATTGAAAGCTGATTTACGAAGTACACCTTTGGCAGGCGGTTTGATTACTAAATCAGGATTAAGTTTTTCAATATGCAATGGATCAGAAACCGGAGGAGATGTAGCTGGTGCAGAGCTAGAATTTTCTACTTCTTTACTAGCAACGGGATTTTTACTACCATAATCTTGCGATCGAGTCGCAACCATTAAAATATCTGCTGATCTATTATAGGAAGATCCAATCATTTTGCTATCTTGAATAGGAAAAGGATCCTTCAAAACAGTAGGGGTAGATGAACCTTTGATGAATTTAGATACCTCGGCCCTATGCGGACATTCCTTGGTGAAATGATCCTCGTCACAAATAAGACAAGGATAACGAGGTTTCTGTTTATCATCAGTTGATTCATTTTTATCAGTTTTTTCATTGGGGGATGAAGTATGCTTATTCTTTTTCTTCCCTTTCTTCTTGTTGCTAGTTTTCGATTTTGCTGTAGATGAATCTACAATGTGAATATTGGCAGAAGTTTTCAAGGAAGATTCTCCTTTTGGTGAATCAGGTAAATTTATTATGGGAGAAGTAACCTTTGAAGTTTTCTTCTTACTCTTAGTTGTACTAACTGAACCGATTACACCATCAACGGCATGAGACCCTGAAGGAGTTGCTGTTATCTGACCAGGACAGGGTAAATCAGGAATTTTATCATACAAAGTTCCAGACTGGGTATATACCAAGTCAAGATACTGGGCTTGAGCAATAACTTGTTCTTCTGTGACAACTCCTGCTTTGGCTACATCTTTAGTGATGTTTGGTAGCAATGATTTGACAAACCATTTTGCCAATATTTGATCCGGGATAAAAACTTTTATCAAACGTCTTATACGTCTCCATTCATGAATATGATCAGATATATGTAGACGTAGATTGTTTTAGTGAAGCTAATAATTCCGTGCCATTGTCGTATCTGACTGGAAACTGGAAATGAGTTAGGAAAGCATTTGCTAGAGCGTTGAAATTGGTAAATGAGCCGCGTGGTAATTCAATGTACCATTTGGCAACTAAGCCTATTAATGTTCTCTAAAAAAGTCTAAGTCGAATGGAATCGTCGATTAATGAGTTGGATGCACACTAAAGGTGGTAAGTCATGACATGGTTAGAAGGATCCTCTCCTGATTTTCCTTCAAACTTTGGGATATCACTGGGCAACTTATGCGGCATAGGCGGCCAATACGGATGATAATAGATAGGATCATTCGTCAGGCGAGATAAATCCGGTAAACCTAAAGTTGCTATGAATGGAAATCGATGGGTAGGGTCTCGTTGATAACTTGTGAGACTAAACCAGTCCCAGGAGGAGGATATCCAGGATAACCTAGAATAGATTGTGCATTTGGAATCAGAGTACCCCCTGGATAACCAGGCATAATTGGACCATACTGGGGTTGAACAAGTGTCTGATATGTATACCCAGGATGCGATTGTTGCGGGTAGACTGGAGTTTGAACAGGTCCATATTGATACGACCCTTAATATAGTTGATAAGTAAATTGAGGCTGACTTGTTATAACTGTACTCGTGCCAGGTTGTCCCGTCGGCATCTGAACAGTAGTTTGAATTGTAGATCCAGACTGCGGAGTAGAAACTTGAGGAATCTGTACTGATGTTTGAGGGGCGGATGTGATAGGAGCTGTAGAGACCCTAGGAATAGGTGTGGTTTGTTGAACAGAAGTCTGAGAAGCAGTTTGGGGTGGAGTTACAGGTGTACTCGGACTAGGTTGTTGAACAGGACCAGATGTAGGTGTTTGAATAATAGGTTGGACAGGTTGTTGGCGTTGATTATAACCAACTTGTTGTCCAGCTTGGTAATAAGGTACTTGCATATTTGGTTGTAAATTCTGTTGTACTTGAGATGGATCCCACACCATTCCGGGATACGAAGGTCCCAATGAAGTTTGTACATAAGACAGATCGTAACTTGGTTGAACATATGGTTGATAATTGACTGGATAATTTCCACCTCCTTGTAACATTTTTTGTTCTGGATAGAAATGTTGTCCTAAAGGAGGCTTGAATCCTTAAGCTTAGTACTGCCCTTGAGGTTGATATTGACCTTGAGGCATATACTGTCCCTGAGGCTGATACTGACCCTGAGGTTGAACTTGGGGTATGTACTGTCCCTGAGGTTGATACTGACCCTGAGGTATGTATTGTCCTTGGGTTTGTCCTCCAGGCTATATTTGACTATTTTGAGATTGCCCCCCAGGCGATACATTACTACCTTGAGAACCGGGGTTTGGGATATTTCCAGACATCATATAACTTGCTCATTGTTCATTGTTGATTCATTTGGACCAGATGATGACATTAGTTTGTTAGGAGGAGGAGATGCTCCTGAGAATGTACCAGATAGTGACTGATAGCCTACAGGAACATACGAACCACCATACAAAAATGTTTCTGGTGATTCAGTAAACATAGATGACTCACTAGACATGTTTAGCTGAGGTCTATAACCTATTGGTGTAGGGAAAAAGGGAATTCGGGGTGGCGAGTACTGAAGACCTGTGTTTTAGAAAATCTGTCAATGAAGAATACCAAGCGTCTTATCTAAAAGGGCTGTAAAAAATTGATTCACGTTCTCTAAGTCTTAAAGTTTCCTAAGTTGATGGAAGAACAACTTCTTCATCTATATCAATGATTTCTTCAATACTAATTAGACCAAGAAGAAGATCTTCTATAATCCGATTTCTTACTTTGGGTGAATCAGGATAATTGGAAGTTGGAGTAACAAATTCTAAAGTAGGTTCTGATGTAGCAGGCTCAGTTTCCGGTTCAGAAATTTCAGGTTCTTCAAGTGATAATTCACTTGTTGTAGAAGAAACTTTAGTTAATTCGGAAATTGAAACTGTTTTTGGAGTATGTTCTGCTATTTGTGGTTGATTTATTTCATAATCGGGATGAATAATTATAGATGATTCTCCTTGTTCCGTTAATCCAGTTCTACCGATAACATTTGGTATCAGAGATTTAAGTCCTTCTAGTTGGCTTGGTGTGTACTCAGGGGGTTTCCCCTGAGTTCTACGTGATCGTCTCGGTAATTCAGCCACAATTAAAACTTTTAACACACGAAAACAAAGAAAAATTCAAACAAACCCTATAGTCGCTAAAGAAACAATCAAAATGAATCACACGCCTATAAAAATCTAAGAGATCAATCCACACACAAACAGTAGATTCCTGCACTAAAAACACTAGTTGGTGATGAAATCCAACATCGTAGAATTTTAATGTAGAAATGGTGGTTGGAACAGTTACCCCGACAACCTGCTTAATGAAACCGGTGCAAGTTTCTCCACTTAAACCATATCGAGTGAAGATAACCCTCCGGAGAGTCCAAGTGAGTCTAGCCGACGTCTGTTCCAGGTGCAGTGGGATCTCCCCTCCACCATCACCCTGGGAAAGAATCCTAAAGTTTATGGCCACTAAGGTCACCAAAGGGAACACATATACCTAGGGGAACAGTCTACGATCTGATATACATGCAAGGGCAGAGTAACAAGCTCAATCCCCTTGAAGGCTCCTTGACATAATCCAAGGTTTACCGACAAGTGACCCCAGGTTCCTCGACAATGGTCAATCCGAGGTTTACCGTTTTTAATACGTGCACACATTTTATCATTCCCAATGAGATAGGTATGATTACCTCATTGGTTCAGATATGATCTCGTGCTTGACTCATTTAGGAGGAGCTTCCCAAAGCATACATGCTACAATTGGATTTTCCTACCGCAAGATCGACTACTTGTTTGTTTTTATTGTCTTGGAGAGTTAACTAAAACCTATTCCAAGACACTAGCCTAAGCTATATTGGTGAAAAGAGCCCTAGAAAATATAAAATTTCTAGATTGATTTTAATTAAGCATTACTTTTAATTGACAGTTTCTTAGGACAATGGGTATGGAAATGAAACTTGATGATGTTTTAATGATCCGACTCAAAATTTTCTACAATGCATCTATATGATAAACAACTCATTTCTTTTCAATGAAGTATATATAGAGGAAAGAGTTGAGAGATTTTCAGAAACTTTCAAAATATCAATTCTTTCTTTCCTATATGAGAAACTTTGAAAAGAAGACAATTTAGAGATTCCAATTCCAAAAAAGATCTTTTGCTCAAAATTAAATTCCTTATATCATTTAGATCAGCAACAAAACAAACTTCTTTCAAGAGAAAACTAAAAAATACGAAAATAATGAAATTCAAAACTAAAAAAAAAATGTCTAATATTGAATTCGATCTAAAAGTTGGAGGATGTTGAAGTCTGGTTTGTAATCTAAACAAGAATTTTCTGCTTATTCCAGCAAGAAATCAAAACATCCAAAAGTAGTTTTAAAATGAAATTCAGTCCTTATCAATCTAAAGGTTTTATAAGTTTTCAAATGAAAATAGAATCAATTTTTCATAAGAATAACAATTGCATCAAGTTCAATGGCTCAACAGAAAAGTAATGAAATACCAAGTAGCTGAGGTATACAAGAGTTTCTGATTCAGAGCAATGGGAGGACTAGGCAAATTGTTTATTCATAATATGCAAACCAACTTAATAGATCACTTAATCACAAAAATTGCTGAAAGAAATTTTTCACAAAAGTCTTTGACAGTCAAGACAAATTGGGTAAATAACAAAAATCAAGTAATGGGAAGCCAGAAAACAAAATTTCTACTTTTTCTAAAATTTTCCAGAGATCCGCAGTTTTTAATAGAACAAGGTACGGTACTACACTTTATTCTACTAAAGATTGCGGAGTCTACCGCTCTGTTTTGAAAGAAAAAGTGCGAAAGGCAGGAAAAGTAGAGAAAAAAAAAATACAGATTTACAGTCAGGGATCCTATTGAGTTTTCTATCCAATCAAGTTTTGAGCTAATATCAGTCAAAGAAACCTCAAATAAATTTCAAAAATCAAACTGAAAATAGAAGAAAACTAAGTTCAGAATTTCCCCAGCGGAGTCGCCATTTTGTTGCACGAATGAATCCCTCTTGCAGACAAGAGCGATCTCCCTAGTATCTTAAGGATATCTAGAAACAAACAGATAGATGTAGACCATTTTCTCTAGACTATTTTGCTTAAGAATTTCTCATTAACTACGAATAGATACTCCTACCTGAATTCCAATGCTTATTTGGTCTTCAATACAGTCGCTTCTTCAATCCAGTCACTCCAGAAGTTATCGATCCAGCATATAAGATCTGCAATCAAAGACAGCAAACAAGATCAAAAGCATCTGTGAAATATGATAATTCGAAAGCAATAATCTATCTTAGTGATCAAGGAGTCTAAGAATTAAATCATTCAAAAGATAGATGAACAACTCAATGAGAAAATAGAATCCATTTGTATTAACTTTGAATAAAAAAAGAAACCTTACAACCTTAACGCCTTGATGTTTGTACAGGTTCTTCCGGGGTCCCGAAAAACCGTTTTCCTCAGTTTGACAAGACTCCAACTCTCTATATCAGCATAAGACTATGGCCATGAGTATGTAATCTCTCTCATGCCAACGATTCCAGATGTGGAGAGTATAATTCTTTTAGAAATTCTCTTCTATAAGCTAAGAAGTAAGTATCAACTAATAAGTATCAAAAAGTACCCTTAAGACTGAAACTTGGTCTCAATTTATAGCTGAAGAGAGTTAGTTTCAGCTCTAAAAAGGAAGGGATAAAGCTCTCTTATTATGGGATTTTAGCTCCAAAAACCAAGGGATAACTCCATTTATGAAGGGATGAAGGTTCATGAATGGAAGGGACGAAGCTCGACCAAATAGCGCTTCTAGAAGGCCCCAGCTGGGAGAATATTTGACCAACTGGGCTTCTAGAACTTACTTTTCTCTTTATTTTACCTTTTACGGGGGTCCACAGTTTTTATGAGCTTTACGTGTGGGATGTACTGCATTTTTTATAGCAATTAGCCACGGTACCACAGGGAATGACTAGGAAAAGTGCAGGAGTAGGATTTTTAGGATTTTTAAGAGCTTTTTCCAGTTCCAATACTTGATTTGGGGAACTTTATGTTTTTAGACTTCTGAGGGAGCAATAAATAGGTAATGATGAACCCAAATAGACATCTCAATGTCGTGGTGACAAATTTAAGTGTAACAGACTATTCACTTGCATAAATTGGCCTCTGGTTGCTCCGATTTAGCCTCCGACACCTAGTGGCACCCCCTGGCTCTTGGGTCACTGAAAACTTCCTTGAAGCATCTCGACTTTAAGAAGTCCTCAAAATATTTTGTAAACTCCATCAATAGATTTAGAAGTATCAATACAGTAATAAATTACTATTGGTTTGCTGAGAATGGATACTGGCTGCTTTGGATGGGCCTCATTCTCCTGTTGGCACTGGGTGGCTCTGGTGACCCTTGGAAATTCTCTGAAGCATCTCGGCCTTCAAAAGTCCTCTACAGGATCTGCAAACCATAGAATTAGTTCTAGAATGTCTGAAACATCCAAAATTGGCTATTGGATTCCTGAATAAGCCCTCTAGCTGCACTGGCTAGGCCTCAAATTGATGTTGGCCCCTGGTGGCCCTAGTGGCCCCTAGAACTTCTCTGAAGAAAAAACCTTCTCAAAAGCCCTCTGATGGCTTTGAATCCTCACCAATGAGTCTTTAATGTCTGATATAGTCGAAATTGACTATTGAGACTCTCAGAATGGACGAATCTAGCTCAAGATAGAGCCTATTCAATTTTTGCCCAGTGTCCCCTAGAAATCCTCCCCTAAATTTGGGGTGCACTCCAAACTGATCACCGATTTAGCCACAACATTAAATTGGCGGTTAGTGTGTTGAGCACATGTCACCACAAAATCCGCGGTCACATTAACTTGGAGTGGAACCGTTGGCGGATGGGCTAACCAACAATGCATGTGACAGGTGTAGCATTAAACTGTTGTGATGACCCCGCGGATAGGCCTTAACCATTTGGTGTTTTGGTTTGTTGCAAATGGCATGACGACCATATGGGGAGGGGACTGGCCCCCTCAACCCCCAAATACAAAATCACTAAACCATAAGTAAAGCCCTTGTTCCATGGAGGTTAATAAACATTGTTGGCAGAGACGGTAAATACTTGGCGTGCATGGTCGGAGGTCGCGTGGTCGACTCTGTTGGAGTCCAACCAAAATTTTATTCCACCAAACCTAGGCCAGGCGGCAGTGTCTAATTGGATAAAAAATTCCGTATGCCCAATAATAAGGTGCCACTTATCATGATCTGATTGGCCCTTAAGGAATATTCCTTGGAATATTTTTTATTATTATTTTATTATATATATATATATATATATATATATATATATATTTTCCAAAACCCAGTCAAACTTGGTCAAAAGCCATAAATTGCGGTTTATTGGACTTTTCAAATTGCGATAACTTCTTCATACAGTGTTGGTTTTTCGAACTGTTCACAGCGCCAGAATCAGGAAGACGAGATCTATCTGGTTGCTTAGGTTCGACACACTTTCGAACACTTTGAAATTTGAGCTATCACTTAGGTCCTTGATCCAAATATGATCACACCTCCCCATTGGGAATCTTTTAGACCCCAAAAGACAGATTACCTGATTTGTTCAGTAGATGAGAGTACATCACCCTCACTTTTCCAGCCTCCATACACTTTTCCTTGCATGGATTAGTGCCTTTGAACCCAACTTGAAGGTAGTCAACTCTTCCCTTCGTAGATGCTCTCGTCCCCTTGTCAAGAATTGTCTTCCTTGAACTCACCCAGAAATTTCTGGCAAGAAATTTATAGAAGGTAGCTTAACATCATGTCCTTGATCATCGATCAAAGGTGGCTCAAACAAACATAAGTTTCCAACACAAATACATGCGTACATAACTGAAATTTTCATATGTAGAAATGAATGTATTTCTTACTGTGTCAAGAAGTCAGATCACTTCCTACCAAGCCACTTCCATGGCGATTTTTGTTGCTAAAAATATTCTTCATGTGAAACATCTATTCTTACATCAATGATGGAATCTTTGGTTTAAATTTCGCCAGTCTTTCTATCCTCTTGTTTCAAATGCTTGGGATGATTCGTTGGATGCAATGTCCAACACTGGGCAACAAAATGTGCCCTCTTCTGGCAATGTGTGCAAGTCTTTTGCACCTTCTTTGCAAGTTGCCTTTGCCTCAACAGTTTCCTGTTTGCCTTCAATCTCTTCCAGCATCTCGAAACATCATGGTTAAACATACCACAATAGGAACATCAACTCTTTCTTCCATTCAAGCATGCATATTTTTCATGCTTATCAAAAACATAATCAACTGGACTATGGGAAGAATTATACCTCGAATGCTTCTTTGCATGTCCATATTTTTTTACCTTCTTGAGGAGATGAACTTGTAGAGGTTCCAGCTTCGCCATAAGATGCATGTGTACAAACACCTTTCTGCAACATAGGCTTCAAACAATGGAAATCAACTTGAAAACAAACTTGACATGTTTGTGGTTTAGAACTTGCGACAAAATTTCTTCTTGAAGTTGTATCAAATGCCTTCATGGCTTTAGATTTTTCGCCATAAGATTGAACATAGCCTAGACCAAACTTCGTAGGTCTTTCCTCAACCAAAATAAGATCAATCATTCATTGTGCATGTTTGCCTAAACCCTTGCCTTCATAGCCCATTTTTAAGATTAACTTGGACCCTATACCTCTAGTGTGCTTTTCAAATGAACCTACACATATTTCTGACGAGGAATTTGAAGACAAATTTGAGTGTATTACCTCTACTTCAAGAATGTTCTTGGTTAAGTCCTCTTGGGCTTAATGGAGCTGCTTCTCCACTTCATGCATTATTTGAAGAAGTCCTTATTTATTTTGCTTCATAACAACCAATTTCTCATGAAGTTTAGTTCTTTCTCTTCTATCTTCATACAAAATTTGCACCATATCCTTCAGGATGTAGAAGTCTCACTTCATGTCTTCATCGAAGAATCTTGTGAAGGAGGAGGATTTTGAAACCTCACTTGAAGCAGTTGTCATCATGAAAATGAACTAAATAAATTCAATCAACAATTAACAAATATTTCAAAAATAATTGACAATTCTTTTGAACAAAATGGTTGTAGAGTCAAGCTCTTCTTCAAGCAGCCTTTTGCAAACAAACTTCAAGAGCTTCTTAACAAACAACCGTCAAGAGGGTTTGTTCTTTAAGGGTCGCCTTGAGGTACTTTGGGTAAGGAAGATGCCTTCAACCCTTCTTCGTTCTCGTCCTCTTCTGGACTTAGCTAACAGTAGCTTTCCCTTCACCTCTAACAAACTTAACTTGTAAGCAACAATCAAATTCTTTGCACTGTTAAACACCTTTCAAGTCAAACAAGCTACCATATGCTCTATCAATCAAGCAACCTAGTGATCTGATACCAACCTGATCTGAAAATGGGTTGGATAACTTGTTATTCTTTTCAAGAACCTCCAACTCAGTTAAACAATTAAGATCTAGCTTATTCTTGACTTGTGCGAAAATCAATACTTGAAACAGGTGTAATTTTTTTTAATTGTTTAAGTGCTTTAAGATCATTTGTTTTTGTAGATATTAAGCATGTGGAATAACCATACAATGCAGCAAATAAGCATCAACACATAACAACAAATTTAATATAGGATTTCACCCGAATATCGTGGGCTACGTCTCCTTGAGCTTTTGTCAACTAACTTGGCTCTTTGGGCTTATGATGTGAAATTTATTTTACAAGTTAATAACTCAAATCCAATGGTTATTTGGACTGTACCATTGGGTTTATAACATCATCATACCCCTGATCATGGCTTTCATCGCTATGAAGAAAGATCTAGGTCCCCTTAGACTTGACTCCTTTTGTCGGTGCCCTTAAGATTACCTGAGCTTATTTGTGGCACTAACTCCCTTAGAATCAATTTTATTTCCCTAAAACCTTTTCTACATTCTCTAGCATACATCAGACATCAAAAATATGTTGATCATTTTCTCAAAATGAGCACTGGCTTCCCAATCTAGGCCTCCATCCATTGATGGCCCTGGGCTGCCCAAAAATTCCCTGTGGCTTCTCGACCTTCATGACTCTTCAAATGGATCTAAAAATCCCTTAAATGGATTAATAATGTCAAAAATAGTCTAAATAGACTATTCACTTGCATAAATTGGCCTCCAGCTGCTCCGATTTCGCCTCAAATACCTGGTGGCACCCCTTGGCTCTAGGGTCTTTGAAAATTTCCCTAAAGCATCTTGAATTTTAGAATTCATCAAAAACTTCTAAAAACTCCATAAATTGATTCATAAGTATCAATATAGTCATAAACGACTATTTTTTTGCTGAGAATGGATACTGGATGCTCTGGATAGGACTCTTTCTCCTGTTGACACTGGGTGGCCCTGGTGACCCTTGGAACGTCTCTGGAAGAATATCAGCCTTAAAAAGTCCTCTACATGCTTTTAAAACCACACCATTAGTTCCAAAATGTCTGAAGCATCCAAAATTGAGTATTGGTTTCCTGAATAAGGCCTCTAGCTGCACTGGTTAGGCCTTAAACTGCCGGTGGCCCTGGTGGCCCCTATAACTTATCTAAAGAAGAAACCTGATACAAATTCCTTTAATGGCTCTAAAACCCTCACCAATGAGTCTGGAATGTCTGAGATAGTCGAAATCGACTATTGGCACTCTCAGAATGGACGAATCTAGCTCAGGATAGAGCCTATTCAATTTTTGCCTAATGTCCCCTAGAAATCCTCCACTAAATTTGGGGAACTTAAGTTAAACTAGTGAAAACCCCCAAATTTGGGGCGCGCTCCAAACCGACCACCAGTTTAGCCACAAAATTAAATTGGTGGTTAGTGAGTTGAGCACATGTCACCACAAAATCCACGGTCACATTAACTAGGAGCGGAACCATCGGCGAATGAGCTAACCAACATTACATGTGACAGGTGTAGCATTAAATTGTTGTGATAACCATGCGAATAGGCCTTAACCATTTGGTGTCATGGTCTGTTGCAAATGGCATTTGACCACAGTTCCTGACCGCCGAAGGTTAACGTTTTGTTGTTGGTTAAGCCTTTAGTTCATGGCGTGATGAACAAATGGGGAGGGGGCTGGCCCCTCAACCCCCAAATTAAAAATCGCTAAACCATAAGTAAAGCCCTTGTTCCATAGAGGTTAAGAAACATGGTTTGAGGAGATGGTAAAGACTTGGCGTGCGCGGTCGGATGTCGCGTGGTCAACTATGGTGGAGTCTGACCAAAATTTTATTCCACCAAACCTGGGCCACGTGGCGGCCTCTAATTGGATAAAAAAAAATTGTATGCCCAATAATAAGGTGCCACTTGTCATGATCTGACTGGCCCTTAAGGAATATTCCTTGGGATATATATATATATATATATATATATATATTTTAAAATTTTCCAAAACCCAATCAAACTTGGCCAAAAGCCATAATTGCAGTTTACTAGACTTTTCAAATCACGATAACTTCTTCATAAGGTGTCATTTTTTCAAACCATTCACGGCGCCGGAATCAGGAAGACGAGATCTATCTGGTCACTCAGGTTCGACACACTTTTGAACACTTTTAAATTTGAGCTATCACTTAGGTCCTTGATCCAAATCTGATCACTGTCCCATATGAAATCATAGTTGTTATATAATTCACCTGTACTTTCTTTCTGAGAGCATATACAACCATGTTCTCCTTTCCATTAATGTATCTGATCTCGAAGTCAAAATCACTAAAGGTGGTCAACCATCTAGCTTATAATATACCAAGACGTCATCAATAAATACACTCTTCCTCATTCTTATAATATACCAAGACGTCATCAATAAATACAATAAAAAACTTGTCCATATAAGGGTGCAACACACTATTCATCAAACACATAAATGTAGTTGGGGCATTAGTCAAACCGAATGGAACTACAACAAACTCATAATGCCCATACCTATTCTTGAAGGCAATCTTGTATATGTCCTCTTCTTTGATGCGTACTTGATGGTATCCCGATCTCAAATTGATCTTTGAGAACACTATTTATCCCTTCAACTGATCAAACAAATCATCAATCCTAGACAATGGGTACGTGTTCTTAATCGTCACCTTGTTCAGTTTCTTGTAATCAATGCACAACCTGAGAGTACCATCCTTATTCTTTACGAACAACACTGGTGCACCCCAAGGTGATACACTCGGCCTAATGTATCCCTTGTCAAGCATTTCCTTCAGTTGCAACTTCAACTCTACTAAATCTGGCGTGCTCATCCTGTAAGGTGCCTTTGATGTTGGTGTTGCCCCTGGTACCAACTCAATAGAAAAGTCCACTTCCCTGTGCAGATGAAACTCTGGAATCTCTGCTGGAAACACATCTTGAAACTACTACAATACAAGATACCTTTGAAATATTTCTACATCCTCAACATCCTTACCCTTGTCACTGGAAATATGCACTGTAAACATCACACACCCTTTTCTACAATTGTGCTTAGCTTGCATAGCAGTGACCATCCTCACTGATGTATCCTTCTTCTTTCCTTGAGGAATTCTCTTTTCCCCATTATCATCCAGACACTCAGTGGCCTTGTCATAACAATACACTTTGGTCTTATGAAGGTGCAACTAATCCATACCCAAAAGCATGTCATATGATCCCAATGGCAGTACATTCAAATGTGTTGTCGTAGGTGTTAACGCTGGAAAATCGACAAGCAAAGACGACATTATTTAATGTCAGGCAAAAGGATTTACAGGGCTGAAAGATATTAAAGAATCTGGAAAGTATTAAAAATCTCTAAGGTCTTGGGAAAAAGCAAATTTGAACTAGTCATAAATGCTTTTGCACGAAAATCCTTCGATAAGAGTGCCTTTGCGCGCCTTTTGACTTGAAAAGCGCGCAATTCTGGGAGTGGCGGAAGTCACTTTTCGACACCACAAAAAGCACACTCTAGGACATTGATTCCACACTTGAAGCCGCCTAAGGACAACCACCCAAGCCTCCTTAGGACATCAAGGGAGCACACAATGGAATAAATGTGGCACACAATAGAATCATCCCCCTCTCTTGGGTCACCATCCACAATGTATTAAGAGAGGGAAGGAGGATTTGAATTATCCTATAAAATACCACCAAGAGATGAGTAACTTGAGAGCACATTGTTATGCTGGCCAAAATTTTCCTAAGAAATATCAGCAGTGTGTGATCCGGAGCAGAGATAGAGGGGACTCAATTGTTGGCCATCCAACAACTTCAGTCCACCATAGTAGAGAGAGGGAGACTTTGCGCTAAGGCAAGCTTGGAAGTAAAGACATCCTTGCATCGGAACTTAGAACCCCAAGTTCTAAGGGCCCCTTGGCAAGTAGGTTAAAGTTTCATCCTCATTTCCTACCAGCACTCAATAAGAGGGGACGTAAGCGCCGTCGTTTGGATTATTGAAGTTGTTTGACTCTATTTAGAGCTTTTGTCTTATTTGTTTTAGTTTTAGTTTAATTTTATGTTTGAATATGCATGTTATTTCTCTATCTAGTATGTTTATGTTCTTGAATGTTCCATTAACTTGCTTGACTCCATATCTTTTCTACCTGTGACCAATAACTTAAGAGGGTAAACCACACCCCTTGAGTTGGTGTGATTTCGTATATGCATGCACCAAACACACCAACACAGGATTGGTGACTCCACCAACTTTTATTTCCAAGTTTATGTGGTTGTGCCTTTTTGCAGAGACCTCCGTATGTGCTGTGGATTTGGGTTGAAATTGCCCCCTTTTTCTCCTTCAGTCCCTAGTTCATCCCAAGTGACAGAATGAAGCAGAACAACTCCAAAAAATTACTCTTGCAGGAATTTGCACGCTTTTCCCTCAGACAGGCGTGCCCAAAGCGCGCGTTCAGAGCTGACCTGTGTGCAGACATCGCAACTATTGTAGCCTTTTGCGCGCAAAAGATAAAATGAGAAATTTCTACCATATTTCTATCTTTTCCTGCTTGTAAAGTGCCTGACAACCCATAATACATATGCCAGCACTGGTTGAGGTACCCCGCAGCTTGCTAAAGCTCACTCTTATCTACTTTTGGTAGGCTTGGTGTTAGTTTTATTTTAAGTTGATTTTTGCAAAGTTCACACATAGTTTAAGTAGGGAGGCAAATTAATTTGCATTCAAAAAATATATATATGTTTTGCAGATTTAGGTACCAACACACCTAGATAATTAGCCAAAGTAAGTCGCCAAGTCCACGCATGCTTAGCTAGGTCCTTTTTCTAGTGTGAAGGTCATTAGTTTAGTTCAAATTTTGCACTAGGATTTTGAGACCAGGATTGAATTGTCGATAGAAGAGCAAGTAATCTCTGCTGCCTTTGCAACCCTTCGATGATCCTAGGCAAGCATATGAACGCTCTCTATTCACAACTCGCCATCTCTCTATAGTTGATCACATAGATTAAATAGGAAAAATAGAAAGCGGCCCATATCCACACATGTTTTTCTTTTGAGCAAGGAACAATATAACACAGTTTAATAGGGGATTTTGAAAAGGATCATCGCATTTCCACACGTTCAAACTATGTTCTTGTTCACCTTTTGCTCACATATATCCACACACTAAGTAAAGCAAAAACACCTAAAACTAACTTAATGAAACTCACTAAATTCTCCCCACAGGGGCCACAAAAGAATTTATAATCTAAGTTAGGATCAAGGCGGTAGGCATCCAATAAGCAGCCTTGATCATTCTTCATCTTGAAACATAGGATTTGACTGTTTAGGGAGCTTTCAAATCCACCTATCAACCCACGAAAAAGAAAACCCGAGCGCGTCAGAGACCCGATTCAGAGGGGGTTAGGCTTAGGCGCAATGCGTGATGTATCAGTTGGGGCTACCTGACCCAGTTGATACTTGGTACTATTAGTTGAACTACCAAGAAGCCCAAGACTCGAATGCTCACGTGGGACGGTGGTACTTAGTGGCCGAAATTAGGGCATCCTTTCCCTATAGGTGACGGTGCAGGCAAGCACTAGATCCTCTACCCTTACCTTGGTGGATTTTCTTCGGCTGATTGGGGGCGTCGCCAGCTCTTACGGAACGTTGTGCCAACACTCGCAAGATATCTTCTCGAGGCCCAGTTTCATTTGAGTGTGTGAGGACGATTAGATCTTCTAGGATTTGAGTATCATACGCAAGCAGACAAAAACCATATTTTTTTATTGACTGATCACATAGGATTAATTTAAAGGGAAAATTTATTTTTATTTTCACTTTGTTTTATGTATGTGATCAGAACTTTGCTTTGATTATAATCTCTATCCTCTCAAATATTTCCAAATCCATACCTAGTCGACGCCACAACGAACCCAACGGGACCTCGTTGATCTAGACGTCTTTTGGACCTCCCCCCATTACCGGGAGGGGTTCCAGGTCTTTATCCATTTAGGCGTCAAAGACAGAACACTGCCACCATTATTGGTTTGTCCTTTATTGGGGCATCCTTAGTTGGGAACCCTGGTCGGCCTCCCAATGCCACACCACAGACCACTCCTCCCACAACCCCCAGAGGGCAGAGGAGTGCTACCCATTCAGGAAGCCAGTCGAATACACAACAGGGTATGTCGTAGATAAACCCTCTTCCTAACCAGAACTTTGTGTTTTCACAGGTCGCAATGGCTACAACCTCACAGTCACCTTTTCCATCTTCGTTGAATCTACCATATTTAATGAATTTGATGAACGACTCCATTACACACAATCCCATATAGCCTCCCATACCCATGAAGCTCCCTTCGGACATTCCAAAGTTCGTAGGAAAGCAAGCAGAAGACACAGGAAATCATGTCATGAATTTCCACCTGTGGTGCTCATCAAACAACATCGTTTATTATACTATTCGATTGAGATCGTTTCAACGCACTCTGATAGGAGTAGCAGCGAAATGGTATGTGGGGAAACCCACTGCTACACATGGAACCTTTAGCGCTTTCGCCATTGTGTTCCTAAATTATTTTCAGTTACCCATTCACCATGATTCCATAATGGAATTACTGACACACTTTAGGCAAACCCCCGTCATGCATATCTCAGACCATCTCCACGAATGGCGCCGACGTCGTAGTTTGTGTAATGCCAAACTCGATGATCGGGTACTTTTAGAACTATTCCCTAAAACTCTCACGACAGAGATTTCAAATAATGTGGTGCAACAAAGGCCCATAATCGAAGAATATGCCATTAGCAAGGCCCAACAACTCGAGCTGATATATATGCAGTCAGGGTATATTTACAATATCCTGCCAAACGGCCCGTTCCTACAAACTTACAAAGAATTTCCAGGCGCGTTGAACTCTGCAGACGGTTTAATTGGGTCATTGACCCAAATTTACCCAGGTAGAAACCGTCAAAACCCTGGTTACACGTATGATTCTACCAAGAACGTACCACAACCCGGCTATTAAAGTCATCACATGCCTTCGCAAAATTTGACCAGTAGGGCGTCATTGTATCACCATGGAGGACTTTATCCTCTGGCTTAGAGGACCCAATACGTAGAGAGACATACTGACGGAAGAGCTCCCCCCCAATAGCTAGTTGCAAACCAAGGACCGTGTTATGCTCAGTCCCCAACACAAGACCCGCCTATGTAGAACAATGCACAGGTGAACTTTGTGCAGCCTTCCCAAAACCAACCACGCCAACAATATAACCAGAAGATCTACCCTCCTAACATGGTTAAGAAAAAAGGGAAAAACAAGCCCAAAGGAAATACTGGATAAGGGGGAAACAACCAGCAACACCCTGCACAATCTTAGGCTGGAGGAAACTCCAACCGAAATCAAAACCAGGAGTGAGAAATTCCCAACAGTAGAGAAAAAGGCCACCTCTTCGAACAAGCCACTCTTGTTCGATCTATGGTGAGTACAACCATTACACTCACCACTATCCCGACCTCCCTGAGCTAAAGAAGCTGTAGAGTAACCGAGGACAAGGAGGATCTTCCCAGCAGACAATAGTGATGCAAGAGCCTTTCCCCCGTCAAGGGACAATTATCACTCAACAAAAAAATCCCGACGACTCCAGAAAAAGTAGCCACAAAATCTACATGATTGGCAAAGAGATGTTTTTTCAAACACGGAATCGAAATTACGAAACCCCACCAGACCCTAACACGTCAGGGGCTAGTACCAGTGCGCCAACAACACCTTTGACCATATCAAAGATGCCTATTGAACCTTTGCCAAATATGGCTAAGGGACCAACTAGGCGAGCATGAAACTATTCCAAAGTAGCCCATAACTATAGAATTGTGGATTATCTAGCCCAATCATCAACTGCCATGTCAGCTTTGGAAGTATTGCAGTCATGCCCAAAACAATGGAAAGCCTTACTTTCTGCGTTAGGCGCTATCGACCCTGCCGATACACGCCTAATGGCTTTTACTTTAGATAAAGCCACCCCTAGGCTTCCTTCGAAGGTTGCCTTTCAGATACCAGTGTCGGTCCAAAATATCACCATTCACCGATGTGTCATTGACGAGGGTGCATCCACGTGCATCATGTCAAAAAATGTTTGGCAGAGGTTAGGGTCTCCCAAACTAAAACCATCAGTCATCACGCTTAGAGCATACGACGGTCGCCCTTCGACCCCTGTCAATCTCTACCAAAATGTCCCGGTTTGCTTATCCAGAAAGACGGTCCTCATAGACATTGAAGTTTTGGACACTCACTTGGACTATAATATACTCCTTGGTCGGAGTTATATGTATGCCATGTTAGTCACAGCCTCCTCCGTCTTCCACATTATGATGTTCCCCCACGAGGACCGCATCATTACTGTCGACTAATTGACACATAGCAAAAAACAACCCCTAACAAACACCAATGTAATTCTACCCTACACAGATACATCTACGGGCGCGCTTTCATGGTATCGGGAATTTAGCCCTGGCTAGTTCAAACTGTCGTCCATCCTAGGATAATTCCTAGGAGATCCCACCATTATACCTGAGTCATCACCTAATGTCACAGGAGCTCTGGTGTGCATGATGTCCACATCCAGCACCGAAGCTAGTTAGGACACAGACACAAGCAATAATGACACCGAGTCCTCGGCCACGACAACCTCTCTGGCCTATGCCACTTCCCAAACCCGTTTCCTCTACCCCCCAACTAGTTTCGTCTCCTAGTAGGTTTTGGAAATAGTTGTGTTACTAAACATATCGTTTGCAATACCTGTTTGGTATCTCATTCCCCCTACCGGAACAGTAGCCACACACGTCATTTCCACAGGGTTAAAAGCCCTCAGTCCCGAGGAGGCCCCACTCATTCAGGAAACGGTTGAAAACATCCCTGTAAAGGAAATTCCCATTGCAAAACCAATGATTACGGCTAAGAAAACTGAGAAGAGAGGAAAGAAGTTGGAAACTCCCGCCATACAACGAGAATCACCAGTTTGCGCCATATGCAACGTAATAGGACACCCTACCCATATCTTCCTAGAGCTGGATGAATCAAAACCACTCCTCGGCCCTGAGGCAGACATTGCAATGCCACGTGTCCATAAGGAACCTGCCACCAAAAGTAAAGGCAAAGCATTGTGTACCAATCACACATACACTATCTGTAGAAACCATGGGCACTATACCCATAATTGCCCAAATATTCCACGATATAGGGACGCCTTACACGCCATCGAGCGATCTTATCAAGAGCATCCCTCCACCCAGTCTGCGGGAGATGAACCTCGTACCATCCTATACCTACAGGAGGAACGACAGTCACTCGAAAGATGCACATTCATATTCCCCCTCCTCTCATACGATGCACGTTGTGTGATGAACGTGGTCACTTCATCGAAGAATTTCCATCCCTAGAAATCATCCATAGATGGTATCCCAAAGAGCAGGTTTATTACGTTGGCTTGCGAGAAATGCAATTCACATACCCTTTATGCATCAACAACCACCTTCTGTAAAATTGTCACTATATCCCCCGATTCTGATTAGCACTCACTAGTTTGCGCTCAGCTATGGTTCGCCTCTCCCAAGAAGATGGCACGGACTCGGAATCCATGAACAGTTCGACAGGACAAGAAGAGGTGACGAGCAGATCCATCCTCTTCTTGTCGGCTAAAAAGCGACCAATCAGGGAACCCTTAGTTACCTCCAACCACTCTCCACAGAGAAGACCAACATGTGCATTATGTAAAATTCCCAATCACATGGTCACCATTTACCCTTATTTAGCAACGTTACGACACTGGTACCCTTCCAAACCACAAACTAAGCACGACGGGACCCCCAAATCTAGGCTATTCTGCCCAGTATGTCAGGGCAATCACTGTGGACAACGACGTACCTATATCCTGTGATTTCATCCCCTCGTTGATATGATTCATACAATAGAGAATAAACGGGATGATGAGCTCAAACGATATAGAAAGTACATCACCCCTAGGCCATCGACCCCACACCCACACGGGCGTGATGGGAAAACTAGGACGACACATCAACCAAGCATGACCCAGGCCAAACCTAGGATAACATGCGGACTATGCGACCTGAATGACCACCGGGTCAATTAGTGCAAAGAACTGAAGCCTCTTGCAAGCAGTTTTCGCACAGTCTCTTCTCTGCCTCAGATACTTCTCTCTAACCAAGAGAAGATCATGCATACCTATTGTCGAATTTGTTCACGATTTCATCATACAATTAAATGTGAGCATCTCCCCAAGCTAAGAGCGGCAAGAGTAGCGTTAAGTCTACACTCCCCCAAAGAGTTAGACACGCCCAAGCCAACAACATGGAAATGGAAGCAGAAGACCTCATCTTCTACCACAAATCCTTTTCGGGCGTCCACATCTGGGACGATGAGTATTGTTGATTCTCACACAATCTACTCGTTGGCATGATGGTACCATGCACCATTTTCACTGGCCAAAACTAAGAGCCAGAGGTATGCCCGTTAATGGAAACATTCAGGCACCTCTGCACCAGGCGCAATTTCCACCAGCAGGAAATTGACCATCCTAGCGGGGAACCTAACCTTGCGCTTACACAAATTCCCATCACAGAGATTCTTCCCCCACCAAACTTCGACGACATGATACACCACATATGATTTGTATAATCATATATCGGAAATAGGATTACAGTGGTCCCCACATCCTAGGATTCCCACCTTATGCCTGTCGCAAAAGGTCAGGGTCCTTACGCTTCTGCGTTGATTTCCACAAAATCACGAATTTACATGTCGTTATCGAACTCCTCGATGACACCCAACCTCTAGAACAATGCCCAGTACAACTAGGGCTTGTCGACGAAAGTCGATGACAGTCACTGCAACACAATGAAGCCCATAAGAAACGGGTAAAAGCATCATTTGACTGCCACATCAACCCTCACTCATTCACCGAGGGAGAACTAGTCCTCTGCTATGATGTCGCAAAAGAAGCCCTAGGGCCAAGAAAGTTTGAAACTTTGTGGAAAGTACCCTACATCGTAAAACATTGCCTCCACCAGGGGGCATACATCTTGATGGAGCTGGACAAGACATGCCTTAGCAACCCCAGCAACAGCCTTTACCTCAAGAAGTTCTACCCATAAGGGCCAAGCAGGCCCTACCCTAGAGTTAAAATACACTTTAATTTTTTTACCGAAATACTTATTACAACACGCGCTCCAGTGCCTTACTTCAAATTTGCTGATGGAGCATCAACATGGTCTCAAATTTTAACAGCATCTACCTGGGTCATCTATCACCCTGACCAATCACCAATATACACCAATGGTGCATGTATCGATTCAACAACAAACAATCAGGTAGAATATGACGCCGTCATCGAACTTATGAGAGACGCCCTCCATCAAGGCATATGCCATATGCATGTCTACCTCGATTCCCAGTCAGTAGTGTCACAGTTAAACCAAACAATTGAGATAAGAGATTCACATCTATTTAGAAAATATTTGCATGCAAAAAGATTAAGCAGACAATCTGAATACATTACATTTACACATGTACCAAGGAGTCAAAATGAAACAACTGATTGGATAACTAACAATATTTTAAACTAGAATGCATCTCGAATAAACCATCATACATAAAAAACCAAAAAACATAGATATCCATCAGCATAACATCATCCATAAGCAGAAACAGGGGGCACAACATGTAGAGCCGCAAAAAATATCTCTCATATATATATATATCATGGTGTATATGTCTGAGTACAAAAAATAGTATCGCTGACCCATCGGCCAACCCAAAGATACACAAAAAGTTGTCAAAAATAGGGGAATCATCCTCATAATGGGTGCTTTCCCTGTGTACAAGTGAATTATAGGGTGGTGCTCCCCAGGTGGGGCACCTGGACCCACAGCTGCTCCCAGTACCACTACTGGAGCTGCCGTCAAAACTGAGATGGCCAACCGACGTAAAATAGGCTGATAGTCCCTCTCCCGAGCCATCAGCGTCTCCAGCCATACCTCCTTGAGAAGGCATCCCCTAGGTCAAGCGGTCCACTCGATCTCAGGCATCCTCCATAACTGACACCCGATAAGTCAGCTCAGCAATGCGAGCCTCCGCTGCATCAGCACACGCCGCCTCTGCATCGGCACGAGCTCGCTCGGTCGTAGCCGAGCTGCTGCCCTCTCCCGAAGGACCAGCACCACCACCAGGTCCACCACCCTAAGGTTATGCAACATCTCCTCCCGGCCCCCCACGATCACCCCGAGGTCTCCAAAGAGGACCATGGCCAACCAATCGAGCCACGGGGCGACCTACCTCACCAACATCTGCAAGAGTAACCAAAACTATGTCATTGTCACCATAAAACACATATATACTCATATGAATGCATAAAACATAAAAACATACCTGTTGGCCCCCAAGCATAACCAAGAGGGAGACCCATCTCTGGATCCCCCCGGAAGTCCATCCCTCCATATGGGAATGACAGAAACATCTAGGGGTTGACCTCAAACCAGGCCTCTGTCGTGGCATTCCAGTAACACCCCACCATACCCCCACCCCCTCGCGACATCACAGGAGCCACCTCCTCATGTGAGGCTCCGATGGCCCCCCAAAAGGCATCGCCATCACCGATCTCAACAACACCACCCTCTCATACATGATGCTGCATAGAATATTGGCGTACTCAAACAGCTTTGATCCATTTCGTACCTTGTTAAGCTACGTCACCATCCCGTCATAACAGAAGCGGGCAAAATCAAAGTGCTCGGACCTCAGCTGACGCAAGACTCCAACCTATGGGGCCGATGCCCGATGTGGAGCCGACGACCCTGTGAGTCACACAATAGCTGCCAAAGCGCACCGCCCTATTACCCACTCAAATCTAGGGTAAAAATTACTCAAAATCTGTACAAACCAATTTTGTACGAACCCCGGCACCCTCATACTAAAAAAATTAAAGTGCATGACGTCATGGAGGTTACTTGGGCATGATATCGCTAATCCCTAGTGCTTAGGCTGACCGCAATGGCAAGAACTGCTCCACAGAAGTCTTTGACCTCTAAAAAACTAAACAAGTACAGATGAATTGAATTAGGGCCATGTTCACCTATGTATCACCATCTTCAAAAAACTTTGGAGGACCATAACGAGAGATCAGAAGGTCCGTTCTCTGAACCGAAAGCAACACTATGATCAACACTCCATAACGAATAGAGGTGATGCCACACATTCGCACTCCCAAAAAAATAAATTTTCAACGCCAGTAGGTATGCCCTCTCTCATCTTCTTTTTTAAAGCTCAGGACTCTCAATAATATTTGATAAAGAAGATGCTTTCATTTGAGGTAGTTGTTTTTGCAGGATAGCTCGCAAACCATCCACAACTCCATCCACTAAAAGTTCCAGAGCAGGTATCATTCTATCCCCAGCATGATAGAGTCCCAGAAAACTCTTCATATCCTGACATCATTTCTCCATCAGAAATCAACCATAGGTTCCACATATCCGACCGTGTTTATCATCACCTTGCCCTGCACATGATAAACATCCTCGTTTGGTTGGTAGAGCCTTCCCTCCATGGCACTCGTCACCCATAGTAAACCACATATCACAACAAAACTGACGCCATGGCCATACCACTTTAGTCCGGGAAGCACCTCATGCCCATCCATCCACCATCCATAAGGTCAAGTTTTACCATACCAAAAATAAAACCCCTTTCCCAGACGGTCAGATTGTACAAGCAGATCAAAAGCATACTACCGCGCCTCGCATTTGGCCCACCATACCTCCATCAAAATAATCCCATCTGTGATACTTTTTCATCCGCTTCATCAACCTCACACATGAGACCAACCAATGAGGCCCCCACCCTCAGCAAAAAACCCGCCTCACGTCATAAGTGAGAGAACACTTTCATGTTTTGGGGCACCTGTCTATGTGTTTTGTACAAACCAAACCCTATTATTTTATTCTTTTGGTAAGTGTACAAAGTCCGCAAACGGTGCACTACATCCTCCACCCGCTCATTCATTTTTTCTCCCACGGCAGCAGTCCCTGAACACCCCTGGTCAGAATATACCACCCTCACACAAAATCCACCATGAAATTCATAACCAGTTTATACCCACCTTGGAAGTCCTACAGACTCCAGGGATTTCCTTATCAGAAACAGTTATGGCTGCCGCCAAGCTGCTTATTATACTCTGACCTTGGGCCACTGAATCCCCATCCTCATTTTTCAGTCACCCCTCTCCACCATGCCTATGTTAAACCCATCACATCCAGGATCCTAATCCTTCATATCAACAACCCCCTCTTTCGGTTGAGGCTTCCTTTTTGTCGACTCCAACAACTATTTTCCAAAAAGGAAGTGGTACTTTCGATCACCCCTCTCCATAAAAGGGGCATCCTTAGGTGGCACTGTGGGAGACATCGTTGCCCACAGATGTCATCGATCCTCCTGAGATTCGACTACAACACAAGCTTTCATGTCAAGATGGTACTGTACCTTACAACCATTGCACTTTGATCAAATTCGACGAAGACCCGTGCCTTCATAAGCATCTCTGTCAGCAATGCTTACACGGGAAGGTCCCAGCCAGCACCTATGCGTACAATGTGCGTACAATGTGCAGTTATATTCCATACCAATTTTACGCATATGGGTACCACATTACACCTATTTTAAAAGAAAAAATGCCCCTGAGGGTGTCAATAGTCGTCGTCATCAACCAATAGATCACTACCATATTAGTGACACAGATAGAACATGTATTTGTCAAATAGATTTGTTTAACTACCCACAGCATTACGAGCACGGGATATGCCAGCCTCATAGACATTAAAGGTTGTAAACTACTGCATTTTAGATAGAGTTTTATATTGGAAAAATGCCAATGGTATATTGCTTAAATGTTTTCCTGAGGATGATGCAGATAAGATCAAGCATGAGTTTCATGAAGGAGAATGTGGAGGCCACCTCTATTGGAAAACCACTGTCAACAAAATCCTTAGAGCTGGTTACTATTGGCCCACCTTCTTTCAAGACATCCATAAAATGGTAATTGCTTGCCATAAATGCCAAAACTTTGAAGGCAAAAGAAAACTGTTGCCATTACCTTTGCATCCAATTTCGGTTGAAGCTCCTTTTCAACAATGGGGCCTAGATTTTATTGGAGAAATCCATCCCGCCTCGTCTACCCAACAAAAATGGTTCCTCACTGCAACTGATTATTTTACAAAATGGATAGAGGCCATCCCTTCTAGAAATGCCACAGACTCAGTCATTATCAAGTTCCTTGAAAACCACATTTTGTCTAGATTTGGCTGTCCTAGGAAGATTATCACTAACAATGGTGTTGCCTTTAGATCAAAGAAAATGGTGAACTTTTGACACAAATATCAGATTACATTGGGCCATTCTACAGCTTATTACCCTCAAGGTAATGGGTTGGCAGAATCCTCAAACAAAATTTTGGTGAACATCATTAAAAATTTCCTAGAAGAGAACAAGAAATCATGGCACAGCAAGCTAGTACATGCACTATGGGTAGACAGATTAACAAATAAAAAATCAATTGGTGTCTCCCTATAAGCTAGTGTATGGAGCAGATGCAGTTTTTCCAACAATTTTGGGAGTGCCAGTCATGAAGCTCATCTAATAAGCACAGTCTGAAGAAAATGATATGCAAAGAAGAATAAAACACATTGTCCAGATGCAGCAAACTAGAGAGGAAGTATACATCAAAACATAACAAGTGTAGGAAAACATCAAGAATCTATTTGAAAAAAGGACTAAGGTAAATGATTTCAACATCGATGACAAAGTGCTGAAGTGGGATTCAAGAAGAGAGGACAAAGGCAAGCATGGAAAATTTGACAATCTATGGAAAGGTCCACACATTATCCATTCTGCAAGAAGTAACAATGCATTATTCCTACAAGAAATGGATGGAACATAATTATTTGGAGGTCCTGTCAATGGGAGGATGCTCAAACATTATTTTTGTTGAAAATCTCAGTTTAAATCTTTATTCATTGTATATAACACTGCTTGAATAAAAGATCGGAAAAATAAAAACACAAAAAACAAAGAAAAGAAGAAAAGAGGGAAAATAAAAAGAAAAGGTAAAGCCCCATACCAAAAAAGAATGTTTCTGAAAGTGTGCAAGCCCAAATGCCACTATGTTTTGAAGAGGAAGTCTTGTTCGATCATACAGCCTAATCATGACTGAACAAGTTTTCAATTTCTACTGATAGGTTAGTGAATGAAGATTTGCCAAAACTGTTTAAAATTGGCTTATTAATAGATTAGATTAGGAAAAGATATTAGTTCCAATGATCAAATCTGAACCAAAGAAAAGGAGATGGATGAATGACAAATTCCAAATCACAACCCTCAAGTTTTAGTTTCACTTTTTGCAAAAATAAAATTTGTGTGCAGCTTGTCCAAAATGCCATAAGTTCATGAGAAATCAAACTGCTTAATCTTGATTTGGTCATGTTTTCAATTTATCGTTGATAGATTAGAGAATAAAAGTCTGTCAAACTATTTAATCTTGACATATAAGTAGATTAGGTAGAGAATAAAAGAGCTCATCAGTCTAATCCGAGTCTTTGGATGATATAAGTGTAGAAATAGATAGTTTCCTGTTTTCAAAAGAAAAATGATGTCAAGGGTTGCCCAATCTAAATACGCCCAAATGAAGAAAAAATGCTAGAAAAGTATGATGGGTAGGTAGAGTTGAGTTGAAGCAATCATGTTTTTCATATTTTAGAGGTCACAGCTTCAAAGAACAGCAGCAAATCAGCAATTGAAGAAAGAGAAATTAGCCAAGTACAAACAAGGTACTGATCTACAAAATCCAGAGATTTGAACTCTGAGGTTCTTGACACCTCCTAAACGAGCTGTCCTCCCCAATTGGAGCCACTGTTATCCTCCTGTATTCTACAGATTCACTAGGTGACTATGGATTTATTACAGGTAGCTAAAGATATCATTCCTTGACTATAAGCTATCTTCAGAAATCTCACTGCCTTCATTATCTTCATAAAACTTTTTTCACTGTCTCTCACTTTACCTTCTCAAAATCACCTTGTTGCTCTTAAAAACTAAATTTGGGGTAATTTCCCTCATTTTCATCCTTCTTCCCACCCCAAAGCCTCATTTCCTCATTTCCCCCACTAAAACCCCACTTTCCCCTCCAAAAACTCCATTAACCCCCTTACCTTCACTATTTTCCCTCATTTTCACTAAAACAATGTAAAAAGTTCCTTTTTACATTGTTTTGAATATTAAAATAAACCTTTTGGACCTTATATTTTGTATTAAAACTCTAATGTAAAAATATAAAATCTGTGTTTTAATGTTTTTCACCCCGCCCCTTTATAAATATTAAGCCCCCCTGCTTAATCTTTTTAACCCCCTCCTATTATAAAAAGGCGTATCCACTTATTTTATTGCCCCCGGGCCCCGCTCTTCACCAAACCCCACGCCAAAAATGAAACTCCGCCACCTGTTCACCCGAGCCCCACTCCTTTTGACTTTCCCCACTGCTCCAGATCTCCAAACCATCGTCGATCTCCATCTTCGAGATCCAACGACCCGTAGCTCGTATCGCAAGTTTATATGCGCAGGGGTTAAATAAACCCTGACCATGTAAAATGGGCGGTATCCTTTTTCCATGCATCTCTCATTGAATTGAATCGCACGCGATCACCCGAAACCATTTACCCCCCTTCCTCCGTGCGAAAACCACCTTCCTCGCTTGCGAAAACTGCTTTTCCTCCTCCTGCTAAATTAATACCACCTCATCCAAATTCAAAGGTTTCGAAGCCCTATGGCTTTGGAACGAAGCCTCGATATGCCATTCACTGCCTTTGCAATGCTCCAAAAGCCCAAAAACCCCTTGAACAAATGTAGAAAGAGCCACAAACGCGGGTTTTAAGCTAAAAGGTTTAATGGCAGGAATGCGGAAAATGCATTCCAAAGGTCCAAAATCATTTTAATGAGTGATTTGGGTGACGATCGAGAGATCTCGTTTCATTGGAAAGACCGGGGACATAAAATCAAATGTAATCACTGATGAATCATGATCATTGGTGTTATCTAAACCCTCCAGTAGCAGAAAAATGCCTCCCTGCACAGTAAACACCGACAGAGACACTATAAGAAGGATGAAGACAGTCAAAGGACTGTGACAGTGAAGATCAGTGGATTAAAGATTAAATCAAAGATTGAAAAGATTAATCAGATGTAAAGGCACAAACCCAGAAAGATCAAAGTCAAATCAAAAGACAAATTAAGAGGTTAATCACAGACCATAGATAAAAGCAGACAGTTAGAGGATAAATCCAAGTTTAGAAACCAAAACAGAGCTTAAAGGGATAAAAAAAAGGCAGATCTACACCAAGACAGATTCGAATGACTTAAACTGGAGCAATCACTTCTTCAAAAGCCACATTTTGACACCTACAACATGTTTTATTTTAATAAAGACATCAGCAGTTATTAAGACAGTCAAAGATATTTCTCATCTACCCAGCAGTTATTATAAAGTTATTGAGAAAGCTTTAAATTCAAATATTTCAAAAAGTTAGCTCAGAAGTTAAGTTAGGAGTTATTGTTACAGTGAACCACTCTCAGATATTTTTCCTTGGGCCTTGCATGGTCTCAAAGGTAAAAAAATGCATTAACTTTGTAATAAATAACATCTGAAACCCTAGCTTAGGATCCCCTCATCATTTTGGAGATAAATACTGCATGTATCATTCATTTTTAGTGTTGGTTGGTTGGTTGGTTGATTAGTTGCCCAATTGCTGGTTGCTGAGTTAGTTGGAGAGTGCAAGGCTAGATTTGAGAAAGCTCTGAGTTGCAGAGATCTATTGTACTGGAGTAATGTAACTGTTTTGAACATCAGTAATACAAGCACGTTCACAAGATTCTTGAGCTATGTTAGTGGTGAAGTTTTCCTTCTTTGTCAATGTTTTCCTTTTGTTTTCCATTCTGTCCATTATTTATATGATAAAAGAACATAAATTTTAGATTAGGATATGTTATCTTGGCACCTTATTTTGGTCTGCATTCTTTATCTTAATGTTTTCTTCTGCAAGGTCTGATTGGATAATTCTTAATTGCTCTTTAGTTCCACCTAGCTTGTTGTCTTGGAAATGATTTAATAGAGTCAAGCCAAAGAATTCTATGGTATGCCCCATCCTTTGGTGTAGCTTGAAATATTGTTTTTAAGGCCTTTCTTTGAAGTATACTCAGTAGAGTCTATCCAGGGAAGTCTATGGTATGCCTTGTCCTCTGGTATGTCTTAAATTGTTGCTTTGAAGGTATTTACAGTGTTTGGTTAAAGAAGATAGGTTTAGCTTGCTCTTTAGCTGCACTCACTATTATCTTAAATTTTTTCTTTGTCTGGAACTAATTCTAGGATTGTTGGATTGTTGTCTTAAAGGTTTGCTTACTAAAGTCTGGCCAAAGAGGTCTATGGTATGCCCTGTCCTTTGGTTTGCCTCAAAAATTTACCTAAAAGGCTTTTCTTGTTCAAGTAGAGTTAAAATATTCTTAACTGACTTTTAGTTTTTTTGTCTTCACAACTTATTGTCATTTCATATGCCATATAATCTAAGAGATCCACTTGATATAGTGAGCTTGCCCTATGAAAACCCTTGCAGAGTTGATGAACAATTAAATCCTTTTATGACTCCATAGCCCAATGGATTAATTTTTCTCATGGTCTATCTGTTCAGCTGAAACACTCCCTCAATTAATCAAACCATTGATCTATCGACCTATCAACCAATCAATCAAAACAAATAATTCCTTAGAACTTCATAACTAGCCTAACATCATAAACAAAAGCACAAAGACATATCATCTATAAACAATTACATAGAGAGATACCTCTCTGAGTCCAGGAAGGCTAGGTCCTAGGATTCCAAAGTGGTTATGATGTGGTTCCCTGTAGATTTTGTTCTTGCCTATCTTGCAAATCACGGGGAGCCAACACACCTATTTAGGATTAACATAACTATAATCAAGACCTAGAATCAATCAAAATTGAAATAACTTGATCATAAATCTTGTCATCCATCTCAACGATAGATGCCTGGTGATCCGCTTTCCTATTGTCCAAAACTACATAAATATGAGGATGCTATGACCAACATCCCCAACTGTCTATGCCTCCTGAGCACTATATATTTGAGGTCTACCACCTTGGTATAATGGACAATCCTTCTTGTGATGATCTTTGCCACATATCCAACGCTGCAACGGTGCTCTACCATCACCTCTAGTCTGCTTCCCTCCATGTTGTGATCCATGTCCCTTCTACACCATATTGAACTTCTTGTAATGAACCACATTTTATTTATCACCTGCATCCTAAGGTATTCCCCACTTTGGTGGCCATTTTCATTTTATCTTTTTCATTTCCTTTCAAGTCATGCTTAGGCTCAACTTTGAGCTTTGACTGCTCATAACAATGCTTAAACTTCGAAATGACTTCTTCTAGTGATCTAGGCTCATCAAAATCAATCCGTTCTTTATATCCTATTGGAAACCCACTATTGAATCTCTGAACCTTGGCCTTCTCCTCCTTGAGGTAAGGCACATATCTGAAAAAATCTAGGAACCTGCTAGTATACTCATAATTTCTCATGGAACCCATATGTAACTCATAAAACTCCTTATCCATGCATCATAGTACCTCTCTTACAAGTACTTCTTCTTGACGATCCTCTCAAACTCATCCCTAGTCAAGTCATCCTTATGAATACGTTTAATATTCTTCACATCCTCCCACCAGATATCTGCTTTCCCTTTAAGACGGAAAGTGGCTATCTTGGCTTTCATGTTCTTTGTATAACTCTGCAATCTGAAAAATTTCCTCATCCCAAGCAATCATGCCTTTACATCTTCTGAATTCTTCACATCTCAATCGAATGTAGGAGGCTTGATTTTCTTAATCTCCTCTGGAAAATACTGACCCATGTTATAAGGATTATGACAACGATGACTATGATGACTATGATGATGTCTCCTGGAAAAGAAACTAGAATGATGCCCATACATACCAGTCCTCCTATCTGGTGTGTCCAATGATCTGTCGCCTTTGACTCTGTCCCCTCTATCTAACGTGTATCCATACCGATACCTACTACCATAGGATTCATTAGTATTTTCCTCATGCTCTTGATTGATCCTCATTTGTCCTTATTTATGAAACTCTGATAATCTCAGAATAAGCACAGCATTGGCCTCTATCTTCTTTTCCCAAGCCCTTGTAAAAATTTCCTGAGCCTCAACCAACCTATCATTAAATTCCTTACAACTTTTGATCTCTTCCCTCAAGCTCCTCTACGTATCCGCTACACCAGGAGAATGCTCATCTCATTGCCACCCAATTGATTTGTAGGGAGAGTCACGAAAACTATAGTCTACCATTTTTCTCTTCATCCTTGATTATCTCATTCTTGCAAGTATATCATGTCAGATAAACCAAATAGATACCAAAATCAAATCCATACCTCATTAAAGTTTAGGGAGGCTTATCTCATCTACAACATCAGTACACATTATCATGTACATGTATAATCATAAACATATCCATATAACAACATATCAATATAAACCATCATGCATGACCATATCAACGGTATACCTTGGCCCCATGCATGACAACCATGACCTTGACAACATCAGACTTTTCCCAAAGAAAGTGCAACCATGCTCTGATACCACTTGTAACAAATCTCTCCCCTTACATCTACCTACTTTCACCGGCTTACCTGAGGTAAACATGAGATTAGGGGTTATTATGACAAGAATCAAACTCATAGGTGACCTCAAGGAAATGGAGTCGACAAAACAAACCTTACTGACATCCATCAGGTGCCTCAGGACCCTCCAGGAGTAAAACAACCCCTCCAAATTTCGATCCCCTGAGCCAACTCAACTTTTCCTTGAGTTAGAGCCCCACTCACTCCCTTTCTAAGCCCTCCATGCGACTAGAAACCTTGAGTCGCTCCCATAGGACTGCATCAGTTCGACTGTGGCATTTTCTGCTCAATGTTGTGCTAGTGATTGCAGAATTTAAGGCTATTGTTTTCAAAGCTAGGGCTAAGCCTTTGCCCCGAAATCCATGTAACTTCCAGAACTCATAAAATGCATGACTACAATGATTATAAACCCAAAACTAAAACCATGACTAGACTTTACCATCCCCAATCAGGACTAACTTTTGGTCAAAAACTTGGTAGATAGGCAACCTACAGGTCATGAATGCAACTCTTAGCATAAGGGACTGAAAACTCATATGAGACATAATAAGAAGGATCACCACCCTCTCCCATTAGTTGCCTTAACATCAATTAGGTCTTTCATCCATTATTCTTTGAATTACAAGTAAAAACATGAAAAGATCCATGATTAAAACTACTCATATATTCATGTTTATAACTAGTGTATAAACATATAAATAACCACGATATAACAACCATTAAAGCCACATAATAACAAGTACATTTACCAATCAAAAGCAAGAGAACTTAGATTTCATTAAACATAGGGAAGAGTCAACTAGGTTTGGTACTTCCACGTACCACCCGTCCATAGACATGGTTGAACATAATATTTATTTCAACCAGTCACCCCCGTGCCATATTCCAACCATGAAAGAGGGATCTTATGGGATAAAACAATCCAAAGAAACCAAGGGAATCCAAATATTAAACCACCTCCACCATACCATGATATCACCTAAACCGGCCCCGAGATCACAAAACCAAACTGAGCCTGGAATGCCTCCAGTTTTCTTCACCATCCTTGAGGAATTTTCTTGTCTTCACCCTCATGCTTTACCATGTATCCCGCCATTACTGGTCAAGGGATTCCTAGGCCTTTGGGAAGTTTCCTGAGACGACCTCCACCCTGGATTCTGAATCCTTCCGGAAATTCCAAAGCTCAAAACCGAGAACAATCCCATCACACCATGGCTATCCATAAATGGCAAGGCAACATTTAAAATCACTATCAAAACCCGACAAAACCATGCCACCTACAACAAAATAATCAAATACCAACATGCACATATGTTGCATGTCAAAACCAACAAAGAAATAATACATACAACATGTTAAGTACAAGTATTCTTGTTGAAGTTGCTTGATCATGCCCTTCCTTGCTTGATCTTTGCTTCCTCTTTGTCTTGTTTACCTTTCTTGATCCACTGCTAAAGTGACCCAAGAAAAATCGTCCAAGAGTGTGAGAGAGAGATAATAGAGAGAGAGCTCCAAAACTGAACTGAAAAAAGGTACCAAGTGATGCTCATAAGCTTTTTTTATTAATGAGGCCTTTATTTTCTTCATTTTCCATTATTTTCCTTCACTGTCCTCCTCACATGCAACACGTGACCTTTCACCTTCCTTTTCTCCTAATTTCCTTTATTTTCATAAATAAACATGCCAAAAATACTTTTTTCCTTTTCAAAGCCTTAGCCACTGCCTTTTCCAATTTCCCTTTAGCCATAAACACAATAAACGATGCACACTAGGATATCTTGCCCAACATCCAACTTGGAATAAGTGTCCCTTAATTGTTGTCTTGTTTTTACCTTTATTAACTTTTATTACATGAAATTTTAGACGGAGTCTGTTACAAAGAGACCTAGCCCATAAGATTCGGGACAACGAGTTGGTCGTAGTGGTACCATTCACCTCTAATCCCCCAATTTTCATGCAGTCCTAATTTTTTCGCAAAGCGACTTCAAGTGACCCACATCACTGGAGTCCCTCTTTCCAACCATACTACTCTTAATTAAGCTCAAAATTGGACATGGGCTAGTGTATATACAGTACCAAGTCTCAAGTTATGGTTGGAGAAAAAATCGAATCCCTTGAGAATAAATTGAATGACTTTGAGGCGTCTTTTAATGACAAAATCACAACAGGAGTATTGCAAGCCCTGAACAAGTCTCGTGAACCCATGGGGGAAGAACACAGTGTTGATGCATGCATAGAAGGAGAATCCAGTCATCACATTCATTTCCATGGAGGTCACCAATATTCGAGCCACCAGATACCCAAGTTGGACATGTACAAATTTGATGGCCCTAACTCGACAATATGGGTGGCATAAATGGAGCAATATTTCCACCTTAACAGTATCTGGGATTATGACAGTAAACTAAATGTCGGGGCTCCTTACTTGGACCAAAAGAGATGGCAATGTTGCAATGGCATCATAAATGTTATCAAGGGAGTCCAACTTGGAACATGTCCTCAAAATTCGTTTGTGACTGCTTTAATCGAGAATCTCACTTTTTGGATTGTCTCACTAAGTTAAGGTAAACAAGTATAGTACGAGACTAAATTGTTTCCTTTGAACAATTGGCCATCTGGAGTGAGGGGCTAGGAGATGTATTTTGCATGGAATTATTAATCAATGGCCTAAAGGAAGCCATCCAATCCCATGTTCAAATGCATAACCTAATTACTTTCTTGGAAGCATTCTGCAAGGCCTTATATGCAAAAGTCGCTTTAAATGCCCAATCTAATCATCCAAATTTCGTCGCAGTGGCACATCCCACCCCGACTACGAGTCCCACCCAAACACTTAAGGTTTAAAAGGTGTCACTGACAAAAATGGTCAAAATAAGGAAATAAGGCCTCTGCTACTACTACGATGACAAATAATCCCCATGAGAAAAATGCAAGGAACCAAAATTGTTTCAAAGTGACGCTTCTGAAAACAACTCCATTGATGAAGCTCCTTCCACTAACATATGTAAGGAGGGAGAGGGGGAACCCCAAACATCCTCGGAAAATGATACTACAAATATTCTAGATGAGTCGGTTATCTCACTCCATGCCTTGGCTGGCATTTCTTCTCCCCATACTCTCAAAATTAGAGGTTTTATTAAACATCGATTAGTAGTGGTGTTGATTGATCGTTGTGACACACATAAATTTGTCCATAACAGATTAACTGAAGTCGTTCATTATTTTGTAAGGGTTGTATCTTGTTTCCAAAATATTATCACAGATGGGGGGGGGGGGGCATGAAATGTGAAGGACACTTGGAAAATATTAAGCTTCAGATGCAGGATTATCACCTCAAAGCCCACATGTTTTCCATTGAAATGGGTGCTTGTGACATTGTCCTTGGTACTGAATGGCTCCACACATTAGGCCCTATCATGATGGACTTCCAGGAGTTATACATGAGATTTAAGCAAAACGACCACACTCATACATTGTGGGGTCTCCAAGCAAGTGCTCCTGCTATCATCAGCTCACATCGAATGGAGAAGATTTTAAAGAAAGGTCCTCATGGGATAGTCACAAAATTTAATCCATCCATGCCATTGAATCCACTCCTGCTACCATTAATCATGATATGAAACAGGTATTGGATCACCACCAGCAGGTATCTGATAAACCTAAGGAGATCCCACCCTCTACGAATGAACATGATCATAGCATCCCTTTTCTCCAATGTACCCAACCACCAAATGTTCGCCCCTGTTGATATCATTTTTCACAAAATAATGAAATTTAAAAAATCATCAAGGAACTCCTCGAAGTCGGCGCTATTTCTCCCAACACCAACCCTTATTAATCTCCAGTGGTCATGGTTTTAAAGAAAGGCTGTGAATGATGCATGTGTCCAAAATTTAAGGCCCTTAACAAGCTCATGTAAAGGAAAAATTTCATATCCCAATAGTTAATGATTTTCTTGATGAACTACATTGTGCCAAAAAATTTACCAAGTTGGACCTCCACTTAGGCTATCAGCAAATACAGATGAAGGAAGTTGACATTCCAAGGAAAACCTTCCAAACTCATGAAGGCCATTATGAATTCTTGGTCATGCCATTTGGTCTCTGTAATGCCCCATCCAATTTTAATAACCTCATGAACCACCTTCGGAAACCATATCTCAAAAAAATCGTCATAGCCTTTTTTGATGACATTCTCATCTACAACATAACACGGGACACACACCTTCAACATTTTGGCCAGGTCTTGCAACTACTCCAAGATCACAAATTATTTGTCAAATTATCCCAAGCGTTCCTTTGGCATGGAAGAAGTGGAGTATTTGGGACACATTGTGGGTCGTGGAGTGAGGGTTGATCCAAAAAATATTAGGCACTGCAAGATTGGCCCCAACTAAACACCTTTAAGAGTTTGAGGGGATTCTTGGGTCTCACGGGCTATCATCGCAAAATTTTCAAAAATTATGGATGCATTTCCCCACCCCCCACTAATATTCTCAAGAAAAATTCATTTCTCTGGACTATTGCAGCTCAGCAAGCCTTCTTGGGTCTCACTGGATATTATCGCAAAATTGTCAACAATTATGGATGCATTTCCTGAACCCTCACTAATATTCTCAAGAAAAATTCATTTCTCTGGAATAATGTAGCTCAACAAGCCTTCTTGGCTCTCAATCAGGTCATGTGATCCACTCTAGTTTTGGCCCCACGAGACTTCACTAAACCTTTTGTGATTTAATGTGATGCTTTAAGTACGAGCATTGGAGTAGTATTAATGCAGGAAGGTAGACCATTAGCCTTCACCAGTAAACAACTCAACAACAATCATTTGGGTCAATATACATATGAGAAATCAATTATGGCCATCTTACATGCAGTATACACTTGGAAACCATGTTTATTGGGGCGTAGTTCCCAAATACGCAATGACCATCATAGCCTAAAATATTTCTTAGAGCATCATTTATTGTCACCATAGCAAAATAAATGGCTCATAAGGATGTTGGGATATGATTATGAGATAATTTACAAGAATGGGCATGACAATGTAGTGTCTGATGCCTTATCACACCAATTTGAGGAAGAGGGCACCCTTTTATCCCTCTCTATACCCATACCAAATTGGATTGAAGAAGCTTGTCATGAATGGTTCTGCCACCCATCTCTTTCCAATCTTATTAAAAAATTACGAGAATATTCTAATTCCTCAGAGGATTACTCTTTGAAGGATGAGGTTCTTTTCTACAAGGATTAGGTAGTGCTATCCCTAACATCCACCCTCAAAACCCGCATCTTGGAAGAGTTTCACTCCTCTCCTGTTGCAAGACATTCAGGATTTCAGAAGACTTATGCACGAGCATGTCGCTCTTTCTTTTGGGCCGACATGAAACACAACATTCTTACTTTTGTAGTTGAATGCAAAGTATGCCAATGCAACAAAATGGAAATGATCAAGCTACCAGGAACCTTACAACCCTTGTCACTCCTTGCTTTTGTTCAAACATATGTTTCAATGAATTTCATTACAGGTATCCCAAAGTCAAGCAACAAATAACTCATCATGGTGGTTGTTGACAGACTTTCCAAATATGCTCTTTTTTGTGCTCTACCGCACCCATTTACCCCAACATTGGTGGCTCAAGTTTTCATGGACCGAATATTCAAACTGCATGGCATGTCGACTTTCATTGTTTTTTTTTTTACCGATATCCCACTTTCACCAACAATTTTTGGAAGGAAAATATCAAGATACAGGGTACGCAACTCCAATTGCGTACACTTATCATCCCCAAACATATGGTCAAACAGAAGCAGTCAACACATGTTTGGATACCTATCTATAGTGCTTCACTTCAGAAAAACAACATCAATGGCTATAGTGGTTTTCGTTAGCTGAATGGTGGTATAATACCAACTATCACGAAGCCACCAAGATGATGCCATATGAAACAATGTACGACCAACTCCCACCTTCACGAGCTTCTTGTATCCCTGGATCTTCCAAATTACAGGTAGTTGATAAGTTTCTATAGAACCGTGCTGCTATGATTGCTCATCTCAAATATAATACACACAAGGCTCAAAATCGAATGAAGCAACGGGCCAACCAATACCGTTCAGAGAGGTCATTTCAAGTAGGTGACCAGGTGTTCCTGCGACTCCAACCTTACAAGCAAACTTCTCTAAAATAAAAGGGCTGCCAGAAACTAGCCCCAAAATTCTATGAGCCTTATTAGGTACTTTAGCGTATAGGACAAGTCTCTTACAAATTGGCCCTACCGACTACTTCAAAAATTCACCCAGTATTCCATGTATCTTGCCTCAAGAAAGTTGCGGGGAACAATTGCAGAGTTCAAACAAGTCTACCATAATTATATGAGGAAGGTTCACTTTGGCTCTGACTCGAACGTGTCCTTTATACTTGCGAAAGACATCTTTGCGGCCGAACGATCAGGGAAGTCCTCATCAAGCGGAAAGACAAATCTCCAGAAGATGCGCCATGGGAGCCAACCACTATTCTTCAGCAGTTTCCATAGCTTCAACCTTGAGGACAAGGCTGATTTTGATGGGGGAGGGCATGTTAGAGTCTAACACTAACTCCTTTATTTATGTAATAATCCCAAGGGGCCTCATCAGAGTCATTGTTAGTTAGTTGTGTCAATAAAGCCTATAAACAATTATCCACATTAATAATGATTGTAAGTGGTTTACTCGCATTGTAGAAAAGGGACCACAATTAGTTATAAACGAGCCTAGTAAATAAATAAAATGTTTAACCTATATTATGAAAGGGATGTCATAAAGCTATAAATAGCATTAGATAACAAGGGAAAAGTCATGGAGTTTTATTGTAATCTTGCTCTACTTTATTGGAGGTTTCTCCCTCGAAGAGACAAGTGAACATTGTATTCAACTTTTGAATAATAAAATATATTTGTAACTTGTCTCAATTTATGTGACAATTATATATTTTTGGAAATATTTTTTCGTATTTATGGCACTTTGGTATTCTTCGCAGGTAAAATGCATAATAGAGGATGAGAAGAAAAAAGGTTGTAATAACAATCAACAACTTTTGGAAGAATTGGGCGACGTTTTTATGAGCTCGAGAAAAATGAAGTTGATCTTGGAGGTTTATCCCTCCACCAAGTCATGTCACCCATGAAGATAATCTCCTAGAATATTAGAGGCCTCAATTGCAAGGGCAAGAAAAGTCTTCTCAAAGTAATGTGGCTTAAGGAACATCCAACCTTTTTGATGATTCAGGAAACTAAAACCTCTTATGAAGTTGTATGCAAGATGACAAACAAGTGGGGTCAAGGATTCCAATCAGTAGCTCTTGACACCTAATTTCAATCTGGAGGTCTTGCTATCATCTAGAACTCTCAAGAGGTATCCATCCTTAACATGTCTATTTTTTTCAAAATTTTCACTAATCAGGTCAAATAATTAACTCTTTTTGTCAATTTGCAAACCTAGTTTGACCATTTTACCTTTTAGGGAAGCCAACATAACCATATTTTTTCATACTCTTGCCAACATCCATACATGTAGACGAAATCAGAGGTACAAATATTACAAGCAAGTATTTTTAAAGTTAATGTGTCCATTTTTCTATTATTTTTATATGTTTTATTTACAAAAGCAAGTTAAAGTGTAAAAGTTGCACAATTTGAAACAATTTGTTGTTGCTCTTTAATCTATAGCAAAATTGCAAGTTGGCACACTTCGAGGAACAACTCAGTAGAACTGAAGAATGGAGAACGTGGAAAAATGTATCATTATGGAGATCCACCCACTAGGTGCACCCAACAAGCAATCGTGGCATCCCTATAGTCGGTCAACGCCTCAGTCAACAAGGAAAATGAAGACAGAGTGTATCACAAGTTCATGAGGCATTTGGAAAAGCATCATGGATTTGTGATAGGGAATCGTGGCAAACATCATAACATTGTGGAAAAGGATTAAGTGCATAAAATGGAGAATAAGACTTGATTCATACTTATGGTGGTCAACATTTGTATCTCTAAGTTCCATACATCGTTACACAACAAAACTCTTGAGTCTCATACCCTGTTATATAGCATCAAAACTTTGAGTCATCGTTATCTTTTTATAAATTATAACAATGGGATTTTGAAGTTCGTTGTTGATTTAAAACTTTATAAATATTGTAGTTTCGCTCATAAGATACAACAATATATAATTTAAGATTTATTGTATGAACTCTTTGCTTTTAATATAGTTTTCAATTCAACAAAGTTATACCATTCATGTGTGTAAATGTGTTTGTGCTTTGAGTTCATAATTAGGTTTTGAGTTACTCTATTGTGTCTGACCCAACCAGGAGGCCCCCCTTCGCCAGAACACACACTACTTCATATTTAAATGATTTCGTTTCTTTTCATAGCATAGTGTAGTTCCTTTTCATAGTGTATCGTTGAGTTTATTTCTTTCTAGCTTACTGTCTGCTCAATTTACAGTTTTATTTTCATTGGTTATTGTTTATGTAGTTTAAAAGAATTTATAATAATTTTGTAGTGAAAGGATAAAATATTCAAAGTGATCACTTAGGTTTATTTCTTGTCGAGTGTTTTAATTTGATTCAACAATGTGATTTAAATTTCTCATATGTGTCAATATAATAAAGGTTGATCACACAAAATTTTCGATTGAATATAAATTAAATCTTTAAAGCTACAAAAAATTATAATTCAAATCTTAAAAAAAAAATTGTGATAGCCTCCCATGAACTTCACTAAGGTATTTTTTGGATTGTGTTTCTATTTGGTTTATCTAACATGGCATGCTTGCAGGAAGAAGAAGATTAGAGATGGCAAGAAAAATGGTGGATTACAGTTCCCGTGACTCTCCTTATGAATCAGTTGAGTAGCAAGGAGATGAGTATTCTCCTAATCTAGCGGATACACTGAGGAGTCTGAGGGCAGACATTAGAAGTTGCAAGGCAGATAATAACAGGTTGATTGTGTAACAACCTCGGGTTAAAATTTCATGTAATAAAGTTAATAAAGGAAAAATAAGACCAAGGTCATGGGACACTTATTCCAAGTTGAATGTTGGGGAAAATATCCTTGTGGGCATCACTTATTGTGTTTATGGCTAAGGGGAAACTGACAAAGGCAATGGAAAAGGCTTTGAAAAGGAAAAAACATATTTTGGCATTTTATTTATGAAAATAAAGGAAATTAGGAGAAAAGGAAGGTGAAAGGTCACATGTTGCATGTGAGGAGGAAAACGTAATGGAAAATGAAAAAGTTAGAGGCATCGAGAATAAAAAGACATTAGAGCATCAATTTGTAGCCTTTTGTCAGTTCAATTTTGGAATTAGTCTAGGAGAGGAGAGGGAAAGCAAGCAAGCAAAGGAAGGTCAAGGATAACAAAGGAAAGCAAGGATCAGGCAAGGAAAAGCTGGATAAAGTGGATTCAACAGGAATACTTGCAGGTAACAGGTTGCATGTATGATTTCCTAGCTCGTTTTGGCATGCATGGTATATGCATGTGTGTGTTTGGTTTATTTGTTGTTAGTGGCATGGATTTTGTGGGGTTTTGACAGTGTTTTCAGCCTTTCCTTTCCATTTCTAGATAGTCATGGTGTGATGGGATTCATTTTATTGGTTGAGATTTGGATTTTCGGAAGGTTTTGGATCTGGGTGAGGTGGTATTAGGAAACTCCCAAGGGTTGTGGGTGGAGATGGTTTTCTCCGGGAAACCCTCAACAGGTGGGTGGAGACAGGAAAATTCCTTGAGGGATGGTGAAGAAATTATGAGGCATCCAAGCTTGGTTTGGTTTTGTGATATCATGACTGGTTTAGGTGAGATCGTGGTATGGTGAGGGTGAGGGTGGTTTAACCTTTGGATTCCCTTGGTTGTTTATGGATTGGTTGTTCTATCATTGTTATTTATCTGCTTATATGTTGGTTATATGACAGATCTATGTATGGCTCTTATCACATTTTAATTGATGAATGTCTAGTTAATGGATGCATGACCTAATTAGTGTTGTGATGGTTATTGTGAGAATGCATTCGTACTTCCTATTAAACCTCAAATAATTTTTGAGCTCCTTATGTTCAGATATACATTCATGACCTGTAGGTTGCATGTTTACCATGTGTTTAACGAAATGTCAGTCCTGGATTGGGAGGGGTCAGGTCAAGTCCTAGTTTAAGTTTTGGTTTGGAAGATTTGTTTTTATGTTATTCATGATTTTTGGAAGTTTCACTAAGTTTTGAGTATAGGCCTGAGTCATAGCTCTCAAAAATTGGCTAAAAATTTGAGGTCACTGAACTGAGCAAAAAAGTCTATAGTCGCTGGGAAGTAAGCCTATGGGAGTGAGTGGAGGCTTAAAGTCGCTTCGAGCCCTTAGAAAGGGATCGATTAGGGTTCTACGTCAGTGAAAAAGAGAGTTATCTCATGGATTAGACACCTGGAGGGGTTGGGTAACTCCTATAGGCCCTGTAGCACATGAGGGGTGTCAGTAAGGTCGTGATTTGTCGACTCTGTTTCCTTAAGGTCATATAGGAGGTTGATTCTAATCAAGTGACCCTTATCTCATGTCTACCCCTAGCAAACCAGTGAAAGTGGGTAAATATGGGAGAAGGCAGTTACAGGGTCGTATCAGAGCGGGTTGCGCTCTCTTCGGGTAAAATCTTATGTTCTCATGATTATGGTTTTCATGCATGGGATCATGGTATACAATTTATATGGTCATTCATGATGTTGTTATACTGATACGATTATGATTATACATTTCCATGCTAATGTGGACGGATTTTGCAGATGAGATAAGCATCCCCTGAACATCAATGAGGTATGGGTTTGATTTCAGTATCTATTTCGTTTATCTGACATGGTACATTTGCAGGAAGAAGAGAATTGGATATGATGATAAAAATGGTAGACTACAATTCTCGTGACTCTTCCTACAAATCAATTTGGCAATAAGGAGGAAAATATTCTCCTGGTATAGTAGATACATTGAGGAGTTTGAGGATACAGATCAAAAGTTGGTGAACATTCCATTTAATAAAAGTGAAATAATAACCACGGTTGATGCGACACGTATTCCAAGCTGAATGGTGGGAAAAACATCCTATCGGGTGTTCATTTCGGTTATTATGGCTAAAGGATATTGGAAAAGGTAATGGATAAGGCATTAAAGAGGAAAAAAAAAAATTGGCACATTTATTTATGAAAATAATGGAAATTAGGAGAAAAGGGAGATGAAAGGTCACATGATGCATGTGAGGAGGAAAATAATGGAAAATGAAGAAAATAGAGGCCTCATTGATAAAAAGGCTTCTCAAGATCAGTTGGCAAACTTTTGCTCAAATTTTTTGAGCTCTCTCATTATTCTATCTCTCTCTCCCACTCTTGGACACTTAGAGTTTTTGGAGCACTTTGGCATTGGACCAAGAAAGTAAAGAAAGCAAGACAAGAGGAGCAGGAATCACACAACTACAATAGGATTCTTGGCAAGTATTGATTTGCATGTATGATTTCCTTACTAGATTTGGCATGCATGGTATTGCATGTGGTTCTTAATTGTCTTGGCATGAGTTTTTCCAGGTGTGACAATGTATTCAACCTAGCCTTGCCATTTCCGGATAGCCATGGCGTTATGGTGTTCTCATGTTTTGGTTTAGCTGGATTATCGGATGGATTCAAAATTGAGTGAGGTGGATCTCTGAATGATTATAGAATTGGTTCACTTGTTACCTTGGTTTAGGGCCTAGTAATCAGGGTTTCGATTGCGGTAAAGCCTGAGAGGTGGTGGTTTGCTCTCCATTTCAGGCCTAGGAATCTTGGTTTGGGACTACAGTAAATCCCGGGGATTATGTATCGGTTTAAGGCCTAGTGACCCCTGACTCAGACTGTGAGTGACCTACAAAATACTTCAAACTCAAAAAGGAATGTTTATGAGTCCTCAATTATTAGGCCATAAAAATTAGGAAGAATAAAATGTGAGATAGTTTTCATCGTGGTTGTGGTATCTTCATTAAAGATAGGAAATCCATAAGGATCTGGTTCTCCCCTACCTCCTCTACCACCTCGTCCTCCACTCCCTCCTCTATTTCCTCCTCTAACTCTTCCACCTCCAATCCTAAGTTCACCATTTACATTGTGTACTTCTCCTCCCCCTTCCCTTACCATTGCATATTCTTTAGAGCTAATATAAGGTTCAATAATAGGATTATCTAGCTCTTCTTGTGGTTCCTCTACTAATGGTATCTCATAATAAACTTCTTCCTCTTCGGTAGGTACCACTAACTCTTGTCCTAAGAGTTGTTCTCCTGTTAAAGAGAGAAATATTACTCCTCCTGTTATGGATGTAGGTTCTTCAACTACAGATTCAGTGGAAGAAGTTGGTGAATCCCTAGGTTGGATTTAAGATCTATGCACCTCAAGAAGTCTATGTTTCCCTGCTATGGAAGGAATGCGAGTGTCGGTGGATGGTGTGGAACTACATGGTCTAGCGGAAGTGAGTGGCGATGTTGGTATTGAACTTTGTCCTCTACCTCTACTTACAAATCTACCCCTAGAATCCATTTCCCTATTCATGCATTCTAAATTATTTTTACTATGCGTTAATTATGCATATATAATATTGAATGCATCTAATATAATATTCAAACCAAGAAAAATGAAATCCTATATACACTTCCCTGACAACGACACCAAAATGTTGGGTAATTTAATTTATGCCTAAATTACTTCATTAATTGTCAACCAAGGTTCATGTACTTCTAAAGTGTATGTGTACAATATATGTTAGGAATTCCATTTTTGGTTTAAAAAATAAATAAATTGATCTAAATACAAATGAAGTTAAATTGAATGAAAGTGTTCCCACACACGTGTTCTTTCCATTAAAACTACTTCAAGGCAAAACGAAATTAGAATTCTAATTATTGAACTGAATTCAAAGTTTAATCTATGAATTCAACATCACAACTTATTCTAATTACATAATGGAAACTCTAATTCTAACTACAAAGTAGAAATTCTAATTATAGTTGCAGAATGTAAACTACAATCCTAATTGCGAGGAATCAAAACATTCTAATTACTTTTATAAATTCGAAATTGCTTGACAAAAAGAGATAAATTGAAACCAAAATTCTTCAACAACATATTTAATTGAATTGTAACTTCAAAGGATTACTAGTGTGCGTAGTTGTACTTTAAACTCTCTCTATCCATCATTCATGAAATCACTTATCAAAATTATATGAATTAAAATGAAGTGTTGAATGAAATGAACTATGGAAAACAAATATTTTTGTATTTTTTTTAGCGCTTTGCGTGTTAAAAGCAATGAAAATGAAACTAAGAATTGATTAAAAAAATACCAATAAATTGCATCAACAGACTTCAGTGAAGGGAAAAAAAAAACTACTTATCAAATGAGCATAATAAAAAACTATTATAATCTTACAACTCACCATGGGGCTATAACAACTGTGGTAAAAATTCCATGTAATAAAAGTTAATAAAGGCAAAATAATGACCATGGTTATGGGACACTTATTCCAAGCTGAATGTTGGGAAAAAACATCCTAGTGCGGGTATCCATTTGGTTTGTTATGGCTAAGGAAATTGGCAAAGGCTTTGGAAAGGCAAAGTGCCATTTATTGGCATTTTATGAAGGAAAATAATGGAAAATAGGAGAAAAGGAAGGTGAAAGGTCACAGGTTGCATGTGAGGAGGAAAATAATGGAAAATTGAATAAAATAGAGGCATCATTAATAAAAAAGGCTTATGAGGAATAGTTGGTACCTTTTGTCAGTGTAGCTTTTTGTTAGTTCAATTTTGGAGCTCCCTCTCTTTTCTCTCACTCTCTCACTCTTGGACACTTAGATTTTTCTTGGAGCACTTCAACATTGGATCAAGAAAGGCAAAGAAGGAAAAGAGGAAATCAAATATCAAGCAAGTAAGAGCAGGATTAATAAATTAAAATGAGATTACTTGCATATATCCTTTCTTTGCTAGATTTGGCATGCATGGTTATGCATGTGTGTTCTTGGTTCTCTTGTTGTCATTGGAATGGGCTTTTCCAGGTGTGACAGTGTTCTTCAACCTCTTTACATTTCCAGAGAGTCATGTTGTGGTGGGTTCTCTTGTATTTGGTTGAGCTATATTTCCAGATGGACTCAAAGCTGAGTGGCGTGGTCTCAGGATTATTCACAAGGCCTAGGAATCCCAGGAAGGGATACATGGTAAATCTTGGATGTGAACACCTCGATTGAGCCTAGGAATACCTTGACTGGTGAATGGAGGGATACATGGTAAAGGTCAGTGGTGAGTACCCTTGATTGGGCCTAGGAATCCCGGGTTGGGATACATGGTAAAGCCTAGAGCATGGAGACCTTGTAGGCGTAGGAATCCCTTGACCAGGTATTGGCAGGATACACAGTAAATTTGAGAGGTTGAGACAAACAAATTCCTCACGGTTTAGGTGGAGATATCCAGAGGCATCCATGCTTGTTTAGGGTTTAGTGATCCAGTGTGGATTAAGGTAAAGCATGGCTCTATCGATGAGGGTGAGGTGGTGTAGCCCTAGGAAGCTCTGGTTGATTTTTGGCTTTGAGTCTTGTTAGTGTCAAAATTTGAATTTTCCATCAGTGATCAAAATCACTATTTTCATATTCTTCTTAGGGGTCCCACTCATAAATTTTTATATCATTCCATTAGGTCATGCAAAAAATTGATTCACTGATGGTAACCCTAGTCATAAAACCTCACTCTCCCTTAAAATTTCACATTTGCTGACCCACCTTCATGTCTTGCTGAGTATAAAAAAATCTTAAAATCTCATTTCACTATGTCATTATGTCAATCAAAGTCAACCATGGAGTCAGGTCATCCAAGGTCCCATTAGGTCAATAAGGTTTCATTTTTCAAGGTTCATAACACACCATTTCATCTCAATAAGGTCAGAAAAGGTGTGAGAGTGACTCAAATAATACTTTCTCAATCATCTGCAGAGGATTTATCAACATGTAAATATGGTTTTTAAAAGGTTGTAATTATGATTTCAGAGTATGATTTTCATACTAAAATGTAATTTTATTTAAAACATATATGTAATTTAGTTTTAATTTTTATGTAATTTTATGCTCATTGTATGTAATAAGTTATGTCCCAATCTGCCAACTCAAACTTCACATGCCAAACTGAAGAGAAGAAAATTCAAACTAAAAAGTTCCAAACTCCGGCAACATCATCCTGCAAAGAAGAAAAATCAAAGGAAAAGGGTAATTAGCAATGTTTTCAAAATATGAAATGAAACATTAGAAAAGTGGGTTTTTTATTATTATCTAAATTCAAATTCACTCAAGTATCTAAGACTTCTTGACAACATTTCAAATTCATTTGTCTCCTACAAACATCAATCAAACACTCCAAGAGAGCAAAATTTCGAGTTTCTGGGCGAAATTGGCAAAAAACTAAGTAGAGGGCACAAATCCTTCTGCGAGGGCGCAAATCCTTCTGCGAGGGTGCAAATCCTTCTGTGAGGGCACAAATCCTTCAGGCGCTACACATATGACCATAAAAGCCCAGAAACGCATTCAAGTTGCAAAAAATCACTCCCAAGGCTTCATCAACCTTCTCATCGACCTCCAGCAAATGAGTAAGAGTTAATGCCATTAAATACCATCTTCTTCAAGTTCATGTGTTGATTGTTGTGAAATTTATGTTAGAATTTGGTGTTTGAAAACGTTTTAAAACCCTAGTATTCCCATTGCATTCTTGAAAATTCCTAATTTTCACTCCCTTAAACCTTTATAACCTTCCTACAATAGCAAATACCCATTCCTAAACCCTTGTTTTACAAAATTCCCTTTCCCTAACCCTTTTTCTCAAAACCCTAAGCCTAGGTGCTACATTTACCTAGGCTTCCAATCCCCAAATCCCCATCCTAAATACCATCATACTACCACTCCTTATCCCCTCCCCCATTTCATACATTCCTAGCACCACCCCCTTCATTTTCCCTTTCCCATTCCTCATTCCTAAAACCATATTCCACACCATCACACTTCCCTAGGGTTTTGATAAAAACACCGTGGCAGAAGAGGAAGAAAACATATCATACAGTGAGGGAGAGGAAACAGAGGTGAGGAGGCCACATAAAGGGGGAATAATACTCAGACTTGAACCTACCAGCACTAAGGAAATCTTAGCTTCTCCAATGACTGTGACATGCTTCAAACATGTTGGCTGTTATGAGTTATGTCAGCAAATTAAGAGGGTCCAACGCCATCCCATGTTGACAATACTTTTCATATCTAGACTCCATGACAACCAAGTTACTTTAGCTGGTGCCACCTTTACTATATCAACTGCTATCATTTCAGCTCCCACCGGGATCCCAAATGTTGGCGAGAAGTGGTTCAAGAAGGGTGATTTAGAGAAACCATACTTTGAGCCTTTCCTAAAACCAAGATACAAGAATGAGAAAAAGAGGTTCTTTCCTTTTTTCTCACATCCATAACAGATATACACCAATGATGAGGATAATCATGAAATACTTTTCATGTGAAGGTAGATTTTCAAGGCTTTATTCCTATCACATCCAGCTCTTAATGCATTTCACTAGAGTAAGGATGCTTAACATACCCTACTATCTTTTCCGGAGCATAGATAAGATGGCATTTATTGCCCAGAAAAAAAATGATTATGAACATAAAATGATAATTCTTTTTCATCATTCCCTCATCAAAATCATAGTCCTTTATCATCTCAATCAATTAACATTGCATGGAGTACCTTCATAGCCAATGATATTTTCAGAGAGCCATTTACTCAGCATGCACAAAATGTGCCTTCATCATCTCATCCATCTACTTCCATCCCTCCATCTCAGCCCATAGCACATTCATCATCATCAAATCAGTCCCCTTCACCTCCTTCACCTCCTTCATCTCCATCTCAACATGACATTGGATCACCTAGAAGGATTGAGGACAGTGAGCCTAAGTGGATAATGTGGTTGAGGTTGAACCATTGCCAAAAACATATAAGAGGGGTTTCAGGCAAGTGTTTTCCTCATAGAGTGTGAGAGGGGCCTTGCCTTCTTCACCAACAAAACAGGTACAGAAAGGGAAAGAAAAGATGGTTGAGGAAGATGAACATGAGGCAGTCATTCATGATGAGGAGGACCTCCATGAAACAACACAGGAATTTGAGCTTGTTAACCTAGTTGAAGATGAAGATGATAAAATCACTAATGCAACCATCAAAGGAAAGGATACCAAGATTAGAGAGCTCCAGACTAATATTGATAGGGCCAAGTACGTCATAAACTTCCTTGAGCAGGAGAATGAGCAATTGAAGACTAAACTAGTCATTGATGAGGTCAAGTATATCACTGCTCGAAGGGAGGCAGAAAAATCCAAAGTTATGCTAGATGAGACACTTGAGAAGTATGGCTTGTTTGATGAAAAATAGGAACAAGCACCAAGAAAGAGACCTAGAACTAGAGGGCTGAAAAAATCTCTAGATCTAAAGATACAAAAGGAGGTTGAGCTTGCAGATCAACTAACCCCAAATGAAGAACTTTCCATAGTGATTAGTGAAAATAGGGAGCCATGGCTTGATAGAGCCAATCAGCATTTGGAGAAGCTTTTGGCAAAGGCTATAAAAGACAAAGACCTACTGAGGAGGAAGGTCAAACACCATGCTCAAAAGGAAAAAATTGCAACAGCCAAGCTCAAAAGAGCTAATGCAAAGATTGAGGATTTGACCATGGAAGAGAAGAAGAAATTGGACATACTTGCAGAGGCTTCCCTCCAAGCCTAGCCACACCATCATCAGCCATCCTACCAATTTTGAAGAATTTTGAAACTTTTTTGAAAAAATTGTGATTTTCTGAGATTTTCTTAAAAAGAATTTATCAAAAAATTGGTCATATGCGCAAAACCCTAGGTGCTGTGCAAATGTTTGACGAACTTTTTGAGGGAAAGGAGACCACCAATGGATTCCTAAGGATAAATACATTCCAGAAAACCATTTTTCCAGCCTTGATTTGCAAATTTGACAAGTGAAAAGGGAAAAAAAATAGCTAAAAGTCACATTTCTGCCCCTATTTTGGTCTAGGCACTATGTGTAGAGTAGTCTTGGGATAATGACATTTTGAGGGGTCAAATAACCTTCATTTCGAAAACTGAAGGCATTTTCAGAAAGAAGACTTGAAGGGATTTCCAACAAGCCATCTTGGGCCTAATTTGGACACCGGGAAGGCACCCCAAATTAGCCTTGAACATGAAGGGCGCAAATGACACAGCGAGGTCACGAATGACACAGCGAGGGCGCAAATGACACAGTGAGGGTGCGAATGACACAGCGAGGGAAAAAATGACCATTTGCTGATATTTTTGGGTTTTCACTGAAATTTTTACTTTACTTCATAAATTCATGTTTCTACCTATGTAATTGATGATGGTAAATGTAATTATGATATGGATAAGTTACCTAGGGGTAGATTCATTAAGTAAAAGTTATCCTTAAGTCAAATGAATCAGTTTGAATGTAATTAGGAACGAGTCACTTGGACCATCCTACACTTCAACTATCAGTTCAGTATTTTGTGGATCTCTTCCTCACCTCATGGATTCAACCCCTGAGGATGAGTGAATGTTGTTTTGATGTCTATTTAGTCCCTTACTTCACACTAAGCAAGGGTTGGAATCAGTTTGGATATTAGCTCATTGATCAAGGAACTATTGTACTCATTTTGGCCAATTAATAAAGAAGAGTTGCAGCTATTTTTTGGGATACTTGTGGTATGATGTTTATCATTGTTTTTCCTTCAGTTTCATATGTTAGAATGTGTTGTCTTCATGTTCATTACATCTATATTGTATGATATCTTCCAAGTTGATAGGCAAAACACATGCTTGCTCATGCTTTGTTTAGGGAAAGTTATCATAATTTTTCCATTTTCCTCTGCTTAGGAAGAATACATCTCCCATGCTCTTCCTATCGCTTCATTAGTCTTAAAACCATCTCATCACAATCCTCTTAAATTGTTAAGCCTTATTCTTACCTTGCCCCATTGAATCTCTGCAACTCTATCTCATTTTCCCTGACCTAGCTTTCCTTGACCATACTTCATCCAACAACCCGACCAAATTCAATTATTAAAACCCTTGAAACCACACCTAGCCTAAAATCCTAATCCATTAAGCCTCCTAGGTTGTGTTTTGTGGAGAGAGCCCTCTCCGACTTGGTAGGGCTAGATACCAAGTTAAAAGGTTGGTTTTTGGCTACCTATATTGGGATTCCTTCTTCAGCCTTAGGAATCTGGCGCAGTGCTAACAAGTCTCACATTCATGCTTGGAATATGGCACGAGGGTGATTGGCTGAAGAGAGATTTAGTTCAACCAATCTATGGTCATTCGGAACATGGAAGTCTCAAACCTGGTTGGCTTTTACATTCATTAATAAGAGTTCATTCTTCTTGGTACTTCATGAGTAAATCTACTGGTTTATATCTGGATTCTATGGTTATTGTATACTTATTATTTCTATTGGTTATATGTTGGTTATGAGCATGCTTTATGACAGTGATGATGTATGACTCTCATCATGTTTTGATTTGTAAATGAATGAAAAATGAATATATGACCTAATAGATGGTAATGCAGCTAATGTGACGAGGCATCAATGCTTCTTAGTGATTCTCAGATAAGTATAACACCCCTATGCTCAAATATGTTGTTTTAACCTGTAGAGTGCATATTTGTGACATGTTTGATGAAATTCCTGTCATGGCTAGCAAGGGTCTAGACAAGTTCTTGTTCAAGTATTTGCATTTGTATCATTGTTTCAATGTTACTTTTAATTTCTGAAAGTTTCGTGGAGTTCTGGGCAGTGGCCTGAGTCCTGGCCCTAAAAAAGTGGCACAAAATTTGGGGTTGTTGGCACAAAACTACTTGGAAAATTCCCCAATCTTTAATACAATAAAATGATACGTTGTCTCAGGGATTGATCACCTGGAAGGGTTGGATGGCTCCTAAGGGTTTTGTATCATGTGTAGAAGGTCAAATTGGTTGTGTTGTGTTGGTTTCACTGATATCTATTCTATAATATGCCCTTGGAATCAATTCAAATTGATTCTTCAAACAAAACTTATGCAATTTGGAAAAAAATACACACATTTTTCTTGCTTTTGAGAAGCTCGATATTGAAATTGAATTATCTATGTGATTATCGATCTTCAATATCTGAATTTTTTCCCTGAGGTAGCCCTCTAAATGCTCTTTCGAATGCCACAGGTCTGACCTGATTTGGATTCTTCAAGTCAAAGTTATCTCCAATCTCCCACAATGACCTAATTATGGACTAGTTTAGTAGAGCGAACTTGTACGACTTGCCACGTGTCGCTTTTTGCTCCTTCGGCTCTGAAATTTATAGACAAGAAATTATCGTCCGTGTACTTCCAGCCACTTTTTACAGAATTCCAATCCGATGCTTAGAGAGAGAGAGTTGTGAATATTTTCCCACGATCACTGCTTTGAGATGAAATTCAGGAGCCTGAAAAAGAACTAACTTCCACAGATCATATCTCCGAACCAAGCTCTGAAATTTTGCGACAATGTTCCTTAGGATTTCGGCTTCACACTCTAAAAATTTAAGCTTTTGAAGCTTCGTAGAAAAAAAATTTATAGTGAAAATGTCACGTTGACCGTTTTAAGTGAAATTCAGGAGCCTGCAAAAAGCGCTATCTTCCACAAATCATATCTCCGAAAATATTGTGAACGAAGCTCTGAAATTTTGCGACAATGTTCCTCAAGATTTCGACTTCGCACTCTAAAAATTTCAGCTTCTGAACCTTCATAGAAAAAAAAATTATATCAAAAAATGCTACGACGACCTGTTTAGAGCAGCGAAACCCTGGAATCCAAAGCTCTGATACCAAATGTTGTGAAACCAGCTCAAAAAATAGAAGAAAATATATATCAACGCCTTAGAAATAAGACACTTAGAGGGGGCAACCTCCAATACATTACATGAATGAACAATTCTTGGATGTTACAATTGACAAAACCTCCTTTCTATATGTAGGAGTCCATGGGGCCACAATGTAATCCTAGCGGGGCCACAATGTAATCCTAGCTGACCTAACAATAATAATGTAAGGCAACAATAATAACAATATGGGGGTTACAGGGGTACAACAATAACAATAAGGGGGTTATACTAACAACAACAAGGGACTATACTAGTAATATCAGGACCTAACATATTGATTCCCCACCCCCCCCCCACCCCAAGTATCACTATGTATTTCAAACAACAACACCATATGTAATAGCTCCTATTCATGATTGATAAATCACTGTCACTTCACTAGGTTGTATTGGGGTATGGGGATGTGGTAGGTGATATGGGTCCATGGGAATTAAGTTAGTTGCCCTAGGATATGATAATTTAGCGTCTCATCCTCTTAATTCCTTGAGGTTCCTTCATATCTCCACCATCCATAAGTCTGTTTAATTTTAAATTAGAGTGTTGGCGAGATAGCGAATAAACATATTGATTGTACTTGTAATATATCCATGAGAGACATTTCTATTTATTAAATTTCATATGCCAACTAATAAGTTTTATTTTGAAGGAACCACAAACTCTATCTTGCTCTGTTTACATACAAATATATAATTAGCTTATAATCACCCTTAATCTCTATAATCAAGATGTCTTAATTAATACATAATTTGATATCTTAAAAGAGAATCTATATTCTAACCTAATCATGTATGAAAATTTGAAATACATCTTTATATGGTTACCTTATAGAAGTTTAACTTTATATTGAGGTGGTGTCCAAATCATCTTATATGTTTTCTCACCCTTTACCACTAGCTTTTTAATAAAATAAGAAGAAGCATTTCATATTTTATGTACATAATTCTCAATAAAATAAACTTACTTGTATGATTACAAGGTATATTGTAGTTTTGAGGTTGACCTCTAAATCTCTCATTGTAGCCCTAATTGTTTACTATATAAATGTTTGCAATGATGTTTTAATTTTTTCATTGATGCCTTCTTGTATTTTAGTTTATGTCATTTAGGGTATTTTGTTAAGTTTCGATTTTCACCTTGACTTAATATTATAATTATACCCAAAACATTAACAACGAAATTCAAACTCACCGAGTCCTTAATCAATATTGGTTATTACGGTAGTTAGAGTGACATTATTTTATATGGTTATTAGTTACCAATTGGCACTATTTTTTTTACGATTTAAATCATGGAATATAAATGTTATAGTCGATTTAAAATATTATTATGCATATTAATTATCATGTATAAATGAGATTTATAGTTTTTCTTACAATGAAATCTTCATTATTATGATTTTTTTTTGGAAATGTAATTATTATTATAATTTTGCTCATGTAAATTAGACACATCAATTCCAACACACTATCTTTTTTATTTGATCTTATATTATAGATAAATGGTTTTAATGTTTATATAGTTTCTATTTCTCATTTTAAATATGATCAAAAGTCAAAAGGGAAGGACATTGTTTAACTATTCTACTTCTTTCTTTTTCTTTTTTTCTTCGCTACAATTTAGTGTAAAAATTTTTGGTCAAATTGTGTTTTTTGTTATTTAAATTGCATTTTTTGATGCATAAATGGATTCCATGCTGTGAAAAAGGCCTCGTGTGGTTGGATTGTGTAGATTTTATAGCTCAAATTTGTGATTCTAACAAATCCCTGCCATATTTTGAGTAAATTTGACTGACAAATGTCTGGAAGAGCTCCAAAATGTAGAATAGTTAGACTGTGACAAAGAGGAATCATTAGTACAAGTGAATTATATGTCTCTTTTGTTCGTAACGAATGTTGCTTTATGTAAGCAACTCTTTCTCGTATAAAAAATGGAGATGCAAGTATTGTATAAACTTGAGTGGGCCTAATGATTAAAAACAAGCGCTTCCTCATTAAAAGTTACATGTTCAAACCTAGAAAAATTTAAAATTTATCACAAAATTATACATGTTGTTTGATTAATATTAACTTCCAATATCAATACTAGAAAAGCAAATATTAAATCTAAATAAAAACTAAGTTAGTATCCACTACCCCTTAACTACACGGATAGGCTTAGCTTAGTTATATCTGTTCATCAAATTTGATCCCAAAAATCAAAAACAGAAAATGAAAAAGGCAAGTGTTAAAACTAGATAGAAGCTAACACAGTATCGACTACCCCTTAGATAGAGGGGTGGGCTTAGTTATGTTAAGGTCCTATAATAATAGGGTTCATAAAATTCTGAATTGACTTTGATAAGTCTTGTAAATATGTACATACCTTTCTTTCTGCAAGTTGTTTTCCCATATTTTGAAAAGATAAAAAATAATAAAAAATCAAAAAGAGGGTAAAAAGTCCTAAAAGAAAGATCAAATGACTTAGAACCCCAAAAGAAAAGAAATAAAACCTGAAAGTGAGCAAGTCCAAATGCCACTAATTTTACTTTTTACTACAACAAAAATGGTTATGAGCAGAGTGTCAATAAATGCCATAATCCATGATCAGTTAAATAGTTTAATCTTAACTGTTCATGTTTCAATTTCATGTTTTAGATAGTGAATAAAGATTTGTCAAACAATTTAAACTTGACAAATTAGTAGATAGGTAGAGAATAATGAGGAGCTCAACAGTTTAATCTGAGCCCTCGGCTTAAATAAGGTAGATTTAGATTAGTTTTATGCTTTGAAAGAAAATGTTTTAAGGTTGCAAGCCTAAATGCACCTGCAAAATGAAAAAAAAAATGTTAGAAATACAAGTTGGGTAGGTAGAAAGCAGTGGAGCAATCATGTAAATAATACATCATCGGGAAAAATCACTAATTTCCCCTCCCCCATGAGTGTTTAGTATTCTAAGTTATCGGTCAAACAGGCTCATAGCATTTCTCTGACTTTTGTTGGGACCGGACCCAAGGCTCTATGACTGGTTAATTGAAAATATTGAGTTCTTATGTTAAATCATCATTTATCATCATTTACCTTCATTCATGTACTAAAACCCCTTTTTCCTAAGTAAAAACACACTCTTACTTAGTAAAATTGTAACCCTAGAATAATTAACTCCGTCCCTTCATAAACATTCATAAAAACCCACAAAGTCACATTTATCCTAAGTATTATTCAAAGAAATATAAAGATGAGCAAATGCTTGATTATTTTATATTTGGAGATAATGTGTACTTGGTTTTACATTTCACTCCCCTCTCATATTAACTTTTAACATATTTTATTTCATCCCTAAGAAAAACCCTTTCCTAGTTATTAATTCCCTCATACTAAACAAACCCCAAAAACCCACTATTATAATGTTTATGACCAAAGTCTATTACCCATGTGTGCAAATAAAAATTCCAAGTTATAAAGCCCTTTGGTCTAAACTATCTCTATTTTTATCCCGCCCCTATAGTTTAAAAACCATTCAAAAAGGTTGAAAAACTATATAATATAACATATCATTATGCACATTTGCGAAACAGTTTTTAAATGTTGCAGTCCTAACCCGCCCGCACTTTGTATATTGTATTAAACATTATTATAATGTTTAAACCATTAATCCCGCCGCTATATGTAAATAAAACATTGCATATATGTTTTAAACCTATACTCCCCTATTTTATTATAAAGATTTAAATACATATTACAACCTTCCGCTGCAGTTAATCCAACCTGGTCCCATCATTACTTTACGATGCACATCCCGAAAAAATCTCCACCATTCGCTTCAAAGCTTTTAATCCGATGGTTGAGAAGCGATATCGCACAGGTAACATGCCCGACCGCTCCATTGTAAAATCCACGCCAAATGGGCAATTTTGTGACAAACCCTCCCATCCACGTGGCTTCTTATGGTTGGATCGCACGGGTTTTAATTAAAAATTCTTACCACTTAAACTCTACGTGATAAACCACCGGTTTTATGCCCATGTGTAAATTCAAAACTGCTTCCCGCCCGATGCGACCTGTTATTAATGCCAAAGGGTTAATGTGATCAAATGTTTAATTGAACCTTTGTGTATGCTTTCTCACCTATATGTCGCATTTATCCAGTATTCTTCCCTCCCGACTGTGTAAAGCTGAAAAGAGCCCCTTGATAGCCATTTCTTGCTATTTTTACACCCAAAACCTCTGAAATTGCCCAAGAACCTGTAAAAATTACTGAGGAGACGCACTTGCTCCTGATCAACCATTGAAAGTCTTCATTTCAACGAGAAGACTGAAAAAAACCCTGTTAAAACCTATACCTGCGTCAAAACAGGTATTTTTCTCATAATTTAACCTACAGTCAATTGAAAAAACCTTTTAAAAGGAAATAATTTGTCCTAAGATTAAGAAATTGATTAAATTCAATTGTCCAAAAGTCCTAGAAACAGGCAAAACCCTGGCAAAATTTTTCCAGGAAACCTAGAATCTGCTGTGCACCATTTTCAAGGAAATTTATCAATTACTTATAGTTTTTTATCAATTTCAAGCTTTAAAAGGCCAGAAATCCTCTGTAGTTGCCCTATATCTTCTGAAAAAACTTTTTCATCAGAGTTTTAGCCCAATTTGCAGTCACAAGACTCAGAAAACCTCTGTTTTCTGTTTTAGACCAGTTTTCAGCCTCAGAACTTCATTTGAGAGACCTAATTGAGCATAAAAGCTAGAGAAGCATTCTATCTTGCTAAATTTGCCTAATCCAGCCTCTGTCATAGTAAAATTTCCTCTGCAAACAGTTTAAACTTGCAGAAGCCTACAAAAATGCCTAAAAAACAGAGTGGAAACAAATCTGAAGGTTCCAAGACTCCCAAAGCTACTCCTGCCATGACTCCAAATACTGCCATTGTAGTCAACCCATTGCAGCCCCCAGTTGTTGATACTGAGCATATTCCTCTAGCAGAAATTGACTACAAAATAGTTGATCCTATAGTTGATTTCATTTTGTTAGATATACACAACTGGTGTTTTGAAAAATCCCTAGATGATCAAGAAGATGTTCACATATGGGAATCCAGTTTGCCCAAATATGTAGTTCTCCTTACTCATTGTTGTTAAGAAATTATCAGACTATGTCATCGGTACTACATTCCTGAACAGAGAGGTATTGTCAAAGCAAACAAAGAGGTCTTATTTACCATTACAGCAGAGTCTATAAACCAAATGTTGCAGCTTCAACCAGACCCTCAAGCAGTCCCATTATCTATTGAAGCCCTCACTGAGTTATACATTAACTTAGGCTTTCCTAAAAGGCTTATGATCTTCCAAACTTTCATGCCTCTGCATGTTGAAATTTCAAAATTAAACCCTCCATATTCAATTGCCAAGTTCCCTGAAGGTTTAAGGCATGTTATCTCCATGCTTTCCTTCATATTTGGGTATTTCACCGATGAACATACTGATGAGTCAATATTGGGATTTTTGTCTACATTTTCTCCAGGATAGTCACCCTCAGTTATAATTGACTATGATGGTTTTATAGCTAATAGCATTCACTATCAATTGTCTAAATTGTAGCTGGAAGGGGTATTTAGATATACCTCTTATCTTTTCCACTTGTTTCTATTTTTCCAATCAGAGAGCTTTCTAATTTCACTCCAGAAGTTGGATATAGAAGGAAAACCTCTATCAGTTGTCTTCTGGACATCTATACTCAGAAAAGAAGGCACATAATTCAGTTATTCAGAGTTTTCAAAATTGTTTGTGCATCCATTGACCACCATCTTGACAAAAGGAGAGCAACCTAGAATCAGTAAGGAAATGAAAAGAATCTTGCAGCTATCAGAGCAAAGCAAAGTAGGAGATTGGTATTTATATAAGGAATTCACTGAAATTAGAGTTTTTGGTTCTAACTTGTTGCCCTACAAGTTACCTAAGCATCCATCTATGAGGATCTTTGCCTTAGAGTACACTAGGCAGATCCTGAATTCATATTCAATTAATTTTATGGCAGCCAAGAAAAAAACCAATTTAAACTCAAAAATAAAATTGGACCTTTCATATGTAATCAAAGAGAAGCAGAAAAGGAAGCAGCAAGTCAATTACATGAATACAAATTAGAACAAAAGCTTCCCATGGAATTATGATACACAAGGGATCTTAAGTAAACTAAGGGTAAAATGTAAATTGACACCCTTTATCCATGAGTTAAAGCAAGATATAGAGAAATTTGCTAATCAAATTGAGTGGATTGAGAATACTTTAACATAGTAGTAAACCAAAGGAATACTAGTCACCCTTTGGAAGTTGCCAAATAGCCAGAGACATCCACTAAAAGAATCAGAGAAGAACGAGCTTATACTGCAGAGACTACCACAGAGACAAAGTTTAAAATCATCTACAACAAGAGGCCAAAATTGGATACAGCAGCTAAAGGCAAGGTAACAATAGATGTTGAAGATACACAGCCTTTGAATACCAACACTGCACAGACAGAGACCAATGTAGCCACTGTAATCATCAGTGAGCCAAACCAGAATCAAGAACAGTTGAATAATGAAGATGCACAGATAATGGAGAGGCAACAAAGTATGGAGGCTTCCTCCTCACATTCAGCTGAGGAGAAGGACTTAGATATTAAGGAAAAATACAAGCAAATCAAATTGAAGAATGAAGAAATTAAAACTGAAATATATTCTCAGTTTTTAAAGTAGAAGCCAGGGAATCAAAATAGATTCTTATCAGCCTTTGATTATTCAACTAAAATATTGATTATGTCAGTTTTACAGCCCACTGTACTAGTGCCAAAGACAGTGGCTGATTATAAAAAGGTTGATATGGAAGTAGCCACAGATAAAATCCATGAGTTGGATCAGATTGAATTTCACAGGAAAACATCAGAGATGATATATTCCACAGTAACCACAAAAGCTATGAGTGCTCATAGAATTCAAAATAACATTTCTAATATGTGGGACCAAATGAAGATGGATAAAGCTTCACTATATGCAAAGGATCTAAGGATAAAGGCCTTAGAAGAGTTAGTATTGCAGGTAGGATATGATCCTACAAACATCAAAGCAGCTGAAGCATTGATTAAAAAGAAAAATGAGGACATAGTTGCTTGAGGAAACAGCTCAAGCTTCCTCAAGGAGAACATCCTCAAACAAAGGAAGTTTTACAGGATCAAAAGGAGAAAGATGAAATTATGAGCTTGATACTTCGTCTGACAGCTCAAATCAAGGAAATGGAAGTGCAAATGGACCAAGTTGTCCAAGAAAAAGAGACAGTTGAGGAACCAGTCATTCCCACTATTATCCCAGTCATCACAGCAGCAATACCATTTACTTTAGGAGAGAAATTGGCACCAAAAGAGCCACTGGCCACTGCAGTACCAATGACTTCTTCAACTACTTCAGTGACTGAATCTTCTACAACAGTGTTGCCACCTACAGATGAGAGCAGTCAACTAATAAAAGCAATGGAGGAAATGTCCTTGAAGACCAATGAAATCAATAGATTGACCGGGACAATTGAAAATCTAGAGAAAACAAGCAAAGCAGCTCAAATAAATGCTAAAATACATGAGCATAATGCTCACAGATTGAGTGAAGAGGTAAAAAAGCTCCAAAAAGAGTTAACTCTCGAGGACCAAATATCATATATTAAAAATTACTTATGGAATAATGTAATTGAAGCCATTCATGATGTTTGGCCATCAATTCAAGTAATTTTTGAGCAGAGAGAGTTACTATTGACAGCTCAGGCAGAGATCCAAAAGACACAAGAAGAATTGGAAGATAAACCAGAACAAGCTGTTAGATTGATCAATTTCCTAAACAGCAAGAATAGGCAGCAACTTGAAGAATTGAAAATAAATGACAGGACAACCACAATCCTAGAAATTAGGAAAGTAACTACCAAAAGAAATCTAATGAGGCAGCTTCAAGAGAAATGTGACGGAATGAACATTGTTGTCACTAGATTCATGGTTAAATTCACCAATTTAAGACAAAAGGGACTTCCAGATATTATGGTGATTAATGACAAGCTAATGCCTCCGAATGATTATGAAAAAAATATCATAGAACATGCCAAAGAGCAGGTGAAAAAGCCAACAGGCCAAGGTATTCCCACAGGGAAAGTATTGCTAAAAAGTTTTGAAGATCTATTTTATTTGCAGTATGAAATCAAACATTTGTTTTTCATTAAACCTACATTTTCTAGGTACAGTGAGGCCGATGAGAATTTTAGGAAACTCAAGAATATTAGAATTCCTAAAAATGAGGAGTGGCAGGCATTGACTGATTTGCTATGAAGAAATAAAGGCAAACACATGAAGAAGAAAAATTTTGTTTGCTGATTTCACAGTAAAAACAGATTTTTACAGCAAGAAGGTAGTTTTACTAAAGTTAAAGAGTATCCGAAGGTTAAAGAGTATCAATGAGAAAGAGTATCAACGTTAAAGAGTATCAGTGAAGGCAACTAGATTCTGAAAAATATCTAAAAAAAGCCAGCATAGAGGACACATAAGCAGCCAACTACTTCTTATCTTAAAACTGTTTCGATTTATTTTGAATAAAATAGGACAACTTGCTAGTTTGTTGAGCAAGTTGTCACTATTATTATTGTAAAAGATTTAATTTTCCTAAGTTTATTCCTAGAAGTCATCTAGGATATTTTGTAAAACATTTTATATAAATATTTCACTCTTGGAAGTATTTTGGTCTGGAATAAAATTGTTGGAGACTATTATAGATATTTTGTTAACTTGAAGGCTTTGGAATTCGAATTTGAGTAGCAGATTGGATCACCTTTTTGGCATCATACTTCAGGATCTCTGTGATAAGCTATCTGGAGTGAAGTACTCTCTTAAACTTGTCATTGTTATCTTCTTTTGTTTCATGCATACATATGTGTTTTAATTCTAAATCTGAATGTATAACTAGGAGTATTACTACAGGACATGTTAATAACACCCTGTTTTTAACTAGTTATCATTTCTTTGTTTTCTTCTGATTTCCGGTGCAGGGAATTCTTAACTGCTCCCTCTCCCGTTTGACCTCTATCTTCTACTTCCCTTTTTCGGATCAAAGGATCCTTAAGTGCCCTTTATCTCGATCATACCATCTCAAAAACCATTTTTCCCAAGATCTCCGAGGGTTATCTACCTTGCCGTGCAGACATTTGACTTTTTAGGCTTTTATCCCAGTTCTGTTAGCTTGAATTCGACTCCATAGCCCAATGGACAAGTAGATTTCCCTCTATCTACCCTCCAAGTGAAATTTTCCCACCAAATCCAACAAAACAAAACCAAATCTGCACTTTAATAACTAGCCTAATATTCAAAACTAAAACAAAGTTAAACTTGAAAGAGAGAGCCCTCTCTGAACCCTAGGAAGGCTAGATCCTAGAGTTTGAAGTAGGTTTGTGGTTACCTCTAGTATTCTTTGACTAAAAATCAAAATCCCACATCTTAAGAATTTACTGGAGTGATAACAAGTTATATCGCATACATTAGCTAACTTGGTATCGACTACCTCTTAACTACAAGGGTGAACTTGGTTATATTTGTTCACCATTTCATCCCTAAAAATAAAATAATTTGTAAATTAAGTAACTTTTGGTGGAAAGCCCACCAAACTAGCTCACAAATAAAATAATAAGCCTCTTAAGAGGTCAAATAATAATATATGCGTGTCGTAGGGCCCTCCAAGAGGCTTGATGAGGTTCATAAGTGAAATAATGATCAACAGGATCCTCAAAAGTAATGGACAAGGGGGTGGACCCTTGTTCTCCAAACAATAAACTCTTGGGTGCTTCCAATGGGTGTGGGGGCACACCAATGACCTCATGGGTCTCCATATGAGTCGAAGATGCATGTAGACCTCTCTAAGGGTTTAGATGATGGAATGAATGTTGTCATGTCATCTTACAAGTGCTAGGCACCTGCCAAGTGTGTGGTGCAACTTTGGCGCGAGCTGGGTGTTGCAACTTCTTTGTATCATCTACATTTTGTTTTTATTTTTATTATTATTTATTTAAAAAAATTAAAAATTAAAAATAAAAAGTGGATAAAAGTAAAAATGGCTGAAATAAAAGAATAAAAATGAAAAAGTATTAATAATCACCCCTATAACATCATAGTTAAAATTCCGCTTTCAAAATTTTGAATAAAGTTTCTTTTATTTGAAAAATATAGGTTATATGTTTTTACTGCATGACACGATGTTTTGTCATTTTGTAAAAAACTTCGTGCAAGAATTAACTTTTGAAATCACTCCCTCCTGGATCAATGGTGGGAGGATGATTTTGGACCCCCCCCCCCCTCGCGCTATCGATGGTTAATGGAGAGCGGGGGGGGGGGCTCGAGAACAAGTTTGTGCTCAAATTGCTTAAGGCGATGTGTCACCCCAACAACATATTTGGGGGGTCCTCTCCCAAAACCCTTTACCGCCTACACACCCCCCCGAAAAACCATAATTCCTTCCACACCTCTGCCTGTACTTCTACGAGTTTCTTCGGCCCATTCTCGCCACTTGTCCACATTTTATTCTTCCATATTACCGCCACCTCATCTCATATCCACGTCATCACCCTCCATGTAAGATGACCATTGGTACATTCAAATCTCCCGCCAATTGACCGTTTTCTAAATTAATGCTCCCACTCCTGAAACGATAACAATTCTGTTACGATTCCTTTCCATTTCAGTTATAAAATAACCATAGGAGCCTGCATTTGTTTCCTTCCATGTTATTTCACTCTTTGTAGGTCATTATCGAGTCAATCAAATGATCTAATGCTCACTGTCACCTTTTCTCTGAAGAATTTGACCAAATTTTCCACTCGAGAACCTGTACCTTCCCGCTCATCTTCAATTTAAAATGTCAAAGAAGAAGGGTAAAGGAAATATGAAAGAAGAAAATCCTAAGTGTCCCAGATATTGAAAAAACTCCCCTAATTGACACCTAATTCAAAATTGTTGAGATTGATTGTGAATTCGATCTATACGAACTTCACAATTGGGCAAAGAAAAAATATCTTGACCAGAGCCATGAATTGGGTATGTGGGAGTCTCTTCTCCCTCAATTCATTTTCCATCATACCCACTTCATTCCTAAATTTTCTACTTGGTGTCGCCTCAGATATCTCCCTAGCAAGAAAGCAGTGATTGCTCCAAACCTTGAAATCATCTTTTCAATTTCCCCTGAAAGTATTTGCCAAACCCTACAAATAAATCCCCAAGCTTCTTTGTATCCTTTTCCCCCTGAATCACAAATGGAATTGTACAATAAGTTTACATTTCCCCAGAGAACCAATATCTTTGAAAGTTTTCTCCATGAGAATGTTGAATTCCCTAGAAAGAATCCCCCATACCATGTTTCCATTTTCCTAGAAATGTCAAAGAAAGTGATTTCCATGGTGACTCATTTAATTGGATATTACAAACATCAGTGGGTTAATGAAGTAATTTTAGGATTCTTGTCAGTATTCACAATTGGGCAGAAGCTTTGAGTCTTATTTAATTATAGTCAATTTTTGTCAGATGTTATGCACGAGCAATTCATGAAACTTAAAGATAAAGGCGCTCTCAAATATGAGTCAGTGTACTTAATATTATATCATCAAGCGAAAAAATTCAAGTTTCAGTTGCAAAAGATGGCTGAGCAGGGTAACCCTTTGTTAGTTATCCATTCGACTTCACTAATCAGAAGGAATTCAGAGGAATACACTTTTACATAGTTTGTAGATCAGTTCCTTCACATTTATTTATGTTTATTATCTAGTGATATTATACCAACGATGTCTCTATAAATTAAGAGAGTCTTACACCTCTCATAACAATCGAAGGTGGGAGACTGGTATTTATACCAATATTATACAGAGATCATAATTTATGGATGTGAGCTCCCTCCTTATAGATTACTAGTTTTTGTGCCAATTAGGATTTTTGCTTTGGAATATGCCAAAAAAATGCTAAATATGGAAGAATTACATTTTGTGTCCAATAAGAAGAAAGCACAATTCGAGTTAATGGCACAAATAGGCCCTTACATCATAAACACCAGAGCAGCTGTAAAAGAGGTGGAAGCAGTTGAAGTTCAAACCTAGTTTTACATGGTCCTATGACCCCTTGGGATTAATCTCTAATTTGAGAGTTGAACAAAAAATCACACCATATTCCCATACACCAAGGCCATAGATAGAACAATATGCTAACCAGGTAGAATGGAGAGAAAATACATTGCATGAAGCATAAGAGAAGTTGGTTAGTCAGTCTTCACTACAAACTCCTATCTCTAAAGACGAAGAAAGTAAAAGGCCAAGGGAAAGCATGCCTCCCTCATAATCAGAAAAACAAGCTTTAGATTCTGGTTTTGAAGATAAGGAAGAAGGATCCACAAACCACCACCAAATTTGACAACAAATAAAGTCCTCATGTGATCACCACTCATGAATAATCTTTAGAAGAAAAGGATGTACAAGAACATAATACCTTGGTTTTAACAGGTACACCTACTACCTCTCTCCCTTATGAAGGAGATACCATTGAATCCCCTATCTCTTCCACTTCTCAATCTCAACCACAACCAAGTATTTTTGCAAGGTACAAAGAGATTAAGTTGAAGAATGAAGCTCTTAAAGCTTCGACATACTCATAATTCTTGAAACAAAATACCACCACTCAACACAAATTGCTATCTTATTTTGATTAATAAAAGGGGCAGTTTCAAATGGCCTTTTTGGAGCCCAACATTGCAGCCCCCATAGGTGTTTAAGAATACAAGTCCTCCATATTATCAATTTATACTAACAAAAGTTCATCAATCGATCAAATCGATTTGCATAAGGCATGAGAGATGAATTATTCAACTCTAACCAACTCTTCCATGGCTGCTTCAAAGTTGCATGTTTCACTGAACAACATGCATTCACAGCAAAATATTGAGAGAATGTCCTCAAAGGCCAAAGACACCAGAATCAAAACTTTGTAAGAATTTCTTATTAAACTAGGATATGATCATAGTGATGTAAAGGCAACAGAGGAGGTAACCAAAAGTAAAAATGCAATTATTCATGCCCTTACGAAACAACTCAAACTCCCAACTACTAAACACGCTCAATCCAAAAAAGTCACTAGTTTGGAGATGGAAAAAGACAAGTCGTTTACATTAGTAGTGGAACTAAATGCTCAAATAGAGAAAAATGGAGCGAGAGCTAGAAACACTTCTAAAGGAAAAAGAGAAATGTGAGAGAGTTGGAACATCAGCAATAGGGACTTTAATCCAGCCTACAACATAGGTGTCAAAGTCACATTCCTCAGAAAAGCTAACTCAAGCCTTGGGAATTAAATTTTCATTGACAAAGAAGGAGGTAGAGAAACTATTAGCAACCCTCGCCAAAATGGAGGAAAGCGAGATAAAGGCAGATAATGCATATTTGGCAGAAGTACATAAGAGCTTCAAACTTATGCAACAAATTCAAAGGTATAAATACCAGTCCATCATCATTCAAATGTCGGCAGAGGAAATACTCAACATCTGGAATAATATCAATGTCAATGTTACATACTTGTGGCCTTCTAGTCAAATCATTTTTGAGCAGGAAGAATTGGTGCAAAGAGTCAAAGCGGTATTGGAGCATACTAAAGCAAATATTAAGCATAGGCCACAAGAAGCACATAAGATCATCAATATGTTGAACTCTAAAACCAGAGAAGAACTTGAAGATCTCAAAATCCAAGACAGACAAAGATAGTTATGGAAGTCAAAATAGTTTTGATCAAAACAATTTGATGGTGCAATTGGAGAACAAGAACAAAGAGCTGGAGTTACAGGTTAAAATATTTAACATGATTTTTTCTTTGTTACAGGAGAAAAGACTTCCCACTCTTAAAAACTCTAATGGAAAATTGATTCCATTGGAGAATTACTAGGACCAATTGTGCAATATAGCTACAGATGTATCAAGGTTTTCCAAGGCAGAAGGAGCTATCAGTGGAGAATCTTTTCAAGAAGGCCTACAGTTTGATTTGAATATACAACACGAGATTCATCATTTATTTGTAAACAAGCCAACTTTTAAAACATACATTGAGGTAGATGAACGATTTAGAAACATGGTGAATTTTTCTATCCCAAGTGAAGAAAGGTGGGACTAATTACTAGAGTTGATAGAATAAAAACAAATAGAAGGCCTATAATTTTGGCACAAGAACAAAATCTAGAAACTCGAAAAAAGGCACAGTCAACAACATATTTCCTTTAAATTTTCAACAGACAGTCGAATTTATCCAAGGCTTCTATTTTTAGTTTTGTTTCCGAAAATTTTCTAACTTTGTTAGAATATCATTTGCAATGAATTTTGTTTTGAATCCGAGATCTCTTTTAGTATAAAATCTATAAGTATATTGTAAAAAGACTTAATAAGGGTTGAACTCTTGTGAAAAACTAGTAAGCAGAATTGTAATTCTCTCAGGTTTTTTTATATTAATAGAAGGATTCTCGATTCATCTTGAAACAACTTGTGTTCCTGTGAGTATTTATATTGCTATTTATATCTTCATTTTGTTTATCTCTGCATGTGTTTGAAATTACTAGAAAATATGGGTAAGATAAGATTGAATATCAATCTATCTTAAAACCCCGATGAAGTTATAATCAAATACAGAGATTATTTAATTGGAACTTTATGGCTTAATTAATTCCTCTACATATTTTAATTGTCACTTCCCTTTAAGCTTCAAATATATTTTGTTTGGTTATAAAAGGATTTTACACGCATCATTTGTATCTGATTAGTTAAATACTCTGTTTGAAGATTTAATTTATCATATATTTTCTTAAGTTCAACCTTACATATCATTTCAAAGCTAAAATTTTGTTAAAGGTGAAGAGTCGACCCTTTTAATATATCATAAATAATTAAGATCCTGCACATGTTTAACAATTTAAAGCATTGGTCATCCAAAAATCCAAATTAAAACAAAACATTTTAGATGCTTTCGCACTATTCCTTAACCTAGAATTGTCTACAAAGGTACAACATCAGATTGGCATTATTGTCGGGGAGCGAAAAAAAAATGAATTATATTTTCCCTCAGACAACGATAATGCTTTCCTTTTAACGATGAATAAAATTTTAGTGGGTTAAAATGTTTCGCCTAGCGATTCCACAAAATAAATCTGGCTTCACGAAATCACACAAGATCTCACTCAGATCCTCATCTTTATTCTCCATTGTTAGATCCATAGAGGTTCGTGAGAGTTGTCTCTTTAAGATGAAGATTGGAAGTTTCTACTTTTACTTCTGTTTCACTTCCACTTGAAGTTGTTTTAGATACCGATCCTTTAGCCTTGTTTCAATTCCCCGTGAACTATTAGATCTGCCATCAAAAGTATTAGACCTTTTTCTGAAGGGGTCGATCTTCATTCAACTCTTCTTGGTTATCAATTAGAATCTTACCATATTCCTGAAAATGTTTCAAAATCTCCCAAATCAGAAGTACAATTAGGGATAGAATTACCTGAATTGAAACCTAATGATTTCATCTCTTCTGCCATTCATACCTTCTCATCTACTTCTGCTAAACCTGAAGATATTTTTTCTATTTATACAAATACTTTATTCGAAAGTGAAGAAAAAATTGACACAAAAGTGCATAAGTTGATTATTCAATCACCATTCATAAAAACTTCCATAGATTCTACTCAATCATCTTCCTTTTCATCCCCCAAAAGTTCATCTTCATCTTCACTCTCTTCACCTAATCGAATGGCTAGTTTTCATCTTATCATTCAGGCTCGTTATGTTGCACTAATCCTTCCTAATAAGCTTAATGATTTTCCATATGGATATCTAAAGCATTTACCTAGGTTTAATGGAGAAAATGGTTTGTTTGTTGAAGATCATTTAGTTTCCTTTTTGGATTTTTTTTATAACATGAACATAGAGCATGAAAATGTGGACATGATATTATTTGTTCAATCTCTGAAAGGGAAATGTTAGAATTTGTTTCAGACAATTACAAGCTAATTCTATTCATACATGAAATGAATTAATCAATATCTTTAAAAACCAATGGGGAGTCAAGAAGGATAATGTATATTATCTCACGGAATTTGATGATTTGAAAAGAAATCCTTGTGAACCTCTTTCTAATTTCATAAAAATATTCAATAAAATTTATAACAAAATTCCACCACACTGTAAATGACTAGTGGTTGCAGCTAAGGTTATATTTTCTAAAGGTTTCGATGATGATTTCACTGTCATTCTTAGAGAAAGGAGATCTGTCACCTTAGAAAACAAGCAAACCAATGCCATTGAAGTTGAAGTTAATATATAAACAACAAATAAACTTAAGGCAAAGGCACAACCTAGAGTAGCTCAACCAGTTTCAAGTAGACCTCAAATTAAATATATGAGACCTTTGCAGCCTCAAATCTTATAAAGACCAAATACTGATCAACAGATCCAACCCCCATTGATGATTGATGACCAGGAACCTAAATAAACTGGTCCTTTAGTTACGAATGATATAAATTATTTTGATATTTCACCATCACAAAATGATATTATTCCAATTTATCATGATCAATCTTCGGTCCAAAACCAAGAGGCTTCCCAAGTTTCAAAATATCAGACCTTCTCTGAATTTCTTATCGTTGAATTAAGTAGAAGATATGATTTGAGACCAAGACCAGGACCTAGTAGACCTGCTAAAAATGTTACTAATAATGAACCTTATGTCAAAATAGTTGAAACACAAACAACATTGATTCAACCACTAAATCAACCAAATGAACAGAACATATATGAAAAATAAGTTCCACCAAATTTTAATGTGGAAAAGGAATTAGAGAGAGTTAAGATTCCAATTCCATTATCCTAACTCTCTAAACATCCAGGTTATAAGAATAAAGTATCAAAATGGATTCAATCTTCAAGTATTGATGCTAAAGGAGTTGTAATTAGTTTACACGAAGAAAAACATACATTAGTTTTTGGTCCTAGTTCTAATATGATTGATGAAAATGTCCCTCACTTTTATGTTACTTTGAAGGTTCATGATTATCTCTTATATAAATGTATGTTAGATTCTGGGACCTCCATAATCTAATTCCTAGAGTAATTATGGACCAAATTCAATTGCAAATCACAAGACCCTATCATGATCTATATACCTTTGATTCAAAGAAGGCACCTTACCATGGATTAATCAAATATCTAGTTGTAACACTTGCTAAGATCCCTGTTAAGAGTGTAGTTTTAGATATTGTTGTTACAGATATTCCCCCAAAATTTTGGATGTTATTATCCAGGTCTTGTTGTGCCAAGTTAGGGGGGAGTCTGCAAATGGATATGTCTTCTGCTACAATTCATGCTTACGGGGGAGAGAATTTGAGATTATACAGAGAGGCGAGATTTATAAATATTGTTTGCAAAGTTGATCAAGAAATAAACCATCCTATTTATGCATTTGTTCAAGATTTTGGATGTTCTACTTTAACAACCAATAATCTACAAAATTCTCAGCTCAGTGTTGAACATACTATAAATAAACTCAAATATATAAACATCGATGTTTGGAAGTTGTACTTTGATGGAACCTTTTCCAAAGATGGAGCTGGAGCTGAAATTGTACTAATTTCTCCAGACATAAAACATAACTCAGTCTTTAAAGTTAGACTTCGATGTTACAAACAATGTAGCAGAGTATGAAGCCTTATTTTTAGGACTAGAGTTAGCTAAAAGTTTAGAAGTCCAAAACTTAAGTGTATTTGGTGACTCATAGCTAATTGTGAAACGAATTAGAAATATATTCCAAGCAAAACACCCTAGGCTTAGATCTTATAGAAATGAAGTATAGGATTCTGTGGACAATTACTTTCAAGCTTTTAATATTACAACAATCCTTAGAGATGAAAACATTTATGCATGTTCTTTACCAAATCTCTGCTAGCTCTTTCAAAATTATTGATCCTATGCAGTTGCAATATCAAATTCAAGTAAATTACAAGCCTTCAATCCGTGACAACCTTAAACATTGGCAAGTTTTAGAAGATGATGAGTAATTAAAAAAATTCTTACAAGCAATTGATGAATTTCCAGCTCTACAAATTGAAGAAGAACAAATCAATGAAAGTAAGTCAAATGATGAAAAATAAAGTTCACAGTTAAATCAAAAAATCGTTGATCATGATATCATTTTTTTGCCTAATAATTACATTCCAAAAGGATTAATTCCTCTTGAAAAATATTTGAAAATAATGATGTCTCAAAAAATTCATTATCCAGTTCACAACAAGAGGATGTGGAGAATTGTTATATTGGAACCAATGAAGAAATAAAAAATGTAAAAATTTCAACATCATTACCTCAGGAAACAAAAGAAAAATATGTCAGTCTTCTTAAACATTACAATGATGTCTTTGCATGGTCATATGAAGAACTTATGATCTACCTGCATATTTGAAAAACTAATGCAGAGAATCACATAACATGAAAGAAAAATGAAAAAGGAATAACATAGTAGCTCTGGAAACAATACCACAATCTTTATTGTGAGGGAGGGACAAGCATTTATAAACAATGCAATCATTCTCCTTATTTTTTATTTTGTAATTATGAAAGATATTTTCATAAAATCAAATGCAATATTAGATAAAGCAAATACATTGAGATGTTTCCTTCTTTCCTTCTTTCCTAGATCAAGAAAATAAATCGACACAATCAAGAGGAGAAACATCACATACCACCGTATCACGGAAAGATCCAATAGCAAAGGTGACAACAGAACATCGGGAGATGGTAAGATGAGGACCGTCCTTTTGGACCCAACCGAGCTGATATGGGTGTGGGTGAGGAGTGGTGGGAAGGCAAAGGAGGTCAACCAAGTCCTGTGCCACAAGATTATTTTGACTCCCATTGTCAAGAATAAGAGTGGCCAACTCATGTTTGATTTGACAATTATGTGTAAACAATGGCACAACATAGGTGTTTGTTGCATTAGCAGTCATGAGGATGAGAGAGGGGTATACTTCGGTAGGATTTTCGAGAAAAATAGCTGGAAGTTGAGTAGGTATTTGGTTGCTCGACCTTTGTAAAAAGAGTCTTGTCAAGGCGTAGATTTTTCAGTACTCGACAATCTGTAGAAGCATGTGAGTTGGTCTTATGAAAAGTACATGAGGGGATATTGTGAGGTGTGGAGGATGAGGCAAAGGTGACATTAGATGAACTAGAGGGAGATGGACCATTTATGGCTTGAGGAGATCATATTCGAGTACCCACTTTGTGTTCCACAGCCAGAGCCAGAATAAAGGCCTTGTCTAATGAAGTACTATCAAACAACTCAATTTCGCGTCGAAAAAGCATTAGCAAACCATAATTAAATTTGATAATTAGTACCTCTTATGGATCAGAGATATGGAGTTGAATACGCAACTTGCAGAAGACATAAATGTAAGCTTGCATTGATTGATTGGGTAGTTGTCGAAGTTGAACCCATTTGGCAAGGAGATTTTGGATATATCCTGGAGGATATAAGTGTTCTCTTAAGGTCTGGAAAAAGATATCCCAAGATGTGATAGGTGTTGATATGGTCTCGGCTGGTTATCCAAGTTAGACAACTAACGACATATTCTCAAGATGAGTATCCCACCATGTTTGTGCTAGGCCTTCCAATTGTAGACTGGCGATATGAAGTTTTATCTCCTCTTCCACTGTTAGACATGTTCTGAAATAGTTGGAGAGACCATGGAGCCAAGAATCAACAACCTCACCATTATAAGCGCTTGAGAATCGCGTTGAATCACCGAAGCGCATCGCATTTTCCCCGGAGGACGGCCATTGTTGTCATAGCAGAAATAGCTCTTGAAGAGTTCAGCAAACTACGCATTAGCGAATTTGCAGTGGAGGGCTCTTGATGGGGCAACATGATTTTTATCCACCGAATGGATTGAAATGTATGACCCAAAAAAAATAATTCTTCGAATAGGTGGATGGCTTCCAAGATCTTATGCTTTGATACCAATTGATCTACATGCATATTTGAGAGACTAATGCAGAGAATCACATAACAGGATAGAGGCACGAAAAATGAATAACACAGTAGCTCTGGAAGCAATACCACAGTCTTTATTATGAGGAAGAGATGAGCATTTGATAAACAATTCAATCATTTTCCTGATTTTTATTTTGTAATTACAAAAGTTATTTTCATAAAATCAAATACATTATTTGATAAAGCAAATACATTGAGATGTTTCCTTCTTTCCTAGATTTTTAGATGTTTCCCTCTTTTCTACTCTTAGATGTTTCCAAGGAAAGAGTGTGTTTTTTCTTGTTTGCCCAACTTAAAACCTATGACACAACTCTTATTCAACACAAAATTCCTCTCAAACCAGAAGCTGAACATTTCAAACAAAAATTGAGGAGAATAAATCTAGTCTTGCTTCCAACTATTGAAAAAGAGCTTAAGAAATTATTGGAGGAAAATTTTATTGTTCCTCTAAGATACTCTGATTGGATAGCAAATCTAGTTCGAGTCAGGAAGAAAAGTGGTGTAATAAGATTGTGTGTAGACTTCAGAAACCTAAACAAATTATCTTTAAAGAATAATTGTCCATTGCCAAAGATGGATAAATTACTCCAAAAAGTTCTAGGCTCAAACATAATTTCAATGTTGGATGGCTTTTACAGATATAATCAGATCTTGGTAATCGAGAAGACAGGGAAAAGACATCATTCACAACTCCATGGGGTACATTTATGTATGCTAGAATGTCATTTGGCCTAACTAATGCAGGAGTTAACTTCAAAGAGTAATGGAACTACCATTTGTTGGTAAGGTTAAAAAATTTGTTGTTATTTATCTTAATGATTTGATTGTATTTTCAAATTGTGATGAAAAACATTTAAAACACTTGAGAAATGTTTTTGACATATGCAGGAAATATGGAATTTCCCTTGATCCCAAAAAGTCTTTGTTTGCTATAAAGGAAGGAAAACTACTTAGACATATCATTTCAAAGGAAGGAGTAGTAATCGACACAAAAAAAGTCTCGACCATTGAGGTAATTAGCTTACCAAAAATAAAAAGTAAATTCAAACTCTTTTAGGAAAAAATATTTTTTTGAGAAGATTATGGCGAGATAGTCAAGGATATTACTCATATGCTAAAGAAATATCATGAAGTTAAATGGACAGCGCTGGAAAGGTATGCTTTTACACAGATCAAGAAAGTTATCTTTGAAGCCCCAGTACTAGCCATTCCTCACTATTCAAAACCTTTTAGAATTTTTCTCTTGCCTCTGATACTACCTTAGCTATTGTCTTATTACAAAAGAATGATAATGGAGACGACCATCCTATTTCCTTTTTCAATAAAGTAATGAGAGATGTTGAGTTGAAATATGATATCATAAAGAAGCAAGCCTACGCTCTTTTGCAAGCCTTAAAATCCTTTAGAACCTATGTCCTTCATTCTACCATGTCTTTGTTCCAAATAATGTTGTAAAGGTCGTCTTAACACAACATGATACAGATGGCAGGGGAGGAAGATGGATTTCAAAAATATTAGAATATGACTTAGATATAAAATCTACCAACTTGGTGAATGGTCAAGATTTATCCAAACTTATCGCTGAATCAAATTGTAAAGTTCTAGGTATCAACACTATCATGCAAATTTCAGCGGATAAGAACACACAAGAACCTTTTCAGAGTTCAACAGAAAATAACACACAAGAACCTTCTCGGAGTTTAGTAGAGGAGAATACACAAGAAATTTTTGTTGGAAAGTGTAACTAGGTTTGGTCTTCATATTGACTATGTAATTTTGTATTTATGTAATGAAGAAGACAAAGATAATAAAATATATTTTTTCTATGCTTACTTCATCGGTTTCATGAGCAAGGTTTATTATAGGTCAAAAGACTTCTTCTTGATGTCTTTTAGGGTTTTGTCATCTTGTCATAAATGTACTAATTAAGACTCATGTATATGAAGAGTCAAGTCAAACTTATATGCCTAGAGACCTTGTCACATAAGCCTTGAATTCATAGCTCATAATGTGTCTTAAAGATCAGTGTTGTAACACTCTTCAAAACAACCTACAAGTTGGCCTATTAACAGTGAACAAGTCTGCTCACTGAACAGTCACGTCTATTGACTCTCAAGTCAGCTAATATAGGGGTTGATCATTATATATAACCCTGTGTACTGTGCAGGAAAGACAGATAGAATATCAGACTTTTTTGTGATTTTCAGATCAACTTCTGTGATTTTGTGTGGATCTTCAAGTCTGCAATAAATGCGAGTTCCGGACTGTATTTTGATGCAAAGGAGGGAAACTAAGTCTCATATATATACGAAATTATATGATTGTTTAAAAGGGTTCCAGGACTAATATAAATTGCAAGAAAGGGAGAATAAATCTGTGAATTGATGCGTATAAGAACAAATCATCAAAGAAGGAATTTCAAACAAAGGATCTGTGATATAAGCATAGTTATAGGACTGTAAAAAGTGCAAGTTGATGACTCTGTTTTGATGCATAGAAAGGAGACTGATAAGCGACGGAAGAGGGTTGTTATACATACATGGTTTGGGAGAGATTGGAAGTGTGTACGTTGAAGACCAACCTGCAATATCAAGTGGAGATACAAGGTGTGCACAGGAATTTCCATATCAAGGTGTTGATGTATCAGTAAGGATCACATACATCCAGAGAAGGAATAAAAAAAAGTAGAGACCGAACTCTCTAATCTTGGTGTAGAAAGGTGCAGAACGGTACAGGACGATGCAAGAAAGAAGGATCAACTAAAGGAGTCAATGAAAAAGTAGTGACAAGGTCTTGGAGGCATACAAGGGTTAAGGGTATGTGTCATGATCATGGTACTTGTCATCTGAAAGTCTATAAGAAGAATTTATTGTGGGTTTTCTTCTCCAAGAGGGAGAGGTTTTAGCCCTGGCTCGAAGAACCTAAATTTGTGTCTCTTTTGTTTTGATAATTAACTTGATGAAAGACATAATAAGCTAGGAAGAGAAGACATACCAAAAGTAAGCTCACAAGTAACTATCAATGTAGAGAATTTTAGATAAATGTCTTTCTGGATTAATCACATCATTAAGATTTGGTTAAAGTTTCGAACCAACTAATGTGGTTTATCCTCAGGACAAGGTGAAAAGCCAATCGATCTTATTGAATAAATAGTGTGGATGCATCATTGTCTGGTATTAGTCGAAGAAAACTAGTCGTTAAATACTAGCCATTTAAAAACTAGTCATTAATGAATTAGTTAATAAAATTTTTTAAGTGATTAATAAATATTATAAATTTTTTTATTATGTAATATTCAATTACAAATTTTAAATTGATTAATAATTTTTTTTTATTTTAATAAATATTATAATAAAATATATTATGTAATATTTAATTAAAATGATTTAATTGATTAATAAATATTAAAATAATAGATAAAAATTTAAAATTTAAAAAGTGTTTTGAAGAATTTATTACTGGGGGGACTATATAGAATTAAAAATATATGAAGGCTAATCCATAATAATATAACCATAAAGAATATTTAAGAAAAAAGAAGAAGAAGAAGAGAAGGGGGCAAATGAAAAGAAGAAAAGGGAGATCCCAGAAATAAGCAAGAGGGGGCAAAGAAAATATTATGTAATAATTAATTAAAGATATTTAATTGATTAAAAAAATATTAAAATAATAATAAATTTAATTTACAAAGTATCATGAAGAATTTATTACTAAGATACATAGGGGATTATTCAGAATTAAAAACATAAATGGTAATATATAAAAATATAAACATAAAAAGTAGAAAAGATAAAATATAGGGAAAAATAAGATTAGACAAAAGAAGAGAAAGAGGGGAAAAATGAAAAGGAGAAAAGGGAGACCACGAAAAATAAGCAAGGGGGGGACATTTTTTTTTATCTAGAGAGAGCTGGAGTCCAGATTTTTCTCAACTTCCAACCATCATCCCTATTGAGATTCTTAGCATGCCCCTCAATCTCAATGGCTTCCCTAAGCTTCCTATGAAGGAAGTGGTCAACCCTAACGATAACTTTGGAGTCTTCAATGCAAACATGGTGACACGATTTCTCCAAATGTTCTGCAAGAGCAGATGTGCGGGATCGATTATGCCTAATGTCTGCAGCATGCTCCTGGATTCTCTATCTGATGGATCTGCCTGTTTCACCAATATAGGGTGTGCCACGAGAACAAGGAATCATGTAGACACCCTTCATGCCTTTAGGGTCGATAGGGTTCTTGACAGATCCGAGAGAATTTCTAATAGTACAAAGGGGTTTGAAAGTAGAGGAGACATTATTTTAGGACATGGGTAATCTTGTCTGTGGTTCCTTGGATAAAAGGGAGGTGAACCTTGGAAACAGGATCCACTCGAGAAGATTTTCATTTTAATCCATTATGGGATTTTTGAAAGGCCCTATGGCCCTCATATCTATTATACCCATTATTCTCAAAGACTCCAAGAATATGTGATTTCTCCGACTCCAGGTGGTTGTCATCATAAATCCTAAGAGCACGAGTAGCAAGGGTGTAAAGAACACCAAATTTTTGCGCAGGAAATGATGAGAACCAACATGAAGATACTGTTCTGTGTGAGTTTTCTTGAGAAAAACTTGGTGGGAAATGGATGCATCCTCCTTTCTAGAGAAGGATGGATATCCAATAAAGGAGGGAACCATCAATTTCAACCTCCATGGTGAATTTGATGGAATCCGACATGGAATTTGGGTGCAGAAGAAATAGATCCAAATTCTCCCTACCATGGGGCCAAATGACACAGGTGTCATCCATGAATCTCTTCCATTTCCTAGGGCGAAATTAAGTAGAGGCCAAGGTCTTAGATTAAAAAATGTCCATAAAAAGGTTAGAAACTATATGAGAGAGAGGGGATCCCATAGCAACACCACAAGTCTACTCATAGAACTCACCTTGAAAACTGAAAAACATCAAGGTGAGTCAGAGGCCTACTAACTTAGAGGTGTCTTTTTCAGAGATCTGCTCAACGAAATCATTGGCTTCGTTGATGGGGATTTTGGTGAATAATGAAAAAACATCAAAGATGACTAATAATTTCCCAGGTTCCAATCTGATGTCCTTCCATTCATTGAGGAAGGAGGTCGAGTCCTTAACATAGGAGTAAGTGAGACCCACAAGGGGTTAAAGCTTTTGGGCCAAGAATTTGGCAAGATGATACGAGGGACCACCTATTCTGTTGAAAATAGGTCTCAAAGGAGCCCCTTGTTTATGAATCTCAGGCAGACCATAAATCCACAGGGGTGAGGGGATTGCTCTAAATAAGATTCCTACAGAGAGGATTCAGAGAGGGATCAGATTTAATGGCAACGGAAATCTCCTTAGAAATATGCATAAGGCCAGGATCCTTTTCAAGCTTAAGGTAATTGCCATTATTAAAAAGATGGTTGGACATTTTGCTGACACAGTCAAATTTATCCAAAATTACTATGGAACCACCTTTGTCAGCCTTTAGGATGACAATGTCGGGGTTGTCCCTCGGGGATTTCAGGGCCGTAGCCTTGATTTTGCTCAAGTTTATTTTGGGAGGCTTAGGCTTCCTGAGAATAATGGAGCAATCTTGTCTAATATTCTCCTTAACATTATCAGGAAGATCCCTGATGCCATATTCAATGCTCCAAATAATGTCATCAGTAGGAATCCTCTTTGGGGCCAAGGCGAAATTAAGCCCCTTATTAAGGAGACTCACAAAAGAAGGGTCAAAAATCAAGTTGGAAAGGTTAATGAAATTTTTAATATTAGGGTTGTCTTGTCCTAAGAGTTGTTCTCCTTTTGAAGAGAGAAATATTACTCCTTCTGTTAGGGATGTAGGTTCTTCAACTACAGATTCAGTGGAAGAAGTTGGTGAATCCCTAGGTTGGATTTAAGATCTATGCACCTCAAGAAGTCTATGTTTCCTTGCTATGGATGGAATGCGAGTGTTGGTGGATGGTGTGGAACTACATGGTCTAGCGGAAGTGAGTGGTGATGTTGGTATTGAACTTTGTCCTCTACCTCTACTTACAAATCTACCCCTAGAATCCCTTTCCCTATTCATGCATTCTAAATTATTTGTACTATGCCTTAATTATGCATATATAAGATTGAATGCATCTAATATAATATGCAAACCAAGAAAAATGAAATCCTATATACATTTCCCCGACAACGATGCCAAAATGTTGGATAATTTAATTGATGCCTAAATTACTTCATTAATTGTCAACCAAGGTTCATGTACTTCTAAAGTGTATGTGCACAATATATGTTAGGAATTCCATTTTTGGTTTAAAAAAAATTAAATTGATCTAAATACGAAAGAAGTTAAATTGAATCAAAGTGTTCCCACATACATGTTCTTTCCATTAAAACTACCTTAAGGCAGAATGAAATTAGAATTTTAATTATTGAACTAAACAAAAACTTTAATCTATGAACTCAAAATCACAACTTATTCTAATTACATAATGGAAATTCTAATTCTAACTACAGAGTAGAAATTCTAATTATAGTTGCAGAATGTAAACTACAATCCTAATTGTGAGGAATCAAAACATTCTAATTACTTTTATAAATTCAAAATTGCTTGACAAAAAGAGATAAATTGAACCAAAATTCTTCAACAAAATATTTAATTGAATTATAACTTCAAAGGATTAACAGTGTGCGCAGTTTTATTTTAAAATCTCTCTATCCATCGTTCATGAAATCACTTATCAAAATTATATGAATTAAAATGAAAGTGTTGAATGAAATGAACTATGGGAAACAAATATTTTGTATTTTTATGAGCGCTTTACCTGTTAAAAGAAATTAAAATGAATCTAAGAATTGATGAACAAATTACCAAAAAATTGCATCAATAGACTTCGGTGAAGGGAAAAGAAAACTACTTATCAAATGAGCATAATAAAAAACTATTATAATCTTACAAATCTCCAGGGGGCTATAACAACTGTGGTGAAAATTCCATGTAATAAAAGTTAATAAAGGAAAAATAATAACCACAGTTGTGGGAAACTTATTCCAGGCTGAATGTTGGGAAAAAACATCCTAGTGCGGGTTTTCATTTGGTTTATTATGGCTAAGGAAATTGTTAAAGGCTTTGGAAAGGAAAAGTGCCATTTATTGGCATTTTATGAAGGAAAATAATGGAAAATAGGAGAAAAGGAAGGTGAAAGGTCAGATGTTGCATGTGAGGAGGATAATAATGGAAAATTGAATAAAATAGAGGCATAATTAATAAAAAGGCTTATGAAGATTAGTTGGTACCTTTTGTGAGTGTAGCTTTTTGTCAGTTTAATTTTGGAGCTCTCTCTTTATTCTCTCTCTCACACACTCTTAGACACTTAGAGTTTTCTTAGAGCACATCAGCATTGGATCAAGAAAGGCAAAGAAAGCAAAGAGGAAATCAAATATCAATAAAAGAAGATAAGGATTAAGCAATTACAGCATGATTACTCGCAGGTAATGATTTGCATGTATGCTTTCCTTGCTAGATTTTTCATGCATGGTTATGCATGTGTTGTCTTAGTTCCCTTGTTGTCATTGGCACGGGTTTTTCTAGGTGTGACAATTTTTTTCAACCTCTTTACATTTCCATATAGTCATGGTGTGGTGGGTTCTCTTGTATTTGGTTGAGATAGATTTCCATATGGACTCGAAGCTGAGTGGGGTGGTCTCAGGATTATTCACAAGGCCTAGGAATCCTAGGATGGGATACATGGTAAAGCTTGGATGTGAACACCTTGATTGAGCCTAGGAATACCTTGACTGGTTAATGGAGAGATACACTGTAAAGGTCAGTGGTGAGTACCCTTGGTTGGGCCTAGGAATCTCAGGTCGGGATACACGGTAAAGCCCAGAGGATGGAGACCTTGTAGGCCTAGGAATCCCTTGACTAGGTATTGGCAGGATACACGGTAAAGTCGAGAGGTTGAGAAAAACAAATTCCTCACAGTTTAGGTGGAGAGATCCAGAGCCATCCATGCTTGTTTAGGGTTTAATTGATGAGGGTGAGGTCGTGTAGCCTCAGGAAGCTCTGGTTTATTTTCTACTTTGAGTCTCACATTCATGTTTGGAATATGGAACGAGGGTGTTTGGCTAAAGAGAGATTTGGTTCAACCAATCTATGGTCACGTGGAACATGGAAGTCTCAAACCTGGTTGGCTTTTGCATTCATTAATAAAAGTTCATTATTCTTGGTACTTCATGAGTAATTGTATTGGTTTATATGTGGATTCTATGGTTATTGTATCCTTATTATTTCTATTGGTTATATGTTTGTTATGAGCATGTTTTATGACAATGATAATGCATGGCTCTCATCATGTTTTGATTTGAAAACAAATGAACAATGAATATATGACCTTATAGATGGTAATGCAACTAATGTGATGAGGCATCAATTCTTCTTAGCGATCTCAAATAACTATGAGACCCCCATGCTTAGATATGTTGTTTTAACCTGTAGAATGCATATTTGTGACATGTTTAATGAAATTCCTGTCATGGCTAGCATGGGTCTAGTCAAGTCCTTGATCATGTAATTACATTTGTATCATTTTTTCAATGTTACTTTTAATTTCTAAAAGTTCCATGGAGTTCTGGGCAGTGGCCTGAGTCCTGGCCCTGAAAAAGTGGCACAAAATCTGGGGTCGTTGGCACAAAACTACCTGGGAAAGTCCCCAATCTTTAATACAGTAAAATGATACATTGTCTCAGGGGTTGATCACCTGGAAGGGTTGGATGGCTCCTAAGGGTTCTGTAACATGTGTAGAAGGTCAAATTGGTTGTATTGTGTCGGTTCCACATCCTTAACTGTACATGGGGAGTTGAAACCAATCATAGTAGCCTCTCGTCACACGTTTACCCTAGCGGACTGGTTAACTTGGGTAAGTGTGGCAGGAGGGTGTTACAGGGGCCCTCCTGGTGAGTGCAAGTACACAATTAGATATAAAATCACTTAGCCACGCATTGCTCACAACAAAGTATTTATATTAATTGTCGAAGTTTTCAACACAAATAAATTGCAGAAATTAACAATGATAATGGATGTCTATTGCACCACCTTAAGTATGTTTATACTATTTTATTAAATAATTGTTGAGAGTCATAAGTTAAGAGGTAACCAAGCTAGTTAAATGACTAAGAAGTAAATTGAAATAAAATATTTCTTCTCGTGATTTGCTACTGAAAGAGAAAATCACAAGGAATTCAATACAACACATCAACTTCGAACTCTTCTCAATCATTCCCACCCTCACTTGATATTACTACAAACCGAATTCAAAATTTGTTCATCGTTGGAGTGTCGTAACAAGAGTTGGCTTATGGTTTGAGTTCTAGATATCTTGAACCATGTAACTTTCGAGATCACCAAGACAAATGGATATCCATGTATTGACCATTTTCCATTTTCTTGTACCTTTTATTCGTTCTTAGATGTACTAGAACCTGGCTAACCATGAAGATAGTTGCATAATTCTTTGTTAACTGCAGAATGAATACGATCTGGTAGGTATAGTGATGTTTAAATTAAAGTTCATAAAGAAATAATAAATTATAAATCATGGATGATTAATACCGTTTTGGATGTTTGAGCATGTCTAGGGTGACCTTTTAGATTGAAAATGCAACAAAACTATTATAGAAAATTATGAAAAGGAAGGAAAAAGGGGTGTCAAAAAAAGGACAATTTCGAACTTCAACAAAGTTTTACATATGCAACAATTTTGGACATGTGGCATGAGACTGTCCTATAAAACCAAGAGAAGGGTTTTGGAAGAAAAAACACGAAGAACCACCAACTAAAAAAAGCGTCCTAGTTATGTATGCTCGAAACAATCAAAGTCAATAGTGCGTAGATAACATCTACTCTAGACACATGACTAGAGTTAAAAATAAACTTATTACTCTAAATGAAGAAAATGGAGTAAATGTGATTTCTAGAGACAATGGATCTGCAAGAATTGCTAGAAGAGGTATTGTAAGCCTTGACAATGGTAGGGCTAAATCACAAAATGTCTTGTATATCGAAGGATTGAAAAATAATCTATTATGCATCAACCATATGTGTGATCAAAGTTATGATAGCAATTTTTGAGCTAAAGAATGTGAAATAAGGAAGAATAGTGGGAAAATCAATAAGGATTTTAGGCAATGTATATATTATTTGATAAAATTCAAGGAGAAAAATGCTAAATTGGACAAATAGATGAGAGATGGTTATGGCATAAAAGGCTAGGACACTTGAGCTTTGATAGTTTGGCAAAAATAAATAAAACACAAGTATTAAGAGATATGCCCAAAATCTCAAAACCAACAAGCGTCATCTGCAAAATTTTCCAACATAGAAATCAAACAAGAGTGAGCTCCAGGCCAAAGGAGTGTTTAACATCAAGACCAGTAGAGCTTGTTCACACATATCTATGTAGACCAACAAGAACACCAACCTTGCAAGGCAAAAGGTGCTTTATGTTGTTTATTTATGATTATACTCGAATGACATGGGTTGCATCTCTTAAATCAAAATCATAAACAGTTGATACTTTCAAATCATTCAAGGCCCCAGTTGAAAATGAAAGTGATCCAAGAATCAAATGTTCAAGACAAGATAGAGGGGGTGAATTTACCTCAAATGATTTTAATGAATTATTTGAAAAGTATGGAATCAAGAGACAAATTTTAGTTGCAAGAACTCCAAAACAAAATGGAGTTGTGGAAAGAAAGAATAAATATATGCAAGAAACATAAAGAAAATAGTTTCTAGAGGCCAAATTACCATATAAGTTTTGAACAAAAGCAATTGGTGCAACTAGTTACATCATAAATAGAGCACAACTCTGATTTAATAATGACAAGACACCATATGAGTTAAGGAAAGGCAAACCAACTTCAGTTAAGTATTTCAGTTTTTTTGGAAGCAATTGTTATATGAATACAAATGATGATAATTTGGGCAAATTTTATTCGAGTACACGAGGTAATCTTCCTTGGACACTCAACAAGAAACAAAGATTACAATTGCTACAAAAAAATACCACACAAAGTTGTGGAATGTATTAATGTGTGAATAGGTGAAGCTTGGTGAGAGAAAGAAGAAGAACAAATAAATGAGAATTTAGAAAATACCATCTACGTGGACCAAGGAGAGATTACTACAAAGTAAAAACAAGAAAAAGAATAATAGTCTCCATTGAATACAATATTTAAATTTGTGCAAAAACATCACCGAGAGAACCAAAGTATTGGAGATGTTGATGTAGGCATGCAATTTGAAAGAAGAACGACTAATTCACCATGGAAAGGAAATTTTGCCTTGCTATCCAAAATAGAGCCAAAGGACTTTGCACAAGCTAGTGAAGATACACATTAGGTGAATGCTATGGAATTTGAATTGAATCAAATTAAGAAAAATGGAATCTGGAAACTTGTGCCACAATCAAAAGACAAAAACGTGATGAGGACTAAGTGGGTATTAAAAAACAAAATGAATGAAGATGGAAAAACTATCATAAATAAGGCGAGACTTGTATGTATGGTCTATGCATGAATTGAAATAATTGATTTCGAAGAAACCATTTCTCCAATCGATAGATTAGAAGAAATAAGAATGTTTTTGGTGGTTGTGTGTTCTAAAGGCTTAAAGGTTTATCATATAGGTGTTAAATCCACCTTTCTAAATGGAGATTTAAATGAAGAAGTATACATTGAACAACCAAAAGGTTTTGATTCATCTGAAAATAAAAATTTATAGTGAAAATTGAAGAAATCCCTTTATGAGTTAAAGCAAGCTCCACGAGTTTGGTATGCGAGGATGGACCACTATCTTCAATAATAAAGTTTCAAAAAAGGGGTTGCTAACAACAATCTTTGCATCAAGATGGAAGAGGATTATTGGACACGTAATCCTCAACGGGTAGGTGTGGAAGGCGAATGGACAAATGGAGTCCAAGAGACCACTTGGAATGGGAAACCAAGGGTTGTGAAAATTCTACTTTAGTGTATCGGTCTATTTCCTCCTACTTGATTTAATTTATACAAGTTATTTACAGAAATTATATTAAGAAAATATTGAAAATAAACACAACTATAGCCTACACATGGAGATCATTTACTGAATAATTCACTTATGCAACAAAGTGACACATGGATTTTTGGACATAAGTCCCTAGAAAAACCCAAAGTGGGAAAACCGGTTCAACAGATATGAGGGCTTTATTATTAAGTAGTTCAGAGTACAGCAAATCTGGGTTCCAACCTTGGAAAACCCGACAGAGAATAAAAGATCTAAATTATGCAGCTAACCTGAAGATCTAGTGCCAAATATCTGACTGATCCACACCCTCAAACGAGATTTACATGACTCAGCCTGGATTTGACCCTAGAAATTCTCAATGCTGCCCCTGAAGCCTCAGCGTCAGCGCTGCTAGCCTCAAATGCCACTGCGCTGCACCAGAAGGGACTGCGTCACCCCTAGAAGGGTCTCACAGCCTCACGCTGGCCCTGAAAGCCCTTCAACGTGATTTCTGAAGCTTCCCAGTGCCTCTGCGTTGTCCTGCATAGTTGTTGCCTTGCTTCTCTGCCCTGTCCTTGAGCTGCTCCTCTTGCCTCTTGCTAACTCTTGGCTCTTGGAATCAGATCATTCCCTCAACCAATACTACCCCTTAAACATTACAATGATGTATTTGCATGATCATATGAAGAACTTATGATCTACCTGCATATTTGAAAAACTAATGCAGAGAATCACATAACAGGATAGAGGCATGAAAAAGGAATAACACAGTAGCTCTAGAAACAATACCATAGTCTTTATTATGAGGGAGGGATGAGCATTTTATAAACAATGCAATCATTCTCCTTATTTTTTGTTTTGTAATTACGAAAGATATTTTCATAAAATCAAATGCAATATTAGATAAAGCAAATACATTGAGATGTTTCCTTCTTTCCTTCTTTCCTAGGTAAAGCAAATAAATGGACACAATCAAGAGGAGAAACATCACATACCACCGTATCATGGAAAGATCCAATAGCAAAGGTGACAACAGAACATTGGGAGATGGTAAGATGAGGACCGTCCTTTTGGACCCAACCGAGCTGATACGGGTGTGGGTGAGGAGTGGTGGGAAGGTAAAGGCGTTCAACCAAGTCCTATGCCACAAGATTACTTTGACTCCCATTGTCAAGAATAAGAGTGGCCAACTCATGTTTGATTTGACAATTATGTGTAAACAATGGCGTAACATAGGTGTTTGTTGCATTAGCAGTCATGAGGATGAGAGAGGGGTCTACTTCGGTAGGATTTTCGAGAAAAATAGCTGGAAGTTGGGTAGTGGTATTTGGTTGCTCGACCTCTGTAAAAAGAGTCTTGTCAGGGCATAGATTTTTCAGTACTCAAAAATCTGTAGAAGCATGTGAGTTGGTCTTATGAAAAGTACATGAGGGTGTATTGTGAGGTGTGGAGGATGAGGCAAAGGCGACATTAGATGAACTAGAGGGAGATGGACCATTTATGGCTTGAGGAGATCATATTGGAGTACCCACTTTGTGTTCCACAACCAGGGCCGGAATAAAGGCCTTGTCTAATGAAGTACTATCAAACAACTCAACTTCGCATCGAAAAAGCATTAGCAAACCAGAATTAAATTTGATAATTAGTACCTCTTATGGATCAGAGATATGGAGTTGAATACGCAACTTGTAAAAGACATCAATGTAAGCTTGCATTGATTGATTGGGTAGTTGTCGAAGTTGCAACCATTTGGCAAGGATATTTTGGATATATCATGGAGGATAGAAGCGTTCTCTTAAGGTTTGGCAAAAGATATCCCAAGATGTGATAGGTGTCGATATGGTCTCGGCTGGTTCTCCAAGTTAGACAACTAACGACATATTCTCAATATGAGTATCCCACCATGTTTGTGCTAGGCCTTCCAATTGTAGACTGGCGATCCGAATTTTTATCTCCTCTTCCATCATTAGACATGTTCTGAAATAGCTGGAGAGACGCTAGAGCCAAGAATCAACAACCTCACCATTTATTTGGTCTGAGAATCTGGGCAGTTGAAAGCGTGTATCAAGCTGCATTTTCCCTGGAGGACGTCATTGTTGCTGCAGCGTAAATAGCTCTTGAAGAGCCCTAGCTAAATCATTTACTAGCGAGTCTGCAGTGGAGGGCTCTTGACGGGGCGACATGATTTTCATCCACCGAATGGATTGAAATGTATGACCCTAAAAAAAAATCTCCGAACAGGTGGATGGCTTCCAAGATCTTATGCTCTGATACAATTTGATCTACCTGCAGATTTGAAAAACTAATACAGAGAATCACATAATAGGATAGTGGCATGACCCAAAAAAAAAAAAAAAACATAGTAGCTCTAGAAACAATACCACAATATTTATTATAAGGGAGAGATGAGCATTTTATAAAAAATGCAATCATTCTCCTTATTTTTTATTTTGTAATTACAAAATATATTTTCATAAAATCAAATGCATTATTAGATAACGCAAATACATTGAGATGTTTCCTTCTTTCCTAGATTTTTAGATGTTTCCCTCTTTTCTACTCTTAGATGTTTCCAAGGAAAGAGTGCGCATTTTCTTGGCTGACCAATCAGTGAGAGGTTGTTGATTTTTGTGTCCTTCTTGGTTGCCCAACTTAAAACCTATGACACAACTCTTATTCAACACAAAATTCCTCTCAAACCAGAAGCTAAACCTTTCAAACAAAAATTGAGGAGAATAAATCTAGTCTTGCTTCCAACTATTGAAAAAGAGCTTAAGAAATTATTGGAGGAAAATTTTATTGTTCCTCTAAGATACTCTGATTAGATAGAAAATCTAGTTCGAGTCAGGAAGAAAAATGGTGAAATAAGATTGTGTGTAGACTTCAGAAACCTAAACAAATTATCTTTAAAGAATAATTTTCCATTGCCAAAGATGGATAAATTACTCCAAAAAGTTCTAGGCTCAAACATAATTTCAATGTTGGATGGCTTTTACGGATATAATCAGATCTTGGTAATTGAGAATATAGGGAAAAGACATCATTCACAACTCCATGGGGTACATTTATGTACGCTAGAATGTCATTTGGCCTAACTAATGCAGGAGCTAACTTTCAAAGAGCAATGGAACTGCCATTTTTTGGTAAGGTTAACAAATTTGTTGTTTTCAAAAATAGAGGAATAACCTGTTTTGAGTATTTTTAATAACCCAACGTTTCAGACTTCTTAAGTGAGTCCATCATCAGGGGTAAACGCCCAGTATTCTTTGAAATATTTGTGAGGATCAGGGCAAAGGAATAATAATATAAATTGTAATTTTTAGGAACATTTTTATTATTATTAAGGAGGTCGGTTGGACGAAAGGATATGTAATTTTATTTATTTATTTGATTGTTTTATTTTATTTATTTATTTGTTTGTTTATTATTTTTATTATTATTTATCTATTTATTTATTTGTATTTGTATTTATTTATTTATTTTTATTTTTTTTAACTTAATTATTTATTTGTTTAATTTATTTATTCATTTTCTTCTTCTTCTTCTTCTTCTTTTTAAAGAATTATTATGTTTGAGAATTATGAAATTACTAATTGGACAGGTAATATTATAAGGTAAGGTGGAAATTATTAAGACACGTTACTAATTTAAAGATTTATTATTATTAGGTTTATGTCATGAGATGTATGATATATTAGAGGTTTCCAAGTATTGCTAATGTTAAGACCATCATCCCGATTTATGTTATTTTTCCTTTTTTCCGATTTCTATGGCCTCTTTGATTTTTCTTTTTAGGTAATGATCTTCTTTGGATATACGTTTAGCATCTTCCATTCGTATGTAATGAGAGGATGAGAAGGTGTGATCTGCTAATGCAGATTTTTCAGTTCTGTTTCTAGATATGTCAGCAGTATGTTCCTTAAGTCTAATGTTAAGGGATCTACTGGTTTCACCAATATATTCTTTTCCACAAGAGCACGGTATGATGTAGACTCCTTTTTGCAATCTAGGGTTTATAGGGTCCTTGGCAGAGTCTATAATATTTCTGATGGCATTAGGGGGAGTGAAGGCAATCTTAATGTTATGTTTGTTTAGGATTTTGGAAATTTTATTAGTTGTTCCTTTTATGTAGGGCAAAGAAATTTTAGGGATGTCAAAAGTTCTCTTTATGTTGTTTTTATTAAGGGTTTGGTGAATAGTTTTATTGATGACGTCTTTATTATATCCATTATGTTGAAAGACATGGCGGACGTGGTTAATTTCATGCATTAGATGGTGAGAGTCAGAAATTCTAGACGCCCTAGTTGTTAGGGTTTTAATGATGCCAATTTTTTGTTTAAATTGGTGATGAGAGTTTGCGTGGAGGTATCTTTCAGTGTGGGTCTTCTTTATATAGACTTCGGTGCTCAGTTTTCCATCTTTTTTTGTTAAAAGGATGTCAAGGAAAGGTAATTGGTTATCCATTTCAATTTCAATGGTAAATTTGATGTGACTTGAGATATTATTAATGTGACTTAAGAAATCATTTAATTTTTATTTACCATGGATCCATTTTGCGAAAATATCATCTACATATATTTTCCATTCCTCAGGGGTGAATGGAAAGGATTTGAGAGCTTTTTTCTCAAAATGTTCCATGTATATGTTAGCAATTATAGGAGACAGAGGTGAGCCCATGGCTATACCATGAGTTTGTTCATAAATTGTTCCTTTGAAGCTGAAAAAAAATAAAAATAATAATAAAATAAAATAAAAATAAATAAATAAATACAAATACAAATAAATAAATAAATAGATAAATAATAATAATAAACAAATAAACAAGTAAATAAATAAATAATAAAACAATCAAATAAATAAATAAAATTACATATCCTTTCGTCCAACCGACCTCCTTAATAATAACAAAAATGTTCCTAATAATTACTATTTATATTATTATTCCTTTGCCCTAATCCTCACAAATCTTTCAAAGAATACTGGGCGTTTACCCCTGATGATGGACTCACTTAAGGAGTCTGAAACGTTGGGTTATTAAAAATACTCGAAACAGGTTATTCCTCTATTTTTTAAAACTAATTTCACCTGTATGGACTCTCTTTAAAAAAAATAAAAAATGTTGTTATTTATCTTAATGATTTGATTGTATTTTCAAATTCTGATGAAAAACATTTAAAACACTTGAGAAATGTTTTTGACATATGCAGGAAATATGGAATTTCCCTTGATCCCAAAAAGTATTTGTTTCCTATAAAGGAAGGAAAACTACTTAGACATATTGTTTCAAAGGAAGGAGTAGTCATCGACCCAAAAAGAGTCTCGACCATTGAGGTAATTAGCTTACAGAAAAATAAAAAGTAAATTCAAACTCTTTTAGGAAAAAATAATTTTTTGAGAAGATTATGCCGAGATAGTCAAGGATATTACTGATATGCTAAAGAAAGATCATGAAGTCAAATGGACAGCGCTGGAAAGGTATGCTTTTACACAGATCAAGAAAGTTATCTCTAAAGCCCCAGTACTAGCCATTCCTCACTATTCAAAACCTTTTAGAATTTTTTCTTTTGCCTCTGATACCACCATAGTTATTGTCTTATTACAAAAGAATGATAATGGAGATGACCATCCTATTGCCTTTTTCAACAAAGTAATGAGAGATGTTGAGTTGAAATATGATATCATAAAGAAGCAAGCCTACGCTCTTGTACAAGCCTTAAAATCCTTTAGAACCCATGTCCTTCATTCTACCATTATTGTCTTTGTTCCAAATAATGTTGTAAAGGTTGCCTTAACACAACATGATACAGATGGTAGGAGAGGAAGATGGATTTCAAAAATATTAGAATATGACTTAGATATAAAATCTACCAACTTGGTGAAAGGTCAAGGTTTAGCCAAACTGCTCGCAGAATCAAATTGTAAAGTTCTAGGTATCAACACTATCATGAAAATTTCAGCAGATAAGAACACACAAGAACCTTCTCAGAGTTCAACAGAAAATAACACACAAGAACCTTCTCGGAGTTTAGTAGAGGAGAATACACAAGAAACTTTTGTTGGAAAGTGTAACTAGGTTTGGTCTTCATATTGACTATGTAATTTTCTTTGGGGATCCTCAAGACTGAACAAAAAATGGGCACTTGTAAAGTGGACTGAAGTATGCCTCCCCAAATCTAAAGGCGGACTTGGTATCTGAGATCCTCAACAGAGCAATGCCACTATGGGCGCTCGAATTTGGTGGAAATGGCTCTCTATGACGCACACTCCCTGGGCACATCTATGGCACACCAAGTATGCGCCAGGCAGACCCCCTGATGATCTTGTAAGAGTTACTCCTGCCACCCCAGGATCACTCATTTGGAACTCTGCAAAACAACACAGCGCCTTTATACAAGCACACAGCTTCTGGGAGATCAACTCAGGTGCCTCAGCCAGACTATGGGAAGACTCATGGCAGCAACTACCCAAACTTGCTGCTTTGTTTCAAAAACCAAAGTGGCAATCAACTCTTCAACAATCTGTAAATAATCTTGTTAATCGATTCTAGCAACAACAACCTAAACAAGGACTCCGTCAATGGATTCCAGCAGCACATAACAAGAAAATTGGCAAGATGAATCGTATGAGGATATTGACCAAGAACTGTGTCTTCAGCGAATTAAAATCTCGGATCAAGAGGACAAGCTACGGTGGGGATATACACCTAGAGGAAACTTCACCACAAAAGAAGCTTACTAGCTGCTCTTTCGCCCTACGCCAATTCAAAAATATGGCCTTTGGAATCATGTTTGGCAGCTAGGAATTTGGCCAAATATTTCCACCTTCCTCTGGCTCCTAAGCAAGAAGAGGATACTCACCTAGGACAACCTTCAGAAAAGAGGTTTCAGTGGCCCATCTCGGTGTCTTAATTGCAATACTCATGCTGAGAATATCTCTCACCTTCTGGACACCTGCACATTGGCCAGCCAACTGTGGGAGAACTTAGACATCTGTAGCATGAGAACTGGGAGACGCAAGGGGGATATCATCAACACCATTAGTCACTGGCCCTTAGAGACCTACAAAAGCAACCTGCTCAACTCTATTTGGGCCTTGTTACCTGGCTTAATCTATTGGACTGTATGGAAGGAGCGCAACAAGCGAACCTTCAAAGATGAAAGCACTCCCAGTGGCATCTTATGGTCCAATCTCAAGTGCAATTTGCAAGAAACTATCGCCCTCCAAAATTGGCAGGAATTAGACTTTCCATCCTCCCCATCTGAAATATTCATTTTGGACAACTGGAACCTCGCCATAAATTCCACTGTCCCTTCTAGGTCCCAACCATCCCCCCACCCTGATTCACCTAATTCATGGACTCCACCCACAGACAATACTTTCAAAATGAATTTCGATGGAGCTGCCAAAGGAAATCCAGGAAATGCAGGATATGGAGGTATATTTAGAAATGTTGAGGGCAACATTCTTCACATCTATTATGGCTCGCTAGGGCGAGATTCCAACAACTCATCAGAACTTGAAAGATTATGGCAAGGCCTCCTAATAGTAGATAAGGAAAATTTCTTCCCCTTGGAAGTTGAAGGGGACTCTGAGATTCTGATAGAAGCATCCACTGGCATCCAACACGACACTACAGTATCCAAAGTGGCATCTAGCTGGAGGCTTTTGAACAGACTGGAGCAACTGGAACACTGGCTTAAAGCTCCTCGTGCAATCTCCTTCAAGCATATTAGACGCACATCCAATAAGGTTGTGGATCGATTAGCCAATAAAGGAGTAGATCGGAACCTTCCTTTCTTTGTTGGTCCTCTGAACAGTTCTGATGATGCTACACTCATACACGATTTCACTCTTCTGGTGCACCAAGATCTCCATATCCTGGATGCGGGTGTTGCATAACAGCTGGTCGGTGGCTGGCGAGGACCACAACAGCTGTCCGAGCCACTTGTCGTCGTTCGCTTATGGTACCTTGGCCATTAAATACCTGCAGGCGGCTTGCTCTTTACCATTATTCCACTTGCTCACCATTAATCTCACGTGCGTGAGGTCTTCCATGAGAATGGCGTGTGCTCCCTCCGTTGCTCTCGCCTTCAATCTGCCCACTCTGTTTAGCTCGAGCCCTCCTGTTTTCTTCCGCCTTCGCTTGGATTCTCTCTGCAATTCGCATAAGCAGTTGGCTCTGAGCAGCCCCAACTATTAGTCTCTGCACTCGATCCTTGAGTTCAATCCTCCTTCGCCTGCTTGTCCTCCGCCTTCGCCCATGCTTTCACCTTCATTTGGGTCTGCACAATTTCCTTCCTCCCCCTCTCAAGGCTCCGCCTTCTCCCATTCCATTTCAGCCGTTCGAAAGATAAGAAAGCAACGTCGTCATCACATGCGAAGCCGGCGGGGTGGAAGCAGCAGAGGCGATGGAGGACGCAATAGCAGTGGTTTGAGGCCGCCCCTCTCGGCCAGAAATGAAGCAGATATCCAGCCTTCTAACAAAAATGTTGCAAGTTTCATCTTCCGCAGTGATTTGAATAGACCTCGGGTTACTACAACAATCACAGTTGCATTCCAGGAGGAGGCATCTTATGAGGCCGAGCAAAGCTCCGGGGCGCGAAAGAGGCAAAGGAAGTCCACCATCTTGGACAAGCCTCCCCAGGTTGCTCAGAAGGAAATCTCCCTCCTAGTCAAAAATGGCTCTGAAACTTCTGGCAATGACAGCTCCAGCTCTCCATCCTCAAGCAGCGACGGCTCTGGGCGTGAGGACTCAGCCTTGAAAAGTTCACACTCTCCCTCCTCGTCTAATTTCTCAACCAAGAAGCCCAAAGAAATGGCTGGCGACCCAGATGAAGGCTACAACTGCCCAATTATGGAAGAAAATCCACCCCACAACTACAGCTAGTCTCATGAAAGGTTCTCTTCTATTTTTTTGGTGTTTTTGGTCTTGGAATCGGTGTATTATCGGCAATTTAGAATGAATGCTCTATAGCATAGCTGGTTCTAGTTTATTGATGCACATGCAGTTCTAGAACATTAACAGTATGCTGGTTTCCCATGCTTGGGAAGCAAATTTTTGGGTCGGTTTCCCGGTCACAAGCGACCTACATTATGAAGTTCTGATACAGTTTGCTTTTTTTGATTTAGCATCACTCTAGCGTTGGCCAGTTTAGCCAGCCTGGAGGTGAATACTCGCTATGTACACTATGTTTTTATTAATAGATTAAACCAACTTAGAAAAAAAAAAAAAAAAAAGGTTCCAGTACTAATATAAATTACAAGAAAGGGAGAATAAATCTGTGAATTGATGCATATAAGAACAGATCATCAAAGAAGGCATTTCAGACAAAGGATCTGTGATATAAGCATAGTTATAGGACTATAAAAAGTGCAAGTTGATGACTGTGTTTTGATGCATAGAAAGGAGACTGATAAGCGACGGAAGAGGGTTGTTATACATACATGGTTTGGGAGAGATTGGAAGTGTGTACGTTGAAGACCAGCCTGCAATATCAAGTGGAGATACAAGGTGTGCACAAGACTTTCCATATCAAGGTGTTGATGTATCAGTAAGGATCACATACATCCAGAGAAGGAAGAATAATAGTAGAGACCGAGCTCTCTAGTCTTGGTGTAGAAAGGTGCAGAACGGTACAGGACGATGCAAGAAAGAAATATCAACTCAAGGAGCCAATGAAGAAGCAGTGACAAGGCCTTGGAGGCATACAAGGGTTAAGGGTATGTGTCATGGTCATGGTACTTATCATATGAAAATCTATAAGAAGAATTTATTGTGGGTTTTATTCTCCAAGAGGGAGAGGTTTTTGCCCTGGCTCAAAGAGCCTAAATTTGTGTCTCCTGTGTTTTGATAATTAACTTGATGAAAGACATAATAAGCTAGGAAGAGAAGACATACCAAAAGTAAGCTCACAAGTAATTATCAAAGTAGATAATTTTAGATAAATGTCTTTCCGGATTAATCACATCATTAGGATTTGGTTGACGTTTCAAACCAACTAATGTGGTTCATCCTCAGGACAAGGTGAAAAGCCAATCGATCTTATTGAATAAATAGTGTGGATGCATCATTGCCTAGTATTAGTCAAAGAAAACTAGCCGTTAAATACTAGCCATTTAAAAACTAGTCGTTAATGAATTAGTTAATTAAAAATTTTAAGTGATTAATAAATATTGACCTAATAAATATTGTGAATTTGATTATTATGTAATATTTAATTACAAATTTTAAATTGATTAATAAATTTTTTATTTTAATAGATATTATAATAAAATATATTATGTAATATTTAATTAAAATTATTTGATTGATTAATAAATATTAAAATAATAGATAAAAATTTAAAATTTAAAAAGTATTTTGAAGAATTTATTACTAGGGGGATTATACATAATTAAAAATATATAAAGGGTAATCCATAATAATATAACCATAAAGAATATTTAAGAAAAGAAAAAAAGGAAAAAAAGAAAAAAAAAACTAGATAAAAGAAGAGAAGGGGGAAAATGAAAATAAGAAAAGGGAGATCTCAGAAATAAGTAAGAGGGGGCAAAGAAAATATTATGTAATAATTAATTAAAGATATTTAATTGAATAAAAAATATTAAAATAATAATAAATTTAATTTACAAAGTATTGTGAAGAATTTATTACTAAGATACATAAGGGATTATACAGAACTAAAAACAAAAATGGTAATATATAAAAATATAAACATAAAAAGTATAAAAGATAAAATATAGGGAAAAATAAGATTAGACAAAAGAAGAGAAAGAGGGGAAAAATGAAAAGGAGAAAAGGGAGACCACGAAAAATAAGCAAGGGGGGACAATTTCTTTTTTATCTAGAGAGAGCTGGAGTCCAGCTTTTACTCAACTTCCAACCATCATCCCTATTGAGATTCTTAGCATGCCGCTCAATCTCAATGGCTTCCCTAAGCTTCCTATGATGGAAGTGGTCAACCCTAACGATGACTTTGGAGTCTTCAATGCAAACATGGTGACACGATTTCTCCACATGTTCTGCAAGAGCAGATGTGCGGGATCGATTGTGCCTAATGTCTGCAACATGCTCCTGGATTCTCTGTCTCATGGATCTGCCTGTTTCACCAATATAGGGTGTGCCACGAGAACAAGGAATCATGTTGACACCCTTTGTGCCTTTAGGGTCGATAGGGTTCTTGACAGATCTGAGAGAATTTCTAATAGTATAAAAGGGTTTGAAAGTAGAGGAGACATTATTTTAGGACATGGGTAATCTTGTTTGTGGTTCCTTGGATAAAAGGGAGGTGAACCTTGGACACAAGATCCACTCGAGAAGATTTTCATTTTAATATGCCTTAATTATGCACATATAAGATTGAATGCATCTAATATAATATGCAAACCAAGAAAAATGAAATCCTATATACATTTCCCCGACAACGACGCCAAAATGTTGGATAATTTAATTGATGCCTAAATTACTTCATTAATTGTCAACCAAGGTTCGTGTACTTCTAAAGTGTATGTGCACAATATATGTTAGGAATTCCATTTTTGGTTTAAAAAAAATTAAATTGATCTAAATACGAATGAAGTTAAATTGAATCAAAGTGTTCCCACACACATGTTCTTTCCATCAAAACTACTTTAAGGCAAAATGAAATTAGAATTCTAATTATTGAACTGAACTAAAACTTTAATCTATGAACTCAAAATCACAACTTATTCTAATTACATAATAGAAATTATAATTCTAACTACAGAGTAGAAATTCTAATTATAGTTGCAGAATGTAAACTACAATCCTAATTGCGAGGAATCAAAACATTCTAATTACTTTTATAAATTCAAAATTGCTTGAAGAAAAGAGATAAATTGAACCAAAATTCTTCAACAAAATATTTAATTGAATTGTAACTTCAAAGGATTAACAGTGTGTGCATTTGTATTTTAAAATCTCTCTATCCATCATTCATGAAATCACTTATCAAAATTATATGAATTAAAATGAAAGTGTTGAATGAAATGAACTATGGAAAACAAATATTTTTGTATTTTTATGAGCGCTCTACGTGTTAAAAGAAATTAAAATGAATCTAAGGATTGATTAACAAAATACCAAAAAATTGCATCAACAGACTTCGGTGAAGGGAAAAAAAAAAACTACTTATCAAATGAGCATAATAAAAAACTATTATAATCTTACAACTCTTCGGGGGGCTATAACAACTGTGGTGAAAATTCCATGTAATAAAAGTTAATAAAGGAAAAATAATAACCACGGTTATGGAAAACTTATTCCAAGCTGAACGTTGGGAGAAAAACATCCTAGTGTGGGTGTTCATTTGGTTTATTATGGCTAAGGAAATTGTCAAAGGCTTTGGAAAGGCAAAGTGCCATTTATTGGCATTTTATGAAGGAAAATAATGGAAAATAGGAGAAAAGGAAGGTGAAAGGTCAGATGTTGCATGTGAGGGGGAAAATAAAGGAAAATTAAATAAAATAGAGGCATAATTAATAAAAAGGCTTATGAGGATTAGTTGGTACCTTTTGTGAGTGTAGCTTTTTGTCAGTTTAATTTTGGAGCTCTCTCTTTATTCTCTCTCTCACACGCTCTTGGACACTTAGAGTTTTCTTGGAGCACTTCAGCATTGGATCAAGAAAGGCAAAGAAAGCAAAGAGGAAATCAAATATCAAGCAAGGAAGAGAAGGATTAAGCAATTACAACAAGATTACTTGCAGGTAATGATTTGCATGTATGCTTTCCTTGCTAGATTTTGCATGCATGGTTATGCATGTGTTGTCTTAGTTATCTTGTTGTCATTGGCATGGGTTTTTATAGGTGTGACAGTGTTCTTCAACCTCTTTACATTTACAGATAGTCATGGTGTGGTGGGTTCTCCTGTATTTGGTTGAGCTAGATTTCCAAATGGACTCGAAGTTGAGTGGGGTGGTCTCAGGATTATTCACAAGGCCTAGGAATCCCAGGATGGGATACATGGTAAAGCTTGGATGTGAACACCTCGATTGAGCCTAGGAATACATTGACTGGTGAATGGAGAGATACAATGTAAAGTTCAGTGGTGAGTACCCTTTATTGGGCCTAGGAATCCCAGGTCGGGATACATGGTAAAGCCCAGAGGATGGAGACCTTGTAGTCCTAGGAATCCCTTGATGAGGTATTGGCAGGATACACGGTAAAGCCGAGAGGTTGAGATAAACAAATTCCTCACGGTTTAGGAGAGATCCATGCTTGTTTAGGGTTTAAATTATGAGGGTGAGGTAGCCTCAGGAAGCTCTGGTTTATTTTCTACTTTGAGTCTCACATTCATGTTTGGAATATGGAACAAGGGTGTTTGGCTGAAGAGAGATTTGGTTCAACCAATCTATGGTCACGTGGAACATGGAAGTCTCAAACGTGGTTGGCTTTTACATTCATTAATAAAATTTCATTATTCTTGGTACTTCATGAGTAGATGTATTGGTTTATATGTGGATTCTATGGTTATTGTATCCTTATTATTTCTATTAGTTATATGTTGGTTATGAGCATGTTTTATGACAATGATAATGTATGGCTCTCATCATGTTTTGATTTGAAAACGAATAAACAATGAATATATGACCTAATATATGGTAATGCAACTAATGTGATGAGGCATCAATGCTTCTTAGCGATCTCAGATAACTATGAGACCCATCTGCTCAGATATGTTGTTTTAACCTGTAGAATGCATATTTGTGACATGTTTAATGAAATTCCTGTCATGGCTAGCATGGGTCTAGTCAAGTCCTTGATCAAATAATTACATTTGTATCATTGTTTCAATGTTACTTTTAATTTCTAAAAGTTTCATGGAGTTCTGGGTAGTGGCCTGAGTCCTGGCCCTGAAAAAGTTGCACAAAATCTGGGGTCGTTGGCACAAAATTACCTGGAAAAGTCCCCAATCTTTAATACAGTAAAATGATACATTGTCTCAGGGGTTGATCACCTGGAAGGGTTGGATGGCTCCTAAGGGTTCTGTAGCATGTGTAGAAGGTCAAATTGGTTGTGTTGTGTCGGTTCCACATCCTTAACTGTACATGGGGAGTTGAAACCAATCATAGTAGCCTCTCGTCACAGGTTTACCCTAGCGGACCGGTTAACTTGGGTAAATGTGGCAGGAGTGTGTTACAGGGGCCCTCTTGTTGAGTGCAAGTACACAATTAGATATAAAATCATTTAGCCACGCATTGGTCACAACAAAGTATTTATATTAATTGTCGAAGTTTTCAACACAAATAAATTGCAGAAATTAACAATGATAATGGATGTCTATTGCACCGCCTTAAGCATTTTTATACTCTTTTATTAAATAATTGTTGAGAGCCATAAGCTAAGAGGTAATCAAGCTAGTTCAACAACTAAGAAGTAAATTGAAATAAAATATTTCTTCTTGTGATTTGCTACTGAAAGAGAAAATCATGAGGAATTCAATACAACACATCAACTTCGAACTCTTCTTAATCATTTCCACCCTCACTTGATATTACTACAAACCGAATTCAAAATTTATTCATCGTTGGAGTGTCGTAACAAGAGTTGACTTATGGTTTGACTTCTAGATATCTCGAACCATGTAACTTTCGAGATCACCAAGACAAATGGATATCCATATATTGACCATTTTCCATTTTATTGTACCTTTTATTCGTTCTTAGATGTACTAGAACCTGCCTAACCATGAAGATAGTTGCATAATTCTTGGTTAACTGCAGAATGAATACAATCTGGTAGGTATAGGGATGTTTAAATTAAAGTTCATAAAGAAATAATAAATTATAAATCATGGATGATTAATACCGTTTTGGATGTTTGAGCATGTCTAGGGTGATCTTTTAGATTGAAAATGCAGCAAAACTATTATAGAAAATGATGAAAAGGAAGGAAAAAGGGGTGTCAAAAAGAGGACAATTTCGAACTTCAACAAAGTTTTACATATGCAACAATTTTGGACATATGGCATGAGACTGTCCTATAAAACCAAGAGAAGGGTTTTGGAAGAAAAAACACGAAGAACCACCAACTAAAAAAAACATCCTAGTTATGTATGCTCAAAACAATCAAAGTCAATAGTGCGTAGATAACATCTACTCTAGACACATGACTAGAGTTAAAAATAAACTTATTACTCTAAATGAAAAAAATGGAGTAAATGTGATTTTCGGAGACAATGGATCTGCAAGAATTGCTAGAAGAGGTATTGTAAGCCTTGACAATGGCAGGGCTAAATCAAAAAATGTCTTGTATATCAAAGGATTGAAAAATAATCTATTATGCATCAACCATATGTGTGATCAAAGTTATGATATCAATTTTTGAGCTAAAGAATGTGAAATAAGGAAGATTGATTAAGGAAGAATAGTGGGAAAAGCAATAGGGATTTTAGGCAATGTATATATTATTTGATAAAATTCAAGGAGAAAAATGCTAAATTGGACCAATAGATGAGAGTTGGTTATGGCATAAAATACTAGGACACTTGAGCTTTGATAGTTTGGCAAAAATAAATAAAACACAATTATTAAGAGATATGCCCAAAATCTCAAAACCAACAAGCGTCATCTGCAAAATTTTCCAACATAAAAATCAAACAAGAGTGAGCTCCAGGTCAAAGGAATGTTTGACATCAAGACCAATAGAGCTTGTTCACACATATCTATGCAGACCAACAAGAACACCAACCTTGCAAGGCAAAAGGTGATTTATGTTGTTTATTGATGATTATACTCGAATGACGTGGGTTGCATCTCTTAAATCAAAATCATAAACAGTTGATACTTTCAAATCGTTCAAGGCCCCAGTTGAAAATGAAAGTGATCCAAGAATCAAATGTTCAAGACAAGATAGAGGGGGTGAATTTACCTCAAATGATTTTAATGAAATATTTGAAAAGTATGGAATCAAGAGACAAATTTTAGTTGCAAGAACTCCAAAACAAAATGGAGTTGTGGAAAGAAGGAAGAAATAAATGCAAGAAACATAAAGAAAATTGTTTCTAGAGGCCAAATTACCATATAAGTTTTGAAGAGAAGCAATTGGTGCAACAAGTTACATGGTGAATATAGCACAACTCTGATTTAATAATGACAAGACACCATATGAGTTAAGGAAAGGCAAACCAACTTCAGTTAAGTATTTCAGTTTTTTTGGAAGCAATTGTTATATGAATACAAATGATAATAATTTGGACAAATTTTATTCGAGTACACAAGGTAATCTTCCTTGGATACTCAACAAGAAGCAAAGATTACAATTGCTACAATAAAATACCACACAAACCTCAATGTCAGCCCTGCTAGCCTCAAATTCCACTGCGTTGCACCAGAAGGGACTGCGTTACCCCTGGAAGGGTCTCACAGCCTCACGCTGGCCCTAAAAGCCCTTCAGCGTGATTTCTGAAGCCTCCCATTACTTTTGTGTCGTCCTGCGTAGTTGCTGCCTTGCTTCTCTGCGTTATCCTTGAGCTGCTCATCTTGCCTCTTGCTGACTCTTGGCTCTTGGAATCAGATCATTCCCTCAACCAATACTACCCCTCACTGCAGGAAACTCCACTGGAAATTCTTAGCAAACCCGCCCTAGAATTCCAGATCTATTCCTCAATTCTATAGAAATTGTGTGTTCTCAATTGACCCTCAAGCCTTTCTCTTATAATTTTTCGTTTAACCCTTCAATGGCCGAGATTAAATCATCCATCAACGGCTGAGATTAAAAGACTGCTTGATCCATGTGACTTAAAACAATTTCATCACATGTGTTAATTAATTCTCTTTAATTATTTTATTTTCCTAAGTTAGACTTAGGAAATCCATTAAATATAATTAATTATTTGAATAAATTCAACACAACTTGAAATTTCTTAAATCCATTATGGGTCTTGTAGATCAGGTGTACTCTAGTCCTTCCACAAAATTTGGGACCTAGAGCACATGTGATGCTACCCCAAATACACAAAATATCAATACTCCCTCTTAGCATCAGAAGTGTGCTCTAGCAATACATCACACCATGCATTACAAGATCTTGAGTACTTGGTTTGTGCTGCTGATGCTTGCCCTGTTGCCCTCCATCTAATGCACTACTATTCTCTGTATTGATGCCCATGCCGCTACCACTGACTCTGCCACATCTATATTGTAGATCCCTCTGAAATTGTTGCATTATGTTGCCCATAGCACTGCTGCTGCTAATGGCTACACTGCAACTCAGTTGCTGAGAAGTAAGCAACTGAATAACTCTGCCCAACTGTTTGACAGACAAGTCAAGTTTCCCACCAACAATGAAGCCTCCTAGATGTTGAATGACGTTGTCCCCTTGGAGACACTGTCATTCTGCAACACTGCACTGCGTGAGCCCAATTTCTTTGTGCTGCTAAAGTCCCATCAGCCTCTCTGCGTTGCTGCTGCCTCTGCATCACATTGCTCACTCTTTAGCTCTTCAGATCCCTCTTTCTCTTCAATGTGGTCATCTGCAACCATCTCGCGACTCATCCTGCTACTGTCTTAAGGCTCCCGTAGCTCGTATGTGATCCAAGAGTAGGGCTGACTCAAGGATCCTGCCACCCAATCTAGATACTCTATATATGCATGTCACCCCACCTCTTCTCTCGAGGTGCATGAGCACTCATTGTTGCATCATCATCAGAGCCATCATCATTTGTTGTTGCAACCTTGGAATCAGAAGCTCCTTTGTCCTTCTTCTTAAGACAATTGTTGGCTAAATGTCCAAGATCACCACAATTAAAGCACCGGACCTTGGAGAGGTCCTTCTTCTTCTTCCCTTGCTTTTTTTCCCTTGATGCAAGGGTTGCATCCTCCTCTTCTTCTTTCTTCACTCTTGTTGATCCGCTTCCTCCAATATTGGATTGCTTATTGGTGATCCTCCTGATCTCCTCTTGGCAGAGAATAGCCCACATATCTGCCCATGATGGTAACGTTGCCCTTCCTAGAATGCTTTGGACAAACGTTTCCCATTCTTTAGAGACAACATTTAAGGTCGTCCTCACAAGGAGCCCTTCATCTGGATTAGCACCCATACCAATCAATTGGTCATGGATAGCTTCAAGTATGAAGAGGAATGGGTCTATCTCTTCACCCTTCATCATCTGGAACATACACATCTGATTCTCAAGAAGCATCCTTCTTTGCACATAACCTCCTTGGTACATCACTTCCAAATATGACCACATGTCATGTGTTGTATTCTTACCATTCACATGAGGAATCATGCGATCCTTGACTCCGTCTATGATCAACCTCTTTGTCTGTGCTTGATTCTCTTCGTACTTCTTGAGTGGATCTGCGTCGGTTGGTACAACAAGTGTCTTTTCTGCATGATCTTTGAGACCATACTCATCCAAAACTGAGAGGATTCTGGTATTCCAGATAACATAGTTGGACATGCCATCCAATCTATCTTGATCCCTCAATCCATATCGAGCCATCTTTGCTCAAATCTGAAGCAAACAATACTTCTCCCTCTGGATCTGGGTTTCTTGGTGACTAGAAACCCTCTAGTAACTACTTCTTTATGCAAACTGACTTCCCTCTTGGAAATATTCCACGAAAACTCAAACAGACAGTATTCTCCGATCCTCTTAATCGAATCTCAGATCTGTTTGGCTCAAATTTGCTGAATGACTGTCTTCCTCCCGCCTTTGTTGCCTTAGCTAGGTATAATTATGCACCTGCAAAATCTCTACCCCACCAGTACTGCTGAAGATTTGAAGCACTGCTTCCAAAACTTGGCTAAATTCTTCTGCAACAAGAGAAGTGACTATAGAACGTCCTCCTGGCTGGCTCAGCGTAGTCCCTAGTTTTGCTCAGAAGTGGACTGTGTAACCCCAGACTGGGTGACACAGTCATAACGCTGCCCTGGGAAGGGTCTGTGTAAGCCTAGAGGCCTTCTGTAGTTTCAGCGTTGTCTCCCTCTAGATCTGCGTCCTCCTACTGTCAAGATGCCCTTTCTGGATCTGTTTCTTCTTCTGCCACCCTGCAGAAAAAATATTTCTTCACCCGATTTGGTGGAGATTTAGCTTGATCTGCTATCGCTCCAATACCATGTGAAAATTCTACTATAGTGTATCGATTTATTTCCTCCTACTTGATTTGATTTATACAAGTTATTTTCAAAAATTAGATTCAGAAAATACCGAAAATAAACACAACTACAACCTACACATGCAAATCATTTATTGAATAATTCACTCATGCAACAAAGTGACACATGGATTTTTGGACATAAGTCCACGAAAAAACCCAAAGTGGGAAAACTGATTCAACAGATATGACGGTTTTATTATTAGATAGTTCTGAGTACAACAAATATGGGTTCCAACCTTGGAAAACCTGACAGAGAATAAAAGATATAAAATCTACATCTAACCTGAAGATCTAGTTCCAAATATCTGACTGATCCACACCCTCAAACGGGATTTACAGGACTCAGCCTGGATCCGGCCCTAGAAACCCTCGGCATTGCCCCTGAAGCTTCAGCGTCAGCCCTGCTAGCCTCAAATGCCACTGCGCTGCACCAGAAGGGACTGCGTCACCCCTGGAAGGGTCTCACAGCCTCATGCTGGCCCTAAAATCCCTTCAACGTGATTTCTAAAGCCTCCTAGTGCCTTTGCGTTGTCCTGTGTAGCACCTGTGTAGCTACTGCCTTACTTCTCTGCGCTGTCCTTGAGCTGCTCCTCTTGCCTTTTGCCTCTTGATGACTCTTGGCTCTTGGAATCAGATCATTCCCTCAGCCAATACTACCCCTCACTACAGGAAATTCCACTGGAAATTCTTAGCAAACCCGCCCTAGAATTCCAGATCCATTCCTCAGTTCTACAGAAATTGTGTGTTCTCAACTGACCCTCAAGCCTTTCTCTTATACTTTTTCGTTGAACCCTTCTACGGCCGAGATTAAATCATCCATCAACGACTGAGATTAAAAGATTGCTTGATCCATGTGACTTAAGACAATTTCATCACATGTGTTAATAAATTCACTTTAATTATTTTATTTTCCTAAGTTAGACTTAGGAAATCCATTAAAAATAATTAATTATTTTAATAACTTCAACACAACTTGAAATTTCTTAAATCCATTTATGGGTCTTGTAGATCAGGTGTACTCTAGTCCTTCCATAAAATTTGGGACCTATAGCACAACTAATGCTACCCCAAATACACAAAATCTCAAGAAGGGTCACCTACTGTATTGTATTTATGCATCTTTGTGGTTATAGTAGAGCACCTCAATGCTTATCTTTCCCTTTGTGTGTGTTTACAATACCTATGTTTAACATGGTATCAGAGCAGCCGAATTTTGGCATGATCTAATTTGAACCACTATTCTCGTGGCCTCTTTGTACCGTTCTACCATCTATGTAGTTTTCTGACCTACACCAAACCATTATGTCTGTCATTTTTCTATGGATTTCATGCATCCATTCCATAAGCATTTCATTGCCAAACATATCGCTGGTCTTTTCTGATCAGCATAATTGATGTTTCCCCTCAACCGCTTCACTTTCACATTCTGTCTTGAAGCTTCACTTCCAAATTCTGTCTTGAAAAAAAAAATCCTAACAAGTTTGTCAGACAAAAACGCTTGGCAGGGGCATAGTTACCACATAGAGAAACAAGTCCATGTCTGATCAAATAATTTTTTGGTGTAAATTCAATTTCTCCGCCCGTGGTAAATACTCTGCTCGAGACGAATTAATTGAAATTTCTCAGCTTGCATATAACCCCACGCTATAATACAACTCTTCCACAGTCTATTTCACACCTGCCTCCGCTCAATGTTGGTTCCCTCCTCAGTCTATTTGTTTAGAGTATGAGGCCAGGCATATGACAGAACCCTAAGCATCCAATTTTTCTCTTCCCATACATTTGTGAGAGGGTAGTATGAATAAGCCTCCACTGCATTCCACTGTGGCACCCACCCTCTCCCAAACAGCTTCCTGAAACCAAGAAGAAGACGTCGATCAAAGAGATACTGGCATCCCGGAACCCTATCGCCACTCCTTGGTCCTGAAATCTCAAACGTTTGTCGTGGCAATGAACTCCAACGTCCCCATGACTGCTCCATAGGAACCATAAAATATTTGACTATGATGTGCTTATCAGCCTAACCTATTGAAATCTCAAACAAAATCAAATACTCTAGAAGAGAGTTGCACCGTAGTTCCTGTATTTCCTCTTCTTCCCTGTGCTATCGTTCCTATTCCCACTTGTGCTGCCATTCTCGTTCGTGTTGCTTCGGGCATCGTGCCCTCTCTTGTTGTGCCACAAATATGTTGTATGGATTGTTGGGGATTTCTTCTCTCCGGTAGCCAGGGATTGTATGGATGCATTCAACCTGATCCTCATCGCGTGATCTGCGAGCAGGACCTTGCTCGAATGAGTGAGGAACAAATGAGAGGTGCAATGTTGTCAATTATTTGTCTCTAAGGTCTTCTTTGTCCTTCCATTGAAATTCAAATTGACTTGTGAACGTTTCTAGACTCAATAAGCACATCATAGTCATCCTCAATTTGTCTGCTCATCGTTGCCTCTTCAAATTGTGTTGTATCATGATGGTTGATGGATATTGCCGAGTAAGTGTTGCTCCATCTCCTCCTCGCAGAAGACAGAGAGCATGAACAAATAACCCATTTAACAGAAGGACTTTCTTCCCCTCGGTTGTACAAGCACAACTGCTTGCGAAAAATGTCATCAAATGGCAGGCTTATGAGAGCGCGTGATTTTCTATTAGAATACACCTCCGAGGACGACGTGGTTATATGCAGAGAGGAAGGAAAAGTAAAGGATTTCACTATTTTCTTCTTCATGATATGAATTGGGCATGGAATCTCTGGGATTAGTAATGTCTTCACTGCAAATGACAAAATTATGTTGGTAGCTTCACCTCTCATCTCTCGAGTATATGTCGATGCATCCTCGCCCAAGAGCAGAGAAACATCAGAGAGATCAACTTCAACAGCACTGAGACCATCGAATCTAGAAATCGAATGACTGGAAGCTCCGCGACTAGGGTAATGTGTTCGATACACCCAAGCAGATATACCATGCTTAAAATCAAGCTTCTTTCCTAATACTGGAAACATCATACTGTTATAAGTATCGATCAATCCAAGACTGAGGCTCCATTATGTGGTACATATGTTCAAGAACATTATACATCTGTTCACATTAATGTCCCACTCACTTTGTTAAATGATTTACTCTTAATTTTGGTCAATGGCGCTTTTTTTTGTTGGTATAAGTCGACACTCTTTTAAAGTTGATTGCAAGATTTTTTTATCTTTGGTACTTCAAGAAAATGGTTAGAGTTGATGATATATTATAGTCACTGAACACCCTCATTCATTCCAATGTTGATGAGATGGTTAAAATTAGCAAGGACACTATTTATAATATTAAAATATGTCTACAAAATGCATAAGAAAAAATTGAGTTTTTGTAGCTTGAGACAAAGCTACAACAAGAAGAATTACAATAGCGAAGTCATCCTTATGAACCTGTTTTTGTTCAGAACATTGAAACAGACTCCTATAAGCAGCAATTCAATAATGTTGCAGACAATTCACATTTAGTGTCTAGTTCAAGAGAAAATTTGCATGCAGGTGTCAAAATTCAACCTTCACCTCCCAAGCCCATCATCAGACCTTGGGAGGAGCTTGTCCACAATAAGCATAGAACTGGTCTTGGATATGACAAGGAGTTGTCCTTTCATATTCCGGACTACTCCAAGCCCATCAAATTTCAGAGTGCCGGATTTCTTCATGACAATTCACCTTCAGCTATCCCATATCCTGCTCATCTTCCACAACAGCAACAACATAAATTCCAACATTGTGATCGAGTTGGCCATACGAAATATCATTGTTTTGATCTTCATCCATGCAAGCACTGTGGTTGGCACACCCATTCTTCACACAAATGCTTCAAAAACAAGCCTCCTGCAAGAACAAAGATTCATCTTGGATGGATTGCTTCTTGGTAATGAGCATCAACAACCAAGAAGATGTTTAAGTCATATGTCAGAACTTGTTTTAGAATATTGAACAATCTTGCAATTGAGTTTTTGCCATCATCTCACCTTGTACCTGACAGGGGGGAAATGGTGGTCATCCACAAGCTTCGAAGCCACATCAAGTGAGCCTGAGCCACAACCTGTCATTCTAGATTTAGAGTTGTAGCCAGAGACACAGCAGTTCAAGCAAGCCTAAGCCACAACTTGTCATTCCATATTCATAGTTGTAGCCAGAGACACAGATGCCCATGAGAATTCCTTTGGTTGGTGGACAACTTTAAACCATCTATGCGAGGTTGATATTCTTCCTCTTCAAAGAATTCAGAGCACTTCCTCTAGCAGAAGACTTCAACTTCTTGCCAACTTTGGTAGAGTTTCGGGAAATGCATTAAGCATTCCAGTGTTGGTGGTCATCCTTAAACCATCACAGGTTGTAGGCCTCCCTTCTTCTAGGTTGAAGGTCTCCCTCTTCAAATATGAGGGACACTTCCTCTAGTACAAGCCCTCAGCTTCTTGCCAAATTTGGAAGAGTTTCGGGAACTGCACTAAGTGTTCCAATGTTGGTGGTCATCCTTAAACCACCTCTTTATGCCAACATTTCAGAGAGTTGATTCAACCTAAGTTCTGCCATGCATACTTTGCATATTTGTATTACAACTCTCTTCTTGGATTCACACATACCCCTTCAGATTAATGGGGGGAATGTTGGACACCTAATCCTCAACGGGTAGGTGTGGAAGGCGAATGGACAAATGGAGTCCAGGAGACCACTTGGAATGGGAAACCAAGGGTCACCTACTGTATTGTATATATGCATCTTTATGGTTAATAGTATAGCATCTCAATGCTTATCTTTCCCTTTGTGTGTGTTTATTGTCGTGTGTGTTTACAATACCTGTGTTTAGCAAGGACAACTTATTAATTACATCTGTTTATGTGGATTATCTCATTTTTGGAGGCAATAAATGTGATATGGTCATGGATTTTCTCAAGATATCTTAAAGGAATTTTAAATTTCACTGATTGGAGAATTTTCTTTTTTCCTTGCACTACAAGTTTCTCAAACCAAAAAGGGAATATTAATATCCCAAACCAAAAACCTTAAGGAGATACTCATGTGGTTCAAAATGGAAGAATGTGCACCAATTAGTACCCCTATGATTACCAGATGCAAGTTAAGTAAGGATGATGAATCTCCTGAAGTCAATTCAACTCTTTACAGGTCTATGATTGGGAGTTTACTGTACTTGTCAGCTTGGAGACCATATATTATGTAGGTAGCAACAATTTTTGCAAGATTTCAAATAGCATCAAAGGAATCACATATGCAAGCAATGAAGAGGATATTTCGATACTTAAAGGGCATACTCGATTTTGGGCTTTGGTATCCTAAGAGCACACATTTCACATTAACAATTTACATAGAGGTTGATTGGTCATGTAGCATTGATGTTAGAAAAAGCACTAGTGGGAGTGCATTTTTCCTAGGAGATTGCCTTGTGTCTTAGTCAAGCATAAAAGAATCCTCATTTTCTCTTACTACATATGAATTTGAATACATGGCGACAACGAACTATTGTACCCAAGCTTTTTGGATGCAACAAACTTTGTAGGATATAAAAGTGGAATATGATAAGCCAATTTTCATTTTCTACGACAACATTAGTGCAGTCAATATCTCAATAGATCATGCCACGAATTAAAAAAAAAAAGAAAAAAAAAGAAAAAAAAAAGCACATTCTAATCAAATATCATTTCCTCAGAGAGCAAGTCATCTAGCAGAATGTCAAAATGGAATATATTGGCACCAAATAATAGATTGATGATATCTTTACGAAACCTTTGCCTAAAGAAACCTTTGAATATATCAGGTAGAAGTTGAGAGTGATCTCTACTTTGTCTTTGTAAAGAAAGCACAAACTCAAGGGAGTACCTTTTTCTATTGATGTCAAAGGTGGAGATAATGCAGAGAGAGGGAGCAACTGACAAGAAGTATGGAGAGAATACAAATAGTGGGAACAACGACCGAAAGAAGAAGATATCAAAATATTGCAATCAATCACAAAGGGAGAGATTTTTGGAAATGGTTTTTATTGATGTCAAAGGCTATCAAATTGAAATAGGCAAATACATAGTGAGGTAGCATATTTCAAGACCTTTCCAACAATGTATGGCATGTATTTTAACTCCTCATGGTTGATGAAAACTATTTTTTTGAATATTCATTATACATTTTGTCAGTTGCACAAGTCGGCCTAACTCGTAGAAAAGTTGGCCCTACCCTAGACCCAAAAACCATTGTAAATAGGTGCGAGAAGGAAATTTTTTAGGCTTCGATCAAGTGAATTCGATTCTATTTTATCAAGTAGGAGGAGGATATTTTAGGTTCATATCTCGTGAACCATTAAGAAGTGAAGTGAAATAAAGTTGGAGAAGCCTTTTGTGAAATATTTGCTGAGTTGTAGGAGGGTTTTTAACACAATTTTTGAAGTTTTTTTTCTTTTTTTCTTTGGTTTTGGTTTGATGGAGACTAAATTCTATTGCGAAGGAGGATGAGTTCTACCCTGTTGAAGGTCAATTTATGTTGAGGTTTAGTTTTGTTGAGAAGGCTAAACCCTGTTGAATGTTGAGTACTAATCTGTTGGACTGAGTTTTGTTGGAGACCGAGCTCAGTTTGGAGGGCGAGATCTAGACTGGTTTCGGTGCAAGCTGCGAGGAGGGCAAGCCTTCTTTTGAATAGTTTATGAGCCTAAATATTATTGTAAGTTGGTGCTTACTGAGGATTTGTGTGTTCATTTTCATTTTTGGTAAGTTGGTGCTTACATAGGACTGTTGTCCTCACAAGTGGTTGTAATTATTTGAAAAACATTAAAGTGTTTATTTTTCAAGTTTGGACTTTTGCTTTAATCTCCATGTTTTGTTGATGATTGATTATTTGATGAGATTTATTTTTAATAAAATGAAAATAATTTAAATCTAAGTGATAGTGATTCCACCCCACCCCACCCCACCCCAAGTATCACTATGTATTTCAAACAACAACACCATATGTAATAACTCCTATTCTATCAACCATATGTAATAACTCCTATTCATGATAGATAAATCATTGTCACTTCACTAGGTTGGATTGGGGTATGGGGACGTGATAGGTGATATGGGCCCATGGGAATTAAGTTAGGTGCCCTAGGATATGATAATTTAGCCTCTCATCCTCTTACTTCCTTGAGGTTCGTGCATATCTCCACCATCCATAAGTCTCTTTAATTTTATATTAGAGTGTTGGTGAGATAGTGAATAAACATATTGATTGCACTTCTAACCTATCCATAAGAATTTCATATGCCAACTAACAAGTTTTATTTTGAAGGAACCACAAACTCTATATGTCTTTGTTTAGATACAAGTATATAATTAGCTTATAATCACCCTTAATCTCGATAATCAAGATGTCTTAATTAATACATAATTTGATATTTTAAAAGAGGATATTCATTCTAGCCTAATCATGTATGAAAATTTGAAATAACTCTTTATATTGTTACTTTATAGAAGTTTACTTTATATTGAGTGGTGTACAAATCATCTTGTAGGTTTTCTCGCCCTTTACCACTAGCTTTTCAATAAAACAAGAAGAAGCATTTCATATTTTATGTACATAATTCTCAATAAAATAAACTGACTTGTATGATTACAAGGTATATTGTAGTTATGGGGTTGACCTTTAAATCTCTCATTGTTTAGGGTATAAACGTTTGCAAAGATGTTTTAATTTTTTCATTGATGCCTTTTTGTATTTTAATTTATGTCATTTGAGGTATTTTGTTAAGTTTCAATTTTCGCCTCGACTTAATATTATAATTATACCCAAAACATTAACATCGAAATTCAAACTCACCCAATCCTCAATCAATATTGGATATTAGAGTAGTGAGAGTGACATTATTTTATATAGTTATTAGTAACCAATTGGCACTATTTTGTTTGACGATTCATGGCATATAAATGTTATAGTTCATTTAAAATATTATTACACATATTAATTATCATATATAAATGAGATTTATAGTTTTTCTTACAATGAAATTTTCATTATTATGAATTTGTTTAGGAAATTAATTATTATTATGATTTTACTCCAGACACATTAATTTTAACATATTATTTTATTATTTGATCTTATATTATTGATCAATTTCTTTAATGTTTATATAGTTTTTATTTCTTATTATAAATATGTTTGTTAGGATATTCCGACACATAGGAAATAGTTAAGAATAACTTAGTCTAGTGTAGAGTTAGGTAAAGTGTGTTTCTTTACCATGTACATTTGTAACTTATAATCCGACAGTCACGATTTGTAGTGATCCGACGGTTATCTCTCACCTCGGTATTAACGGTGCTTGATCCATGGCTTAACACCCGATTGGTCCATGATTTCTATTTAAAGAGCATGGAGGGTCATTTGTCTGGTAACCGTTTATGAGAAAAACATATGTAACTTTTCTTTTTATATTAATAAATTCCCCGAAGTGGTCGCGTTGGCTCAGGGCATGGACTGTTTCCCTCTTTGAGGGTTTTAACCATGTGATTATACTGGTGTACTGATTTGTGATCTGTTTGTGAGCGGTGACCTTTGGTTCTTGATCTACGAAATTTACCCTGTAATTTCCTACATGGTATCAGAGCTATTTTGAGGGTTGCGTCCGTTGTTGATCAAAATCCGAAGCCGATTTGACTGCATGCGAATGCCGTTTTGTAGATCTACTATTTCTGAACATTTTTGGGCTTGGAGAACTGCTCGGTTGTGTCCGGAGCGTCTGTTATAGTGAGGAACGCCTTTCGTTTCATGCGAAAAGGTTTATGGCTGCCCAAGTTATGTCAGTTTAGATCTGGAGGTATAAAGCATCTATTTTGCAGTTATATTTGTTAATAGTTCTATTTATTTCGGTTTTTTTATGTATTAAGGTTTTATTTATTTGCCGGATCTATACCCTTTTCTTTGTGTATGCTCTTTGTTGTGCGCTCCGTGCGATCTCGACAAATCAAAAACAGGAAAAGAGATTTTTTTGCTACGTATGCTCTTTCCCCGCGTCTTTATGCGATCTCGGAAAATAAAAAATAGTGAAAAAGTGATAGTTGCCAGTAAGGCTAACTGAGAATCTAACATTCTGCCATAAGGCTTTGCATTTTGTTTTTTTGCTCGTTTTTTGTGTTTTTTTGTGCAGGAAAAGGTACGGAAGAAGAAGAAGAAGAAGAATAATAATAATAATAATAATAACCCTTTCCTCCTTTCTAAAATAACACGATCCTTTTACTATCTCACTTGGTGAGGGGTTAGTTTATGAGAATAGAGGTCTTGGGTTCAAGTCTCCTTCTCAAACTTCTTTTGTAAAAAGGTTTTTTTTCAAAGGGGCAAATTTTTTTTTTTTTAAAAGCCGCACTTCATCCCGTTCCCGTAACTATTCAACATTTACAACTTAGTTTTTTCAAAAGGCATAACTTCTTCATCCGGAAGCCGTTTTTCGAGCCGTTTTTTTGAAACGGCCTAATTTTTCGAGATCTTTCCATTGGAGCATTTATTTTTAGCTTTCTCAGCTTCATTTAAAAAAGAAAAAGAAAAAAGAAAAAAAGTGCATGCCTGGTTATTCTTAACAACACCAATTATTTCTAATGGCTACCTTACATGGTAGATATAGTCAAAAGTAAAGGGCTTTATAGAATATCCACAGGACAAGAAACTAAACCTTCCAATGATCATAAAGTTCCTAAATGGGAAAATAGACAAGATCAAGCACGAGGGTCAATAGGAATGTCCATTGCTCAAGATCTTCGATTTCACATCCTTGACATTGACACCCTTGATAAAGCCCTAGAAAAGCTAAATAATGTTTTTGGCATTCAAAATCAAATCAGGGCCCACCAGCTTGAAAATGAGTTGCTTACTTTGGACCCTAATAATTTATCCTCTATTGAAGACTTTTTGTCCAAATTCAAGACCCTTAGACTTCTTTTAGAAGGGTGTAAGGTCAAAAAGGAATATGGTAGCCTCATCTATTGCATTCTTGCTAAGCTTGGCCTTGCATACTCTATATTTGTTTCCGCCTTCCATTCCACTAGAGAAGCCATCATTTCTTTAGGAACCACCTACAAAAATCCCTCTTTTGATGCCTTTTGTGATTCTTTGATAAGAGAACAAGAAAAAATTGTACACCTTGGTCTTATCATTGCTGGAAACGCTTCTAAGAAAGCCTTAGCAGCCCAACAACAACCATGTCAAAAGAATCCCAAGAAGCAGTATCCTAAAAAATATGGTTTGAAACCAAACAAGGGCCCTAAGCAATTTCAACCGCAAACTGAAAAATCAAATCACCAAAATAATAAGGCAAATCAAAACAAAGGGAAGAAGATAGATAGACATTGCAACTTTTGCATTCGGGATGGCCATATAAAGTCCAAATGTTTTAAGAAGATGGAAGCCTTATAAGCTGCAATGAAGAAGCACAACATCAATTTGGAGCATTCTTCACCTTCATCTTCAGGCATGGCACTTTCTACTTGTGGTTGTCGAGCATCAAGATCTGGTTATGCATTAAAGGTATCTTCTTCTTCTCCTTCTCATGAGTGGCTCATTGATTCTGGAGCTTCTTACCACATGGCTAAAAATAAATCCATGTTTTCTTCTTTAAATGATTGTAACACCAAACATGTTTATGTTGGTGATGATAGATATCTTAGTGTTGTAGGATCTGGAACCATTCATGTAGATAATGGTCAGTTTAATGATGTACTATGTGTTCCTACCTTGTCATGCAACCTTCTATCTGTTTATCAGATAACTCATTCAGGTGAAGGGAAAATAGTAGAATTCTCACCTCATGATGTTGTAATCAAGGACCTCAAAGATCCTAAACATATTTTAGCTACTGGCATTGCTGATGATTCCACAAGGTTGTATAATTTTGACAACTTTGGGTCATCATCTCTTCCCTCTGTTTTTGTTGCTCATAATGATGATGTGAGCAAACTTTGGCATGAGCGATTTGGTCACTTAAACTATCGCTCTCTTCAAACTCTATGTAAGGAAAATATGGTGATGGGCCTTCCTATGGTATCTTGTCGAGATGGTGTTTGCTCCAGATGTGTACTCGGAAAACATCATCGGGATAGTTTTGACAAACGTGCCTCTTGGCATGCTTCAGCCCCTTTGCAGCTTGTGCACAGTGATTTATGTGGTCCACTTCCTGTTGTTTCTTTCTCTGGTTACAAGTACTTCTTAACTTTCATTGATGATTTTTCCAGATGCACTTGGGTATACTTCTTAAAACTCAAGAGTGAAGTTTTTAACATGTTCTTGGCCTTTAAGGCCTTTGTTGAAAAACAATCTGGACATCAAATTCTTAAGTTAAGATCAGACAATGGCGGAGAATATGTTAACAACAAATTTATCAACTTCTGCACTGAGCATGGCATTCAATTGCAACGTACTGTTCCATATACTCCACAACAAAATGGTGTAGCTGAAAGGAAGAATCACACCTTAAAAGAAATAGCTAATTGTATGCTTCAATCTAAAGGACTTGGTCTCAATTTTTGGGCAGAAGCAATTAACTGTGCAAATTACATAGTAAATCACACTCCTACTAAGGTTTTAAAGAATATAACTCCAAAAGAAGCTTGGAGCTCAATCAAACCAGATGTAAGTCACTTTCGTGTTTTTGGAAGTGATGCTTGGGCCCATATTCCAGATGCGAAACATAAAGCCTTAGAACCTAAGAGTGAAAAATGTATTTTTGTTGGATATTCTGAAGATGTCAAAGGGTATAGACTTCTTCAACCCAAATCCAAAAATATAATCATTAGAAGAGATGTAAAGTTTGATGAAAATATACTGGCCTGCAAGCCTAGTTCGGCGGGTGTGCCACCTTTGGCCTGCGAGCTTGATTCGGCATATGTGCCACCTCTCTCTCTCTCTCTCTTTTATTTTTAATAGCATTCCTTCTAGTTCAGATGATGACAACGAGGATGACAATCCTCCTCTAGCTCGTGAAATTGTTCCTTATACTCCACCACTTCCAAGATGGGTTCGCTCTACTCGGGATGCAACAGGTTCTCTTGCAGGTGACCCTGTCGATCGACGACGTACACGTTCTTAGTTCGAAAGAGCTTCTTCCTTATTGGCTCAAGTTCCATAAACCTTTGAAGAAGCCTCCGGTCATCCAGATTGGGATGAAGCTATGAATGAAGAGTATCGTTCCTTATTGGCAAACAATAGTTGGGATCTTGTTCCTCTTCCAAAGGAAGAAAACTTGTCAGATGCAGATGGGTTTACAAAACAAAGTTTGGACCAGATGGAAAAGTGGATAGACATAAAGCTCGTCTTGTCGCTAAAGGTTTTTCACAAGTTGAAGGCATTGACTATACTGAAACCTTCTCCCCTGTTGCCAAAATGAATTCTATCCGCCTTGTTCATTCCCTTGTTGCCTCCTTTAAATGGGAAGTCCATTAGATGGATGTTAAATCCGCCTTCTTACATGGAGATTTTCATGAAGAAATCTACATGGAACAACCCCCTGGCTTTATCCAAAAAGACTCCAACCTTGTTTGTCACCTTAGGAAGTCTCTCTATGGTCTCAAACAAGCTCACTGAACAGTACTTGCCCAACGATGGATCGATTTCTCTTGAATGTTGGCTTTTCTGGTGTGTGCAGCGACCTTTCACCGAGTGGGTAAGTCCTTCACCATCCTTGTTCTTTATGTTGATGATCTTATCCTTATGGTTAGTGATCCCAATCATATAAACCATGTGAAGTCTAGCCTCAAAAATAGGTTTTAAATGACAGACTTAGGACCCTTACATTATTTCCTTGGTCTTTAAGTCTTGCAATCCAAAGAAGGTATTACCCTTTCTGAATCCAAATATGCCTGTGATATTCTACGCCACTTTCACATGGAAGACTGTAAGCCAACCCCTTCTCCCTTTTAGTCTAGAGTCAAGATTTCGGTCACTTGTACTACCCCTGAAGTTGATGCTACCTTATACCGTCAACTTGTTGGTAAACTTCTGTATCTAACCCATACTCGTCATCACCTTTCCTTTTCTGTTGGTATTTTTGCTCAGTTTATGCACAAACCTCATGAAAGTCACTAGAAAGAAGCTAAAACAATACTTCGATATATTCGAGGTATAGTTCAGTTTGGGATTCATTATAGTACAGGAGAATCTGCATTTTTTTATTGGTTTCACTGATTCTGATTAGGCTAGTGAACCTGATGATTGAAAGTCTACTGCAAGATATGTCTTCACTCTTGGTTCGGGACCTATTACATGGTCTTGTAAGAAACAAAGTGCCATCTCTCTTTCTTCAGTAGAAGCAGAGTATATTGGTGCAGTTGAAGCTAACGAGAAGCCATGTGGCTTCGTCAGATCCTTTCTGAATTTGGTCTTCATCAGCAGCATCCAACTACACTTTGGTGTGATAATCAGAGTGCCATTCAGCTATGTAAAGATCCAGTTCAACATCAGTGTATGAAACACATTGAACTCCACATACACTTCATCAGAAAGCTCATTCATGATCGTGTTCTTGAAGTGCAGTATTGTCCAACCAATGATATGATAATCGATATCTTTACAAAGGCTCTCACAGAAGTGATGTTTACCAAACTTCGATCCATGCTTGGAGTTCAGGAAAGTTGTCATTAAGGGGGGATAGGCTCTAATGCCTCCTTCCTTCTCCTATTGTGTCACTTTTGTAAATCCTTTAATCCTATCCCAATTTGTTCTTAAGGGGGGATGTTAGGATATTTCGACACATAGGAAATAGGCTCCTTTTGTGTCACCTTTGTAAATCATTCAATCCTATCCCAAGTTGTTCTTAAGGGGGGATGTTAGGATATTCCGACACATAGGAAATAGTTAAGAATAACTTAGTCTAGTGTAGAGTTAGGTAAAGTGTGTTTCTTTACCGTGTACATTTGTAACTTATAATCTGACGGTCACGGTTTGTAGTGATTCGACGGTTATCTCTCACCTTGGTATTAACGGCACTTGATCCATGGCTTAACACCCGATTGGTCCATGATATCTATTTAAAGAGCATGGAGGGTCATTTGTTTGGTAACCGTTTATGAGAGAAACATATGTAACTTTTCTTTTTATATTAATAAATTCCATGAAGTGGTCGCGTTAGCTCAGGGCGTGGACTGTTTCCCTCTTTGAGGGTTTTAACCACGTGATTATACTAGTGTATTGATTTGTGATTTGTTTGTGAGCGGTGACCTTTGGTTCTTGATCTACGGAACTTACCCTGTAAATTCCTACAATGATCAAAAGGGAAGGACTTTGTTTAACTATTCTACTTTTCAGAGTTGCTTTTAATTTTATTTTCGCTAGAATTCAACGTAAAAATTTGTGGTCAAATTGTGATTTTTTGTTATTTAAATTGTATTTTTGGATGCATAAATATATTTCATGCTGTGAAAAAGCCCTCAGGCACTTGGATTGTGTAGAGTTAATAGCTCAAACTTGTGATTCCAACAAACCCTTGCCATATTTTGAGTAAATTTGACTGAAAAATGTCTGGAAGATCTCCAAAATGTAGAATAGTTAGACTACCACAAAGATGAATCATTAGTACAAGTGAATTATATGTTTCTTTTGTTCGTAACGAATGTTGCTTTAGATCTCCTATCAAAAATGGAGATGCAAGTATTGTATAAACTTGAGTAAGCTTTATATTTAAAACAAGTGCTTCCTCTTCAAACCAAAAGAAAATTAAAATTGATCACAAAATTATACATGTTGTTTGATTAGTATTAACTACCAATATCAATACTAGAAAAACAAATATTAAATCTAAATAAAAACTAAATTAGTATCCACTCTCCCCTTAACTTAACTACACGGATAGGCTTAGCTTAGTTATATCCGTTCACCAAATTTTATCCCAAAAATTAAAAACAGAAAATGGAAAAGGCAGTGTTAAAACTAGATAGAAGCTAACATGGTATCGACTACCCCTTAGATGGAAGGGTGGGCTTAGTGTAGTCGATACCTCTTAACTACAAGGGTGAACTTGGTTACATCTGTTCACCATTTCATCCTTGGAAAAACTAAAAGGCATATATTAAAACTAGATTGAAGCTAACTGCATCAAATGAAAAAGGCATATATTAAAACTAGATGGAAGCTAACTGTATCGACGACCCCTTGGATGCCAGGGCGGGCTTAGTTTTATCGCATACATTTGAGGATTTTACATAATTTGAACTTTCCGGAAATTCCTTCCATGTTGGAGTAAATTTTACAATGTAAAAATATAAATTCCGTCCAATCAATCCCTCGAATGGAAAGTAAATAATAAGTAGTTTGTGTTTTCTTTCAGGTTTGAGATCAACATCTATATATTTCGCGGTTACGGACAAATTTAAGTGGCGGAGGGGGAGCATTTTTCTCCAAACTGCTCTCCTGGTGGTTTGCAACGGCACTGGTTTGGATCTGGTTACCGCTTGAAGGATTATCATCTCCTTTCCACAAAATTTGCACTTTACGCAACCTTTTATTGTATTGAAGTTCGGCTTCAGAATAAAGGCCATTCCTTACTTGCAAGGCACCGTACCTTCCGAGGAGACACTGCTACTTATTTTTTCGTACAGGTACAGACGTTTCTTATCTCATTGTTACAGGGCATGGACCTTGTAGATAATTTTCTAACAGTTTATGAACTTTCTAATCTGTAGCTAGTCCGTTTGAAAGTAATGCAATGTTGATATATATGTATAGACACTAGACACACACATGAAACGTGGAAACAGGATGCATTTGCATCTCTGAACTAAAGGGTACATTAAACTTTTCGATGGAATTTAAGACTTCAAAATGAGGTTCGCAATAAGTGGTACGCTTCTGTAGAAACTAACTAAACAAATAGGCCAAACTGGCATCCTGTTACAATTCCAAATAATCCTTGATATTGAAATTTTCATCAGTATGCTAGTTTTAACTGTAATCATCTGTCTATAATAAAATGGATTTAGTCAGTGGTTCTAAGACTCAGTACCTTCAAGTTAATTTGGCAATTAGAGAAGGTTAGTAAACTATATAAAAGACACTGTAAATGTAAAATTGAATGAGACCCAAAAAAGGGAAAAATAGAATAGGAGAGGAGAAGAGGTTGAGGATTGTGCAATGAAATGTCAGCTTATTGGTTTTTCCATTGCCCCAGCTCTCTCTATTTACTGTTAGAGATAAAAAGTTAAAACAATATGTATGAAAGAAGTAATGATAAAAATCATACATAACAACAATGCAGATAAACATTGCACACCATGATTTACCCTAGAAAATCCCAATTGGGCAAAGACCAGCCAACAATAGATCTATTATTACCTAATGGCTTAAAAGCAGCCAAGCCAACTAAAATCATTGCTCGGCCAAGTGAGCCCTTTGCTCAACTCAGGCACATTACAATGGAGAGCCCCCAGGCCTTTTAAAGGCTTCATCACATGGAATCCATGGTTTCTAATACTATGGGCCACTAAAACCATCTGCGTGAAACCACCACACTGGACCTAACAACTTTGACTCTTTCACTGAGTCAAGTTTACTGTAACATTTTTCACTTTAAACTTGACCAAGGAAATTTGCATGATCTCCTCTCCTATCACCTCGGTCTACTCCATGCCTTTACCGATAGGGTACACACACCTAACCAAGTCTTATAACTGTATCCCCATATACATGTAATTTACGAATTTCATCTTCATTTTTTTTTAAATTTTTGTTCAGCACTTGTGTAGCCATTCTCTCATGCCTGCACACCTGCTCACACTAGGTGCTCTCCTCACTAGTGTTAGCTTTCTAATACCCAGCTGGCTAATTTAATAAAAATTACGAGATGAGGAAACTGAAAACTGAACTCCAAATTCTTTTACTAAATATGCTGAGTATTCTAACAAATAATAGCAACGGAAAATAAAATCACGAAGACACAAACACACAATAAACAATACACCGGAATTTACCCAGGAAACCCCAACTGGGGAAAACCTACCAACTTGTGTGCTCTATTATTATTCTCAACAAAGAGTCTTAGAAATCGATTACATATATTGGAAAAATTTCCCCTTCAATTCGCTGCCCCTCAACACATTGATTTGCGCACTCTTATCCAACTCGACCTCCCTGTTTGTGCAGCTGTTCCAGGCTGATCTGCACAGCTGTTACAGGCTGATCTGTGCAGCTGTTACAGGCTAACTCGGCCCTGAAAAGATGTACGGCGGCTGAAGAATTCGCTGAAGCTATTCAGCCTCTCTTTCTGCCCTAGCGTGCTGATCTGAAAATCCTTCTTCGCTGAGCTGAACACACAAGTCTCTAGTGCATAATAATAGTAGCCAAGTCTGTGCCCTTCCCTTTTTATATAATTGAACTGACCCATCAACTCAAGTCAAACTGCTGAGATCTATTTACTTTTTGACTATAGGAAAATTAGAATTTTCCTAAGTCAAAGTTAAGTGAAAGTATAACTGCACCTTAGCTTCACTTGTGGGTCCCTTTGCCAAATTTAGCGCACTTCTAAATTTAGCAGAACCTTTCCATCGCTAACTTCAATTAACAGTCCCTCTTAGAGGGGGAGGTGTTTTTAGTACTACACCTAGTTTATCTCTGAAGTAGACGAATCTGCCTCTTGCCAATGCCTTGGTCGAGATATCTGTTGTTTGCTCCTTTGTAGGTACGTACTGACGTTTGACTTACCCCTTTGAATATAATCTCTGATTTGGTGGTACCCTCCTTTGTAGGTAAGTACTGACGTTTGACTTACCCCTTTGAATATAATCTCTGATTTGGTGGTACCCGATCTCGATGTGCTTGGAACAATCATGAAATACTGGATTTTCAGAGAGCTTGATGCAACTTTGATTATCACAGTTTATGACCGTGGGCTCCAACCTCTGACTGAACAACCCAACGAGTAGCTTTCTCAACCAAATAGCCTCGTAAGCTGCCAAGCTGACAGCCATATACTCGTCCTCAACTGAGCTCAGTGTCATTGATCTTTGCTTCCTGCTAAACCAAGAAACAATTGCTGACCCAACATTGAAAGCACAACCTGAAGTGCTCTTCTTGTTTGCTGAAACCCTTGCCCAATCTGCATCTGTGAATCCCTGAAGGCTCTCTCCATCAACCTACTTGTACAAGAACCCATAATCTGTTGTGCCCCTGCGACACCTCAACACGTGCTTGGCAACAACCCAATGCACTCTGGTCGGCTCAACCATAAATTGGCTCAAGTGGTTGATTGTGAAGCAAATGTTTGGTCGTGTGTTCACTAGATACATCAATGACCCTATGAGCTGCCTATATAGAGTGGGATCCTACGCTCAATTGGTAGCGTCCACCTTCCTGCAATTTGTGACTAGAGGCGTGGTCATGGCCCTGAAATTTTGCATGTGGAATATCTTGAGAATCTCCTATGCCTACTTGCCGTGTCCCAAGAATATCTTCCCATCACCCTGTCGTTTCTCCAGTCCAAGGAAATAATGCATAAGCTCTATATCCTTCATCTCAAGCTCGTCTGCAAGATCTCTCTTGCAGTGACATATGTACTCCTTGCCCCTTGTCAATATCAAATCATCAACTCATAATACAAGAATGAGAGGTTGGCCCTCAACCTCAATATAGTACATGTTGGGGTCAACTTCACTCTTGTTGAAGCCCAATCCGAGAAGGTCGCTGTTTATCTTGGCATACCATGCCCTCGGTGCTTGCTTGAGCCCATAAAGAGCTCTCTTTACCCTGCAGACATGCGTATCTCTGTTGAAAGTCTCAAACCCCTCATGCTGCTCAATAGATATCTCTTCCTCAACAACTCTGTTAAGGAAGACGATCTTCATGTCCATTTGGTGGATCTGCCAACCCATCTACACTGCAATCGCCAGAATAGTCCTAATGGACAAATATCGGGCCACTGGTGCGAACGTCTCATCATAGTCTATCCCTTCGACCTGAGAGAACCCTTTGGCCACAAATCTAGCCTTACACTTCTCTACACTCCCATTAGCTGCATGCTTAATCTTGTACACCCAACGTGAACCAACCACTAATTTGCCAACTGATCTTGGCACAATCTCTCGGATGTCGTTGTGCATGATAGAGGAATACTCCTCCACCATGGCATCTTGCCATACTTGTTGAGAAGCCGCCTCCCTATAACAAGAAGGATCTGAGTCTATCACCTCAATCATAAGTGCCATGTACTCCATACATCTCTGTGGCTGTTTACTATGCTTGAATGTGGAACTGGGGGCTCCAACTCTCTCTTGAGTCTCCCTAATCAACTAACCTGCCTACCTGGCTCATCCTCTCCCTGCATTGGGAGTCATCGGTTGAGTGGGCAACTCTAGCTCTACTCTCTCTTCTTATTCTTTCGGTTTCTCCTCAACTGCATGCTGGTTGGCCTGCCCAACAACTGGATGTCATGAATTCTGAGGAACAATCTGAATCTCCTGCTTTTCCTCCTGTGCCCCACCCTGCTCACGCTCTAAGGACTTCCTGAGAGCCCTCTCTTCCTCAAACTTCACATCATGTCTGATCATTGCCTTCGTAAGTGGTGGAATATACACCATGTATGCCTTAGATGTCTCACAGTAGCCCACGAAAATGTCCTTCTCTGCTGTGGGCTCCAACTTCTTCCGACTATCTAAAGACACATGGCAGTAAACAAGACTGCTAAAGATCCGGAAGTGAGACACATTAGAGTTCTTGCTTGTGAAATCATCCTCTAGTATAACTCTGCCTAGCACCCTTTGTGGACTCATGTTCTGTAAAAAGAGTGTTGTGTTGCATCCCTCTACCCAAAGAAACATAGGTAGCCCCTGGTCATGCAACATAGCCCTGACCGCTCCAACAATGCTCTGGTTCTTGCGCTTAACCACCCCATTCTGTTGAGGGTTATGAAGTGCGGTGAGCTCTTTCCTGATGCCCTCCTTGGCACATAATTCTCTGAAGGCGTTGGAGATGTACTCCTCACCATTGTCTGACCTCAACGCCTTGATCCTCCTACCAGTCTGGTTCTCCACCAAGGCTTTGAACTCCATGAACTTCGAGAAGACCTGATCTTTCTTCTTCATGAAGAAGATCCATGTCTTTCTCGAGTGGTCATCAATAAAGGTGGCATAATATCTGTATCCCATCAGAGATGGAGAGGAAAATGGTCCGCATACATCCGAATGTACCAGCTCTAAGATGCTCTTGGCCCTGTTGTCTCTGCTGGAAAAGGATGTCTTGGCATAATTTCCAAGTGTGCAACCCTTGCACACGTCATGCTAATCTACACTGTACTGTGGTAACCATGTAGCACTCTCCCTCAAAATCTTCAGCACTCCATGGTGTAAGTGACCCATAGTCGATGCTAAAGCTCCCCAAGGTCACATCTATGCGCACTGATCTCTCTGTTGCCCAAGGCCGCTTCTGTCTCAAATTGTAACCTATAGAGGTTATTCACACTGACTCCAATCTGCTTCATAACTCTAACATTTAAGGGCTTGAGGAAAGCCTTTCCTCTATTGACGATAACCTCACAACCTTTGTTTTCCAAGGTTGAGATTGAAACAAGTTTTTTCTTCAACTCTGGGACATAGATGACATCTTTAAGGTAGAGAGTAGTCCCAGACTCCCTCTCAAACTTGATAGTACCCATGCCCTATGCTAGGTACCTGCCATCATCTCCCATCTCTATATGAAATTGCATATCCTTGTTTGTCAATTGGCTGAAATAACTCTTGTTCCCTATCATATGATAGGATGCTCCACTATTAATATACTAGACATTGTTGATCATTGAGCTTGCCATGCAAGCTATGAGAGAAAACTCCTTCTCAAACTGAGAAGTGAACTCCTCCAACTCTGCTGATGCTGCCACGTGATCCTTCTTGGATCCCTTCTTCCTGTTTGGACACTTGGTAGAGTAGTGCCCAAACTGATGAGAAGAGAAGCACTTCAATTTGCTGAGATCTTTCTTCTTCTTGCATCTTGAACTAGACTCGAGCCCTCTTAGATTTTTCTTGACCTTAGCCTTGCCCCTTTTTCCAAATAGGGAAATTTTTTCTTCTTGCTCAGTCTTCACATGATACCGAGATTTAGCTTGCTTTCGGATATCCTCTTGCACGTAATCACTCCATAGCCACTTTCAATCTGAAAGATTTTCTCTACCACTCACTGCATCAGTGAAGTTTTCCCATGACTTGGGAAAGCCCAATAGTGCAAAATTGACAAGGTCTCTGGCCGAGACTGTCTCCCCAACCTCGAAAAATTTGTTTTTTACTTGGGTGAGTCTGGTCAAGTAAGAAATCACAGACTCAGACTTAGTCATATTGATATTTCTGAGTTTATCTCAAAGTGCCAGCTTCCTCGCTACACTCATACCTTGGTACAACCCTGAGATAGTTGTTCACATGTTCTGAGCTGTCTTCTTTCAAGAAAGGTGAGGTATGATATGATCCTTGACTCCTTCAAGAATTATTCTTTTGGCCTTTGCGTCCTTCTTGTTATGCTGGGACAATTGCTGAGGATTTGGTGGTGCAGCTGTTGGATTCTCCACAAATTCCCAAACTCCCTGCTTCTCCAATACTATACCAATCCTCTTCTTCTAAGAACAAAAACTCGAGGCCCCATTAAGGTAGTCCTCAAACCCTAGCCCCAAATACGCCATCCTACTTGTTTGATCTACTCAAAAATCCTTGCTTAGAGCTTGCAAGGAGAAAACCCTAGCGTAGATTGCAACCATAAACCCTAGCGCAACCATGAAGTGAACTACGTCCCCTTTCCTAATTTTTTCACCTGCTCTTGAGGAAAATAACACACTTTTTGGTCTTCAATCAGAGACCCGTTCTGATACCATGTTATCTTTTTAATACCCAATTGCTAATTTAATAAAACTTCTGAGATGAGGAAACTGAAAATTGAACTCCAAACTCTTTTACTAAATATGCCAAGTATTCTAACAAATAATAGCAATGGAAAATAAAATCACGAAGACACAAGCACACAATAAACAATACACCTGAATTTACCTAGGAAACCCCAACTGGGTAAAACCTGCCAACTTGTGTGTTCTATTATTATTCTCAGCAAAAAGTCTTAGAAATTGATTACATATATTGGGAAAAATTCCCCTTCAATTCACTATCCCTCAACACACTGATCTGGACACTATTATCCAACTCAGCCTCCTTGTCTGCGTAGCTGTTAAAGGATGATCTATGCAGTTGTTACAGACTGATCTGCGTAACTGGTACAGGTTGATCTGGGCAATTGTTATAGGCTAACTCAGCCCCGAAAAGATGTGTGTTGGCTGAAGAATTCGTTGAGGCTATTTGGCCTCTCTTTCTTCCCTAGTGTGCTTATCTGGAAACCCTTCTTCGCTGAGCTGAACACACAAGTCTCTAGTGCATAATAATAATAGCTAAGTTTGCACCCTTCCATTTTTATAAAATCAAATTGACCCATCAACTCATGTAGAACTGGCCCATCAACCCAAGTCGAACTGCTGAGATCGATTTACTTTTTGACTATAGCGAAATTAGAATTTTCCTAAGTCAAAGTTAAGTGAAAGTATAACTGTGCCTTAGCTTCACTTGTGGGTCCTGTTGCTGCACAAACTAGCAGACCTTGTAAAGAAGCAAAAGCTAGAGGGCACAACAACACCCTGGAATAGAGGCCCACTATCACCACAACCTAAGTCCCCTTCTCTTCTCAGATTCTCACTGACGAGAGGAGTCCCAGTATCCTTCACTTATGATAAATATATTGTAAATTTCTGCAGATGTTCTATGCCATTTCAGATTAGGGCACAATACTGAAGAAGATAGAACATGCTAATAGATTGATAGAAGACAAGCCAAAACAGAGATAATAAATGGTGGCGTTACGGCGATCAGCAGGATGCTTCTACCAGCAAAGTCTTCAATAGGTCATTCAGCCAAGCGTGTCACACATAACTTAGAACAACCCAAACAAAGAACAGTCCATATATATCACGGCTCCAACGCTATCCAGAGAGAGAGAATTCCTCCACACCAATGTGTGTCAAATGAACTCTAAGTCTCTCCAATATATAGGAATCTTTGGGGGTGTGTGACACGTCCTTTAAGACATTTAAGTCTATATTTTATTCCAGGCCGACCTAGCACATGAGTGGAATAAATTCAAAGTACATGTTCTGCTCATCTGATCGAGATGATCTTTAGATCAATCTTACACCTCTCCGAAAGAGGAATCCAATAAAAATATTGCGATCGTCATCTGAGCAGCACAACCGGAGTTTGGACCTAGTTGTCCAATTTTAACACTCCCTCTCAACTAGGGAGAACTCCTTCCACTAGTGCAATCCAAACATCGTGCGTCATCCCGCCGTAACTTGCTTTGCTGGCCTCTTTATTTCAGAACAGAAGTGGGTCAGTCACAAAGACATCATTCCCGGCTGACAGATTCAGCCCAGAGGTCAAAACCTCTAACGGACTCACAAAGAGTCTCCAACCAACCCGAAGTTGGTTCATCTGACCCGAAGTCAGGCAGAGGTCCGAGACCTCACAAGACTTGATCCCAGATCAAGTGGTTGGACCATGCCATCCTAGATAGAGAGTACGACAATTTCTGATGCGTCCATCAGTCTTTGCTACTAGTCTCTAGCTTTTCCCACCTCATTGGCCAAATGAGAGGTACTTCCCATGAGCCCTGAACTCAATGGGTAGGATGCATACGGGGCACAGATAATGAGAGGTGAACCAACTCAATAATCACAACGGTGGGGTCCAATCACACCAACAAGGTTTGGCAAGCCTAGCCTTGTGGTTGCTCATAGCTCCGAGAAGCTGTCCCCAAAGCCCCCAAAAGCTCCTCGAGCTCATTGTCCAATAGGACCCACATCATAGATTCGTTCCACGATACCAAGTCTCTCACGGAACGTTAGGAACTTGACCTTCCCCAGGGGCTTAGTGAGAATATCCATGACCTGCTCATCAGTGCCTATATGATCGAGCCTTATGGCGCCTCGCTGTACCATATCCCGGATGAATTGGTACCTGATATCAACATGCTTGGATCAATTGTGGAGCAGGGTTCTATGACAAATGAATCCCCCTACGGATTTATCTAAAGGATAACGGTGGCATCTAGCACATGCTCGAACAACTCACTGAAGAGCTTTCGCAACCAAGTGACTTCACAACGGGTCATACATGCTGTAATGTATTCGACCTCAGCGGTGCTCAAGGCTACCGACTTTAGTTTCTTGCCCGAAGCAGATCTACATGTGAAGTAGCATCCAGATGTGCTCTTGTGATCCACCGCATTGCTAGCCCAATCGACATCAGTATATCCAAGGAGTGTCACGCTCCCGGCAGTGTATCTCAGCCCATGGTTTATCGTGCCCCAAGGATATATCAGAAGATTCTTGGCACCAACCCAGTGAAAGTGATGAGGCTCAACCATCTGTTGACTCAAAGTGTTCACTGCAAAACATATATTTGGACGGGTGTTCACTAAGAACATCAAGGCCCCTACGAGTTGACGATACTCAGTAGGATTTGACAATACGGGCCCAACAGTGCTGCCACTCAACTTCTTGAAGTTGAGTTCCATTGGTGTTGACACGGACTTGCAGTCCACCATACCAAATCTTTCCAGAAGTTTCACAATGTATCTTCCTTGAGAAAGGAAAATCTCGCCAGGTCTCTGCCAAACCTCCAGGCCTAGGAAATAGTGTATCAGTCCCAGGGCCTTTATCTCAAACTCAGCAGCGAGCTCCCTCTTGCACTGATGAATGAGAGGGTCATCACCTGTTAGGAAGAGGTCGTCCTCATACAACACCAGAATGAGAGGCTTCTCTCTATCAACCTTGAAGTAAAGGTTCGGATCAACATTACTGCGAGTGAAGCCCAGTGCCATCAAGTAGCTATCTATCCTCTCGTACCAAGCTCAGGGTGCTTTGTTTCAGCCCATAGAGAGCTTTTCTTCAACCTGCAGACATGGGTGTCCCTAACCTGGACTTCGAACCCCAGAGGTTGCTCAACATACACCTTCTTCCTTTAATGCATCATGCAGAAATGCGGTCTTTACATCTATCTGATGAAGACTCCATCCTTGCGTAGCAGCAAGGGCTATTGTTGATCGAATGGTGGTATATAGGGTCACAGGTGCAAGTGTGGCATCATAGTCTATGCCTTCCTCATGGGCAACGAATCTTGCCTGAGCTTTTCAGCACTTATCGGATCCATGCTTGATTTTATGACAACACCTTTGATCTGTGGTCTAGGAACTGTATCCTTGTAGACCTTGATGCTTTCCAGTTTCTTCAAATGTTCCAGGCTCATATTGTACTCATGGCAGCTAGATACTCCTGGTATTTATATGGCTTCTCGGTTTTCTTCCCCCTCTGAAGCCATATGTCTTTGAGCCATGAGGATCTTCTTTCGTTCAGCAATGATACTAGCCCAGGAGCATATAAAGTTGAATTCTCCCTCTTAATGCCAACTTCTCTTGTGAGAGAAGACATTTATGTCAAATGAGGGCATCCCAGACACCAACTTGGAAAGGGGGACTTAATATTCCACAGTCAAAGCCATCCAGCAGGCTTTAATGATCATGGTTCAAGATTCCAATATGTCTGAATGTTGCCGAAACACATTTTACCATTACGCTTCAGTGAGACTGTTAATGTCTCATGCTCACTGCTACATAGGTGTCTATCTATGTCACTGTCCAACAGGGAGAATATATCAACACGGCTCAGCTTGTTAGAAGTCCTGTTATTTTGAGGAGGTTTGCTGTAGCTTCCTCAACCAACCCACAGAACTAGGAATCCAAACATGATTCCTTCTCTCATAATTCTGCACTTGAGAGCTTCATCTGCTACATCTGACATCTCATCCAGCACTGCTTCTTATTTACATATCCTTCTTCATGTCAGTTCATGCAGATCCAGCACAGTCATAATGGTACTCCTGCTCATCAATGTTTCTGCCCCAATCATCCAACAGGATAAATCTGGACAAGGCACTTTCTAAGGTCACTGCCAATAGATTAAGTCCAGGTATATGCAGTTCACAACCACTGTCACAAGACAACTGTAACAATATCATAATACTGTTAGATGAGGCACTGCACTGCCCTTCAAGTCATCAATACATGTTACATGTGTTCCTTTGTTTATGCAGATCTGGTACGGTCATAAGTGCGCATCAATAATTATTATTCATCACCGATGAACATACCTCATCTTGATTTCTAATCACAATGCACAACATATAAACTGTGACCAGAACCTTCATATCTTCTTCTTCTTCTTCTTCTTTTTTTCTTTTCTTTTTTTTTTCTTCTGAATAAGACTGATTCTATTAAGCAGAAATATAGTACAAGATGAAGATACAAACATGAGAAACAGAAAACCAGCAACCGGAAATGATAAAGCTATCAACCTCGGCCCTGGAGGAGGAGAGGAACAAGCAAGGAAGTACAATAAAAGACTGGTTGACAAAAAGACTGAAAACTACCCGGAGTGGGCAGAGGCCTCAACACGAAGCTTTTTCCCTTTCTTTTTACTGACTTTAACCCATCCATCCAGGGGTGAATGAGCTAAAACAACATGAAGACCGGAGTTCTCCAAAGGGGGGATCTCCTTATCAGAGTCGAAAGAGGAGGTCACATGGGATCGCTTCTGAGCAGCAGCAGTATCAGGAGGATGTGGCTGAGAATCGGAGGGGATGTCCATTGTCTGATTCTGGTCCGATTCTGCATCACTTCCATCATCTTCAGAGCAGGAGGAATTCGAGTCCGATGTAGGAGGCGGAGAATATGGAGCCCATCGTTTGGATTTGGGCTTGGAAATATTCACCTTTTTCAGTTTTGCCGGGAGAGCTGGGCATGAGTTCTGCAGATGCCCTGTTTGGTGACAGTGTCGGCAGCGGAAGGCGGTATTCTCATAATCCAGAGTCTGAGTCCATACAAAGTCGTTTATCTTGAGATTGATTTGGTCTGGAAGTCCCTTGCTTAAATCTAATTCCACACATATTCTGGCATATGTGTAGAGACCTTTGTTTTCCCGCCAATAATCTCCCATCAGAAAATTGCCCAAGGTGTTGCCTATCGCCTTGTATACTCTAACATGCCATAGATGGGCTGGTAAGTTGGGAAGCCTGATCCAAACAGGTGTCCTGGTGATAACAGCAGTTGCTGGGTCAAAATCTGGGAACCATGGAGTTAAGAAGAGCCCTGCAGTTCCCATGAACCAAGGACCTTCTTCTATAGCCTTTTCGTAATGCTTAATATTATCAAACAGAACTATGAAATATCCTTTTGAACAGAAGCTGACTTTGCAATGGTGAGTCCAGTTAGCATGGATCCAGTCATAGAGTTCCTTTGATCGCGGCCACAATCCATTAAATCTGCAGATGATGGCTCTTTCTGCATATTTTTGAAGATCATTTGCAATTTCTGCACGGGTAAACTCAACAGAGGGAACCTCCTCAAGCTTGTCAACCAAAAAAGGCTTTGGTTTAAGGGCTTCAGGGGGTTTGGGGGGCTCAAAGTGAACCACATCTTTGTATGAAAAGGAAGGAGCAGAAGAGGACTGCCCAACAGCACCACCTCTCAAACGAAGGGTTAGCACTAAAGAGACATTCTTATTAATGCTGTAAGCAGAGAGGGACAAAGAATCTTCAAGTTGTTTACCTTGAAAGAGGAGTCGCTGAAGGGCTGAGGGAATCCCAATCCGACGTTCCAAATGTAATTTGAGAGTCAGCACCAGATCTGAGGAGCAAACCCAATGCAGAATGGTCTTGCCAGAGGGTTGTGAAATTTGGATCTGATAAGAGGCAGAGTAGATCCTAGATGTCTGCTGTGTTGTCACCGAGTTAGGATCTCTGTCGTATCCAAGAGTGAGTCTGCCTGGGAGCTGCTGGGGAGGCCAGTTCTTCAGCGCAGGGAGACTGACTCTCCATCTCAGATTCGAGCCGTAGGACATGGAGACAGAGCAATGTAGGGGCGGCGTGTTCTGCCACGGCAAACAGAACCCTGCACAGCTGCGAACGTGCTGAGAGATGAGGTAGTCAGATTCTTCGCTCCAGTCTTGAGGGCGTGGAGCAGGAGAGATTCCGAGAGAGTCCTCATGCAAAGCCTCAATGGAGCGGTCGGGGCATCCGTAATGCTGAACACGCCGTCGGTCAGAAGGTATCGAAAGCAGCTTCGGGGCTGCGGGACATCGAAAATGCTGAACGAGCAGCGCTGAGAAGAGGGCATCCGATACAGGGGTGAATGAAGACGGGCTCCCAAGCAGATGCGGCGCGAGGGTTTCAAAAGAGAGAGCGGCCGCCTGAGTGGAGAGAGACAGAACCCTAATCGCCATTTTCTTCTCAAAGCCCGAATACTGGAATCAATGGTTCAATAAAGGAGCAAAAAATGACCAGAACCTTCATATCAAAGTTTGAATGAAAATCTTATAGATGACTTTCATGGAGATGAATTATGCTGATGATGATCAATAATTTGCAGGCCCTGATGTATACACATAGCCAAGAAATCAAACTTACCTCGGAGGCAGACGTCAAACTGTTGTTGGTTAGGGCACATATAGCCTTCAATCAGGCATCAAATTTGCTGCGACCTGGTCTGGGAGAAGTGTTGTATTCTTTGACTGTTGTCCTGTTAGCATAGATCAGTTATCACCCGACCATCAATATCCTAGAACTATCGAATGCTTTCAAGTTGAAGCAAAAGGAGGCTTGGGCGGACAATGAAGTGCCTGGCCTCTTCCGGTTCTGCAAGCTCAACGTCGATTGTCTTCGAGCCCAAAGACGGCGGCTCAACTGATTTATTTTGGATTGCTACGCAAGTCCACAGGCTCGACCCTTTGCCACTGCGATGTCATTTGATTTAGCAGCCTGCCTTTGAAACGGCTTGATTCTCACCGTTTCCTGTCATAAAGTTACAGACTTGGCAACTCACAAAGACAGGGAGACAACATTTTATAAGCGGGCGGAATGATATCCCTTAATCCTTCCTCGAAATTAACCCACCTGTTACCTGTCGGCTGGGCACTCACAGCGCTCATAGCGTTAAAAAAAACTAACGCTCAGCAGAATGGAGCAGTCGTCGCGATGACACGAAGGGTCGCAGCATCGCTGGATCTCAGAAGGTGAGTGACAATTGAGATCGTGCACTTGTCCTTAATGGAGTAATGAGAACCCAATACCCATTACCATGCAGCTAGGCTCTGCTTCCACGAATCCAAAATAAAGTTGACGGCTGCTGAATCGGAAAACACCGAGATATGCAGTAAATTTAGCGATTCATAGGTTGCTATGGTCCTTCGAAGTTGCAATACAGATTTACGTTAGCTAGATTAGACGTAGAATCCATGAGCCTGCAGAAATTTTAAACTCTACAGTTTCTAACCTACTGCAGAATCTTGTTCCGCAATTCAGCTTCATCATATTCAACTCGTAAGATGAGGATCCTCCCCGTCCGTGATGCGATGAGATGTTTTACCGTCTGCGGGATAATGTGCTTCCCCTAGTGTCAATGTGTATGAGGACGAGTGTGATATAATCTGAGGGTGGCTGTGCTATTATGACTGCGTAGGAGCAGGGAATTACGATATTATGTTGGACGTGCCATCTTCGATATGGAAGCCCGCAATGTGATACACGTAGGGTTCGATATCAACCAAACAATAGACGGAACTCTTAGAGGCAACAATTCAGCTAATTATTGGGCAGCTGTCGACCATTGTCCAGATGTTTTGAGAGGGATCATAAATGGACACTTTCATTTGACTGGTGATCAACACAACAGCTTCTCACGCAGATCAAGCAGCTTCCACGCAGATCAGCTTTCACGCAGATCTTCCACGTGTTGTGGTGTTGAGACCATCCGCAGCTGCTTTGGTGGTGTTTACAGTCGAAGGCGGACACACGCATCATCAACCAAAAAAAAACAAGCTGCCCATTTGCTTCACGGAGGCCTTGCTGTAGTGCTATGGCCTGCGGCCTAGCACACAACAGCCTAGAGTCTTCAATCCCAATAGAGTTCAGCCTTTATGACAGCACATAATAAACCCACGGAGCTCCTTCTTCTTGCCGTGGTAGCTGCATCTAGGGCACACAAATTTGGACATTGTCTTCCCCTTGCTCTGATACCATGTAAATTTCTGCAGATGTTCTATGCCATTTCAGATTAGGGCACAATACTGAAGAAGATAGAACATGCTAATAGATCGATAGAAGACAAGCCAAAACAGAGATAATAAATGGTGGCATTACGGCGATCAGCAGGATGCTTCTACCAGCAAAGTCTTCAATAGGTCATTCAGCCAAGTGTGTCACACATAACCCCGAACAACCCAAAAAAAGAACATTCTATATATATCACAGCTCCAACGCTAACCAGAGAGAGAGAATTCCTCCACACCAATGTGTCCAATGAACTCTAAGTCTCTCCAATATATAGGAATCTTTGGGGGTGTGTGACACGTCCTTTAAGACATTTAAGTCTATATTTTATTCTAGGCCGACCTAGCACATAAGTGGAATAAATTCAAAGTATATGTTCTGCTCATCTGATCAAGATGATCTTTAGATCAATCTTACACCTCTCCGAAAGAGGAATCCAATAAAAATATTGCGATCATCATCTGAGCAGCACAACTCAGAGTTTGGACCTAGTTGTCCAATTTTAACATATATCAAGGATAGATTTGAAGTGAGGCAAGGAGGCTCATTCAATGGAAACGTTCAATGAAAGTGTGAGCTTTGGGAGAAACTAGGAAGTCTTTCCAAGAAAAATCCATTGAAAGGAAGACTACACGAGACCTAGGGTTGAGATATTTGATGATATATGAGTTCATCTAAGGTCAGTGTAGATAAGAGAAAAGGCTATGAATGATATACTTAAACAAGTACTAAAGCACAAGCCTTAAAGAAATCCCCAAGTTGAAGGATTAGCTTCTAGGGTTCCTACTTGGTGTGATGACTAGGGCATCAAATTTTCGGAGATCCCATTGTAGAAATTGCATCAAAATGTGAGGATCACTAGAGGAGACACGAATTGAAAACACACTCCTCTATTGGAATTCACACCACATGCCTTAGAGAGGCCTTCTTATCCTTAAAGGGACAAGAAAAAGAGGTGAGAAAAAGGTGAAAAGAAAGATGATTCGTTAAATAAAGAGTGATCACCAAGGGTTTATGACCAATGCCTAACAGTTGGGAGAATTGGAGTAAAAAATGATATTGATTTGCCAATTCGCTTTTCAAGGAGACCTAGATGCAACTTCGCTAGCCCTAATGGAGGCAACTACAGAGCTACTCTATATATTTATACTTTGATGGCAACATTTAATGGAGTTTCAAGAATGAAAGGTGCAATATAACCTCTAGGAACATTCATTCGTTCGTTATCCATGAGTAACACATGCAAAATTTCCAATAGCTTCAATGTTCTAACAAAATTTCATTAATAAGGGCACATTAAAGACCATAAGACAATATTCCATGCATTAGACATTCATCAAGATCATAAATAATTAAATAACACTTACAAGACAATGAAGAATATATCCATCCATAAAAATGCCAAAGAGAAGCTCCAAGAGAGATAACGAGATTCACTAAATATCAAAATGCATTAAATTCGTCTAAATCACTCCACAAATTGCAGGTCGAAAATGAGCAAGCCGAAAATCCCAAGTGTGATAGTTTGTAATGAGACTAAGTCTAATGTATTTATACAAGCTCTAAGCGATTCGAATTTCTAATTACAAAGCCCCTAAAACATAACAAATGATGTGAAGACCCTTGGTTACAAGCCAACCAAGATGGCTTAACTAATAATCATTATTTAATTTCTCCTTTAGCCCACGTCATCAGTGCGAAGTCCTCTCCAAGGCTAGCGTTGAGGTCAATTTTTGCAAGAGGGCCTCAAGAATGATGATAAAGAGGAGTCTGCCCTCCAAATGCTGCAAAACATCTCCAAACCCCTATTTGGGCTCTGTGGGCGCCAAATGGGTCTCCAAGTGGCTCATGATCAAGTCGATGCTCCATCAATGAGGGCTAGAAGATGACACATGCCCTCCCATGTCTCCCTAGGAAAGACATAACCTCCTCTAGGCCATGGATCAATTTCCAAGTGTCGGGTGCAATGTGTAGCCGGCTGGGCAACATGGTCTAAGTGCATCATCATCTTTGTATAACTGGGGCACGAGCAAGCAAGTAGTGGTGCCGAGGAAGGCCTTGGTATGGTAATCAATGCTCTGCATGGCTGGAGTCCCATGGTTCTCAACGCTCACCCTACAAATGCCAATGTGGTCCTCTGGAGGGCTTGGATCGCATATAGGTAGACCAAGTCCAAGATGAAAACCCACTTGCAACCTTGTATAAGATCCAAAGCATCTCCTTACCTTCCAATACAATAATTCATTAGTGCAATTGAGTAAATAAGCTTGCTAATCAGGGGCAGAAGTGGACACTTCATAGTGGCTTGCCCTTCCAATTTAGGCTTTGAACATGTATTGATGTTACCTCACTCGACCAGAGGGGTTAATAAAGGACCCTATTAGGTGGTTTCAACCTCTAAAGGAATGATAGGTCCACAGTACACCCATCAAGTGGTAGGTGTCATGTGAAATGATGATGGAACGGAGTGGGGACAAAGGGAAGGCTCCAAGACCATGCCATGCTACAAGGGTAGCTATGATGAAGGAGGCCCACACCTTGGGTGTATGAATGCAAAGAGGGAGCAATCGTGATACATGAGTTACCTCGGCCTTTGTTTTTCCACCTTTCTTTACATGCCTTTTGCCTCTTATTGATTTTTTCTTCATTTTATTGCTCGGGGCTCAAAGGGATGAGAGCATGATGTGTAAGATATAGCAGTGAACACCCCCTTAAGGTGGGGTAGTTCATCGCCCACCAGGGGTTGGGACAACCATGGGTTCCTTGATGATGCAAGGGGCACTCATAGGGGCCCAAGGAACTAGGGTGATGGCCATAATGATAGGGGGTAGAGCTCATGCTTGGCTTTTGCCCACGTGCTAAATTTTATTGTCCTGACCATCTTTTGCATTTTGTGGTAGATTTCTTGTTGTATGTGGCCATATTATGCTTTTATCCTTCTTTTTAGCTGCATCAACCTTCGGGGCATCGTTCCAAAAGCCCGACCCAAGGCGTGGACAAGGGGAGGGGGAGGCTAACACCTTGTGGACCCAATGGACAAACATGGACCCAAATAGGTAAAGTGTGAAAAGGGCGTGTAATGAGCGGAGGGAAGTGAGATATATGGTATTGGGAAGCGGGACCACATAACCAAAATCAGGGTTTTCCATGTAGAGCCACTCCTAAAGCTAATGGCCAATAAAGGAGATCCCACGGGACTAGGGTACAAGATTAACCCCCAAAGCTGAGGTAAGGAAACAAGAGTACAACCTTTCTTTTCGCCGAATTGCCCAATCAATTTGAAAAAAAGAATAGAAAGATTAGCCAACTGGGAATATTAGCCCCTAAAATTCACCTTAATCAACTGAATAGAAAGGGATTATCTATTATAAGGTGGATAAGCTCCATTGTCCCAAAACAAGTTGAAAATGACTGATGTCTACTGCGTGGGATAGAGCATGTTCACATAAATGTATGGGTAATTACTTAGCTAAAATAATTTTTTTTAGAGCATTCCAAACAGCTTTGATAAGTCCATATCTTAGCATTGCAACCAAAATTTTGCTAGCGATGCCCCTCAATGACTGCCACCCCTGAAATTTGAGTGAAAATTCATTTTGAATTTCCCAACCAAATTTGGAAAAAAAAATAGAACGATTAACCAACTAGGAATTTTAGACCCTAAAATTTTCCTCTATAAACTTAATAGAAAGGGTTTATCTATTATAAAGTGGATAAGCTCCATCATCCCAAAACAAGTTGAAAATGACTTGATGTCCACTGCGTGGGATAGAGCATGTTCACTTAAATGTATGGCTAATTACTTAGCTAAAATAAAAAATTAGAACATTCCAAACAGCTCTGATAAGTCGATATCTTAGCATTGCAACCAAAATTTTGCTAATGATGGACCCCCCATGACTGCCACCCCTGAAATTTGTGTGAAAATTCAATTTGAATTGCCCAACCAAATTTGGAAAAAAATAGAAAGATTAGCCAACTGGGAATATTGGCCCCTAAAATTCTCCTTGATCAACTGAACAGAAAGGGAGGATCTATTATAAGGTGGATAAGCTCCATCGTCCCAAAACAAGTTAAAAATGACTGATGTCCACTGTGTGAGATAGACCATGTTCACTTAAATGTATGGATAATTACTTAGCTAAGATAAAAAATTTAGAACATTCCTAACAGCTCTGATAATTACATATCTTAGCATTGCAACCAAAATTCTGCTAGTGAATTCTTTGAAAATATATCCGATGGACATGGAGAATTGCTTGTTTTGCTGGAGACAAGTATTTCCTATTTAATAGCCAGTTTTGTAACCTTTCTCTTGTTTCTATCTTTTGCTTGACCAATTATGTTATTGTATTTTATCTTTGTATGTGTAAAAATCAAAATTTACTACTGCTTGTTTATAGATTCCTCTGGAGAACCAGGAAGCAATTAAGTTTCAAACTATGCTTTTTGAAACCTAAGAATAAAGGTGAAAAGCAATCTAGAAGGCAGCTGTGATGAAACTGAAGGTTTGGTTTCTGTTCTTTTCTGATAGTGAATTACCCACAACTCTTGCAGTTGTGGTGCTTTGGTTTCACTTTTCCAGGTTTCTGCTTTCTTATTATAACTTAATGTTTTGCATACCAAAGACTGAATGCACTTTGATTTTTTTTTTTTTTTTTCCAGTTGTGGCTTAAGCTTGGAGTGACGTTTAGCAGATTTCTTGCTTCTGGTTTTATAGGGCTGAACTTACACAAGATGCTACGGATGCTGTTGGGTGCATCTAATTCTGGAAGGATGTATGGGATATGTGTTTCCCAACAGAATTTTACTTTGGAAAGAAGGCATATTCTTGGAGGAATGTGGTCTGTGTCATTATATAAAAATGGATTTGTTCTTAGTCAAGGCAGCACTTTACCATTTTCAAGGTGCCAGGTGACTTTGTATGGGAGAACAAATAATCTCGAATATCAGCCTGCTAAATGTTGCTGTGGTGAGCGTCTTCACTGTATAAAATGTTGTTTCTTTTAAACAGTAGTGGTTAGATTGTATTGAATTGAGAAGGGCCTAGGTTATACCCATACAGTCAGATTACATGCTTCAGCAGAACCTCTGTTCTCATAGTGACCTTCAATCCCATAACTACATGAGAGAGCTCCCGATTCAAACTTCTCTCTTCTTACCAACATACTTCCTTTCTCTACATTAACTACAAGAAGTATTGTCTAACAAACTGGTTGCATAAAGCAAACAAAGAAAGAACATTTAGACTATATTTTGTTGGAAAACATGTTTATGGAATGAATTCAACTGTAGTTTTTGGGAACAGTTTGACATCCACCATGAACTTTGCATCTAACCTTGTTTGAACAACAACAATATTGGTACTGTGGTTGTCTATTGGAATTTCACTCAAACAAGGTTGTTGTTGGCAGTTCGTTATGATTGAAATTGTTCAATCAACATCATTGATAAGAGTTTATAGCTATTGCCTATTGGTCTTCCATTACCTTAAAAGCTATGTATAGAAATATAATTTTTTTCCATATCTGTTACAAGCCTAATCCTTAGGGATTATGGTAAATTTGTAATATTCACTTGAGAGGGAATACAAAAAATCTCAAGTGAACAAGAATAGTCTCCGAGAGTCTAAGAGAACTTGAAAGATGAATCCAATGGTAACAAGATATTCTTTTTATCTTTATCTGTTATCATATTAATGAGAAATAGCTACCACATGTTTATCTAAATGTCCCCTCCATTTTCGTGTGCCCAACAGTGGTATTAGAGAGTAGGATTTCTTGAGAAATCTACGAGTTTGTGAGCCACAAGTTTTGTGGCCTTCCTTGGCCTGATCTCTCCTCTCCTCGACTCAGCTCAATTCCCTCTGCGTGCCCATCTTAGCTCTGCCCATGTCTTGGAAACCCTCCTTTTCGTCTGTGACCTGGAAACCCTCTCTCTTTTCACTCACCACCTGGAAACCCTCTTTAGTCTGTTCAGCATTCACACCATGCCTTCGCTGTTTTGGAAATATTGAGAGGAGGGTGAATCAATATTTCATTATTTTTAACTATTTTTATCTTTTAAAACATTTGATGCACATGAATCATGAAACACAGATCTTTACATAAGAAACAATTATACAATTTTTCTTTGTATATATTTTGTAAACTTCCTTGTACAAAGTAAGCACCAACTTACAACTTTCGTAGGCACCAACCTATAGGAGATTTCATTCCCCTAGCTGAGCACCAACATAGCAAATGTAGGCACCAACCTACAGGAGACACCAATCCCCCCTAGTTGAGCACCAACACAACAAACTGTATGCACCAACCTACGTCCCCAAGTTGTTACTTGGATCTGTCATCATTAACTTTTGGTCCTTAATAAATTCTTCAGTGAGTTGTCATCTAACCATGCAACCCTTAGGTTTGCGCCTTCATCATAGCCACTTGACTTGTACACCTTAACTTTTTGTTCTTCAACTAGGCTTCTTGACTTGGCTCCTTAGACTTGATCTCCGACATGTCAGTTCTATGTATTTGATCAAAAAGAGGTTTGCCCATTTGGCACTTGAACTTCCTCAACACTTGATGTTCACTGTTCATCTGTCACTACTTAGGATTATTATATGTTTAAAGAGAAGGTCTGCTCACTTGGTAGCTTGTACTCAACGTTGTAGAGTTCTTTTTGCTACTAGAGCTTTTCAACACACTTGGAACCAAACAAGCCTTTACAACCTTGAAGGTTTGCTTCCTGTGGCCTATCTGTTAGACTTTCATAACCCAACACTCGGTATTCGGTTCTCAGCACGAATAGACGACCAGATTCCCAACTCATAAAAATATAGCAGAAGCAAAAAAATACTACTCGATATGAATCACACACACATAAACAAATTTTTGCCCAATCACCAATTCTTCATTAATAAATTAATCACGGTATTCGGTTCTCAGCACGAATACACGACCAGATTCCTAACTCATAAAAATATAGCAGAAGCAAAAAAATAATACTCGATATGAATCACACACACATAAACAAATTTCTGCCCAATCACCAATTCTTCATTAATAAATTAATCACAGAGCTTACTTCAGCTCCCGTACTAGGGATAATGGCTCAACTGAGAAAATACAATACTGACCATCGACCTCACTGCATTCTCTCGCACCCAACACACTCTCACTTAGAAGTCTCTCTCAATCTTGTGCTAATGTTATGTGTCTTATCACCTCACATTAGGCTCTATTTATAACTTTCCTATGCTAAGATTGACAACCAAAATTCGCTTGTCAAGTTAACTGAAGATAAGTGACATTACTGTAGAACTGAATGCATACTCATCCTTTTCTAAATTTGTGACTAAAATATTGTACTTAATGCATGGAATTATAAGGTTATAACTTATAAGTAGCTAGAGATGTTGATTGTATTAATAGTTTAAATTGTTGCTTAAACACAATTCATTAAATACTAAGCATTTATGAAGTGAATTCATCTTTGCGTATACAGGTTTTATACAACCAAGCATGCCTAGCATGATTTGTCAATCAAGCAATCTTACAGTGCTTGCTGACACCACTATAGTTTCAGCTTCGAATACTGAAACGAGTACTACGGTATGTATGTGCTTTATATTTACTTTTTATTTTGAATGCACTTGACTGTGATGTTGTATAAATGTCTCATGCATAGGAGTCTAATCAGTTTTTATTGGTACTATTGATTTCTCTAGCTGCAGAAGGTCTTCTTCTAGCTTTGTGTCTTAGCATGGAGAAGACTCAATTTGCCTCTTTGGGTTCTTGCATGCGAGGTGTTGAAATATGTAACTAAGTTCAGTCTTCATAATGACATATGTAATCGTGATTTTTTTGTATTTGATATAAAGAGAAAAATCAATTTATTATTGTTGTTCTTGAGGCATGGGTTTCATGCTCAAGGGAAATTTATTTTTAGGTCAAGTACCCATTGAGTGCTTCTAGGGCTTGTTATTTAGTCTACAAGTCAATTGAGTCATTGTCATGTATTGAAGACCCATTTGGGTATGTTACATATTGTATAGAAAAATTTATTTGAGTCAAAAGGCCCTCTAATACCTCGTCATAATGCGAAGTTGAAGTCGGCCTACACACATGGACAAGTCAGCCTAAAAGGAGCAATTCGACCTAATGAAAGACCTATATATAAGGGAGACTTCGACCTCACTTTGGGCACTCACCTCACTCACATAAGCTCTATCACAAAATAGGGAAAGGAGCGAAAAAAAAGAGAACGAAGGAAGAAGAAAAAGGACGAGATCTTTGGATTGTTTTTGGGCTACTTCTGTCCACACGTGCAAAAGTATTAGGGCATTTATTGCAGCAAAAAAGGCCGAGTTGTAGAAGTCAAATTAGGGCATCATCAAGGTCACTTTGCAAGCCAAGTTCTCTAGGAGAGAGAATCAACTCAAGCAAAGAGGAAAGGAGGAAGAATTTACCATTATTTTCCACACGTGCAAAGGCTAGGGTTTTTGCATAAGAATTTGCTGGGTAGGTCGAATTTGTAGAAGAATTTGCCGGGTAGGTCCAAGTTGTAGAAGAATCTGTTGGGCGGACAAAGTTGCAGAAGAATCTACTGGGGATCGAAATTGCAGAAGTTGCTGGAAAGCAGGAAAGATTTGACTTGGTCTTGGAGGGTCTTGGACAAGGGTAATAGGTCTTGGAATTCGTCAATTGAAGGTCTATAAGAAGAGAATAATTCTTGCGGGTTTTCCTCTCAATTGGAGAGGTTTTGGCCCTAACTGATCGCCTATATTTTGTGTCCTATTGTCTTATTGTTCTTTATAGTTTGGTAGCTGTTTGATGAAGAAAACATTAATAATAAACAAGTGAAAGAAGAAGCTAGTCAAGTTAAGTAAAAATATATCACAAGAAGTTATCAAAGAAAGAGAAATAAGCTAATCTAGTTGCACCTAGATTTCTCAACACGAGGTGTAAGTGATTTTTTATTTATTTCGTAAGTTTTAACGTAGGAAAATTTCAATAATTAATTATTTAGAACTATCAGGCCTAAATCTTATGATAAGTAAGTTACTTTATTTAAGTGACTTAGACGATATAATCTCAACCGTTGATCTCAAGTGATCTTAGGATTTAATCCTAGCCTTTGATCACTTAAGAAATTAGGGTTAGGGATTTGGCCTAATGAGATCATTAGATAAGTCTAATGATGAGGTGAAAGACACATTATTGTTGTTGAGCGCTTGAGCAAGAGATTTTGATAGCAGGCTACCCTGCTAATACCCACTATCACACTCTCTATGCATAGAGAAACGCATTTCAAATTCATCACCCAAATTAATTCTCAAAATCTGGGCAAATCTTTAAAAAGTATGCGGAAGCCACCTTTCTGTTCTTAACACTATGGTTAGAACCCAACAATCAAATTACATTGATCTTCATATACGGATTCACTTACTTTTTAACTCGTGGTTATAAAACCAACATACAAAGTTCATATGTAGAAGCTTTGCCTTCTTTTGAAAACCTTTCTCATAAATATCGAATCAATATTCGATCTAATAAAGCCAAGGTATAAACTTTGACTTTCATCCCTTATGAATCTTTGATTTCATATATCAAACTTTGGAATAAAACCCAAGACGTATCCTTCGCCCACCACACATATTAATATGTTCCAACATATTTCCATCTATCCAACCTTCATGAATATTTCAATTACACCAAAGCATCAATATAATATCTTATTTCATGATTTCAAAATTCGACTCAATAGCCCAAGCATTGACCAACCCGAATTGCGAATGAATATAAAACCCTTCGATTTGTTTAAAACCAAAGACCCAGATATATTTAAGTTTCGGGTCCACAGCAAATATAAATACTTACCTTTCACCATTAACTCCTTCGCAACTTGGTGATGCGACCAGTGTCGATCCCTCGATGGATATCATCGAATGAACATCGCATTCCTTTCACCTCCGAACTCTATCGCTCCAAAATTACGCGATAAAAGTGGTTTTTAAATACCACTCCAGGACACGCGTCAAATGCTCAATACTATCGCGTTCACAAAGGTTTTTACCGCTTATAATTCTTTGGCTATGCGAAACCCATTTGTGGTTTCGAGAAACCGCCTTCGCTATTCCGTGTTGTCTTCAGTTCCATATATGCGTGGTTCCAATCCACATACATTCACCATTCCCCTTAACTGTTGGGCGAAAACCCCTTTGCTTCATTACCATCCCTTTTCCCCGTTGAGTTTTCACCTCCTGCTTCACCTTATTATTTGATACCACTAAATTCAAATTCAGCAGCTCAGGGGTCCATCAAATATTTGAACCCTGGCGTATATCTACTGGCTATTTCGTTAGTTATTCCCTTTTCATTTAAAAGTGTACCTTATATCCAAAATGTTGTTTCATATTATGGATTACCACTATGTTGAGTCATTGACCATCCATGCCCCATTTGCCATTTTCTGCAGAATGACACCTGCATGCGAGGTAGCCATTAATATCCTTCTACTCATTCTGTGCTGCCTAAACCCCCTGGGTTTCAGGTTTTAGATATTCTGCAGTCTTGAGCTCTCGCATTCTGTTTGAGATGAGACTGAGTTCCAACCACCCCTATTCTTGTGCTAGTTATGTGGTTTATAATCAGTTATAAATCCAATAAAATTCAAATGTGACTCCAATTTCGGGCTTCACTCAATCAAGCCATCCAAATAATTCCTTTAATAACTCCATATGAAATCAATTCATTCCAGAATGCATCCAAACTAGTTTATATATAAATTGAGACATTCAAGTAAATGCTTTATTGGAATCGATCCATTCAGTGATCGATTTGCCCAATTTTGTAAGCCAAATTAAACCACACACAGTCTTATACACGAATAAATTCGACACTGAACTTCTTTGTATAAATAAAACTCAATTAATTACAAAGACTTACTTCCTCTGTGGCCCGATCTTCTATAATAGTGGCCTTGTTCAACTGCCCGTGGACTTACAGGAACAAACCCCTGTTTGCCCTAATTGAATCCCTCACACGCTCTCCAGATCTCCTTAATGCCTTTGAGGCTTACATTTATACAAAATGATAATGAATCGATTCAGCTCCTCTAATAACCAAATCCCTAGAATTGCTGAAACTAATTCTAATTTCATTCCTAAATCTCAACTATCTCTTCATATTCCCAACTAATCAACTTCTCTCATGTTCTCCAATCATTTGGGAACATTTACAATTTCTTTCCATATTTAATTAAAAATCACTCAAATATTAATAATTACATAAGAAAGTAAAAACATAAGACCCCCCTATGTCTATTAAAATACAAAGTATTTTCTTGAGCCTAATGCCCCTGCATTAGACTCCCAAGGTTAAAATTAATCATGATCTCCTGATCATGTGCTTTCAGTTCTTGCCTTCCTGGATCCCACACTCTGGTTTGCTGCTGTCCATAAGCTGCATTATTCTTCTGCTGTACTTCTCTAGGCTTCCATATCTTATGTTGCATCTTTCCGCTTGCTAAGCTTTCACAGTCTGTGACTGTCTTCCTCTTGTTGCTGTTGCTTCTTTGCTTTCTTGCCGTTGTCTTCTTTTGAGGCACTTTCGCCATCAGCCTTCTTATCAATTCAATTTCTTTGTCTAGTATATCTTCTGACTGCTGGATACTGCTTCCTCCTGATTGCTGAATTCTTACTCCTGCTCCTGCTTCTGCTCTTGCTTTGGCTTGCTGAGTTCTTACTTGCTGAACTCTTGCTGCTGCCTTTACTCCAGCTCTTGCTCTTAATTGCTGAGCCCTTGCTTGCTGGATTCTTACTACCACCCTATCATCCTTTCCCTCATGTTTTCTGCAACTGGAAACTTCTTCCTGATTGTCACTCGTGACAATTTCTTCGTTCTCTGACTTCAACAATTCTTTGGACTGGCATTTAAACTGCCAATCACTGTCATCATCTCTTTTCCTCTCCTAGACTAAACATTCTTTAGTCCTTCCATCAGTACTTGCAATCATAAAACAAACATCAAAATTATACAATCTTTGTGTCTCTTCTTCCTCCGGCAACACTTCAATTTGCTGCTCTGACATTCCCTCCGGTAACATTTCAATCTGCTGCTCTGTCATTAGCACATTAGTATGCTGATTCCAATCCTTCAAATAATTCTCGAGATTGTCAGCTAGTCTCTCTTCTGCATCATCCCTCTCAAGGATATTTCTTTGCTCTGGTTCATAAAAATGAACCTTTTCACTCTCATCCAGCTCTAACTTTACAACCTGAATACTTATTCTCTGTGTTTCTATCTTCTGCTCCAGAATACTTAACTCATGCCATAAATCTGTCATCTCATTTGAGAAAACATTTATACAATCTTTACTATCTTCCTCTTTATCACAAGTCAAGTTTCCTGCTGTCACTATCTCTTCATCTTTCATCAGAATAGAATTTTGATCTTCCATCTCTGCAATAGGCTTAATTATCTGTCCATCACTTTTCATTTGGCCATTTAAATAAATTAATTTGTCATTATCAATAACAAATTCATCATCAAACATAACTGTCATATCTCCATTGAAACAATTCCTTTCACCAAACAAGGAATCTATGAACTCCTTCTGTTGCAATAATTCAATCTGATCTTGATAAGAAAGATAATCATCATCATACTTTACTTGGCAACTTTCAGCTTCACTGATTACAGTTTCATCACATGAATTTTCTTCTTCAATACCTGCATTCACACACAACTTGTCAGTTGTAAAACCATAAGACCTCATGGTTTCATTTGATGATTTAATCACCAAATCCTCCTGCTGTTCCAAGCTTTCTATACAATTCAGAAATTCTTCAATGGTTTTCTCTTCAATCTCCTCAAGCTTTTCAATTGATTGCTCAATTTCCAGCTTCTGGCCATCATCATAATTTAAATTTCCTTTGCTTCCAATATATTGAAAGGTAAAACTTTTCTCCAACTGTGTATGGACATTCTCAAAAGATTCGGCTGTCTCATTTTCTTCCTCTATGACAATATCAACAGTTTGTCCTTCTCCCCATGTTCTTCCTGCAAACATACAAAAATTATCAGATGTAAAGTCATTCGACCTCTTGGTCTCACTTGAAGTTTCAGTCTTTAAGTCCTTCTCCAAATACTCTTTCATTTTGAGTAATTCCTCTCTCAATTGAGCATTTATCATCTGCTCTTTCTTCATCTGTAGCTGATGCCACTTTACCTTTCTTCTTACAAGAAAACCACATCTTTGGTCTTCTATCATCACCTTCAGTTTGTTAAACTGTTCTCTGATCTTAGCTACCTCTTTCCCATACTCTTCCTTTCTTAACTGTCTCTGTATGCCATTTATCTTGGCATTTTCTTTCTTCACCTTCATCCTGTTGTGGCCTCTCTCAGAACCTCTATCATCTCTGCTATGACTATCAGTAGCCATCTTCTCCTTCATGAGTTCTCACTCATTCATCACGGGCTGCACTGAAACCTCTGCAATAACAAGTCCTCCTTGTTACAACTTACCTCACCAATCCTTTCCTCTGGATTTGGTCCTTTGGCAAGCACTGGTCCTCTATCTTCAGGAACCTTCCGAGCATTCCTCTCTGCTCCTTTAGGCTTCACTCCTCTGCACCCTCTCAAGAACACATCTATTCTCTTTTCATCCAACTTCTGTTGGAATTTCGCCAGGTTCTGCCACACTCTCCTTTCTCTTTAGAAACCTTCACTGGCTTCCTTCATCATTGCTTTTCAAAGCTGTGGTCTTCTTTCTGAGATGCTCCTCAATTGCTTGCACTCTGCGTTCTGCAAACAAAATCCTTAAACAAAATTAAAAATACCTCATCTTCAAAGTTTATTTCAGCATCCATTTGCAATTGCTTTTGCAAATCCTTCCAATACTCTACTGCACTGCATGCTGTCCTGTTGGATTTAGATCTGATCTCTTGCCATCGCCATCATACATGTGTTCACATCTTCAGAACATATCATGGTAAATTTCAAAGCATATTACCTTCAAATTCAGATTCTGCAAACCTGAATACCTTCACTGCGTATTTATTCAAATCTGTAATTTCTGTTAAACAGATTTAAAACCAAACTTTCTTCACTGCTTCAGTACACATGCATTCCAAAAATTAATTTTCAAAGAGCTTATCCCGCTTTGATACCACTTGATAGCAGGCTACCCTGCTAATACCCACCATCACACTCTCTATGCATAGAGAAACGCATTTCAAATTCATCAACCAAATTAATTCTCAAAATCTGGGCAAATCTTTAAAAAGTATGCGGAAGCCACCTTTCTGTTCTTAACACTATGGTTAGAACCCAACAATCAAATTACATTGATCTTCATATACGAATTCACTTACTTTTTAACTCGTGGTTATAAAACCAACATACAAAGTTCATATGTAGAAGCTTTGCCTTCTTTTGAAAACCTTTCTCATAAATATCGAATCAATATTCGATCTAATAAAGCCAAGGTATAAACTTTGACTTTCATCCCTTATGAATCTTTGATTTCATATATCAAACTTTGGAATAAAACCCAAGACGTATCCTTCGCCCACCACACATATTAATATGTTCCAACATATTTCCACCTATCCAACCTTCATGAATATTTCAATTACACCAAAGCAACAATATAATATCTTATTTCATGATTTCAAAATTCGACTCAATAGCCCAAGCATTGACCAACCCGAATTGCCAATGAATATAAAACCCTTCGATTTGTTTAAAACCAAAGACCCAGATATATTTAAGCTTCGGGTCCACAGCAAATATAAATACTTACCTTTCACCATTAACCCCTTCGCAACTTGGAGATGCGACCAGTGTCAATCCCTCGATGGATATCATCGAACGGACATTGCATTCCTTTCACCTTCAAACTCTATCGCTCCAAAATTACGTGATAAAAGTGGTTTTTAAATACCACTCCAGGACACGCATCAAATGCTCAATACTATCGCGTTCACAAAGGTTTTTACCGCTTACAATTCTTTGGCTATGCGAAACCCATTTGTGGTTTCGAGAAACCACCTTCGCTATTCTGCTTTGTCTTCGGTTCCATATATGCGTGGTTCCAATCCACATACATTCACCATTCCCCTTAACTGTTGGGCGAAAACCCCTTTCGCTGTTCCATTCACTTTCACGGTGGTTTACTCCATAGCTTCGCCTTCGTTCTGCTGTTCTTCACCCTAATTCAACGTTCAACAGCTCCAGGTTCCATCAAATATTCGAACCCTCCGGCGTATATCCCTACTTTCGACTATTTCGTTGGATTGTCCCTTTTCATTTAAAAGGTGTGCCTTCATATCCAAACTGTGTGTTTTCCTTGACCTTGAAGTTTTCACCATGTTGAGTCATGGTTCCGTCGCCCTTTTGTCCGCCATTCTGCTCTCAATATGACACCTCTGCATACGAGGTAAAGCATTCAACCAATCGTTCTACTCATTCTACTGTGCTATAAACCCATCGTTCTGGTTTTTACGATGTCTACCAGTCTTCAAACTTCTGCACAATCATCTGAATAGGGCTAGGTTCAACCACCCTCTATATTCAATTTGTGTGGTTTATAATCGGTTATAAATCCAATAAAATTCAAATGTGACTCCAATTTCGGGCTTCACTCAATCAAGCCATCCAAATAATTCCTTTAATAACTCCATATGAAATCAATTCATTCCAAAATGCATCCAAACTAGTTTATATATAAATTGAGACATTCAAGTAAATGCTTTACTGGAATCGATCCATTCAGTGATCGATTCACCCAATTTTGTAAGCCAAATTAAACCACACACAGTCTTATTAACGAATCAATTCGACACTGAACTTCTCTGTATAAATAAAACTCAATTAATTACAAAGACTTACTTCCTCTGTGGCCCGATCTTCTATATTAGTGGCCTTGTTCAACTGCCCGTGGACTTACAGGAACAAACCCCTGTTTGCCCTAACTGAATCCCTCACACGCTCTCCAGATCTCCTTAATGCCTTTGAGGCTACATTTATACAAAATGATAATGAATCGATTCAACTCCCCTAATAACCAAATCCCTAGAATTGCTGAAACTAATTCTAATTTCATTCCTAAATCTCAACTATCTCTTCATATTCCCAACTAATCAACTTCTCTCATGTTCTCCAATCATTTGGGAACATTTACAATTTCATTCCATATTTAATTAAAAATCACTCAAATATTGATAATTACATAAGAAAGTAAAAACATAAGACCCCCCTATGTCTATTAAAATATAAAGTATTTTCTTGAGCCTAATGCCCCTGCATCAGATTTTCTCAAGAGAAAGGCTCGACTTGACTGAGGAGGAAGAGGAGAAATTTGTTGAGGAGATTTTAGGAGAAATTTAGAGGAGTTGAGTTGGAGAGAGAGAGGGGTTGAGTACAACAAGAGAAGGAAGGTAGGTTTGTTGAGAGGAGGTTGAGTACAACAGGCCGAGTGCACATGTGCAACAGTTGTAGGCCAAGCCCACACATGCGACAACAAGACTGTCATACAACAATCGCATGATGACAAGTTTCCTTGCAACAATGAAATTTCTCTGTGGGTCTAACCCATATTTTCTAGATTTTAAAAATGTGACAAAGATTTGTTTGGGTGAAGTTCTTGTTGTTACATGTTTCGTTTCCTACAATTATTTTTCACTGCAGATTATTTTCTGAGTTAATATACCAACATATTTATTTTATCAACAATTTTTGAATTTATTTGAGATAAATATTTTCTTGGTTTCGTTTAAATTGGTGAAATAAAATAGATTAGAGCTGGTTTAAAGAATTTAACATGGTATCAGAGCTTTAAAACTCTGAGAAAGGGAGATCAATGATTTTGACGACAATTTATTTTTGAGGTTTTTGTGGCTAAAGTAGATATGGTAATATGGTATCATCAAATTAGAGGTATGAAGACAAGTTGGAGGGGGTTGGAAATTTCAGTTGGAAATTTCAGTCCATAGAAGGAGAGGATCACCATTGTTCTTATGGCGAATGGCTTGTGGGAAATTGCAAGCACATAGATCCAAGTTCGTTCAGATGCTACCTAAACGACTGAACATAAGATAAAAGATATAAGAGTTAAAGACATTATTTTAGACAATGTGAAGGATCATGTGATCCATCACATAACAAGAAATGAGACAACACATAAGATGTGGATGACCTTGACCAACCTATACCAGAGTAGTAATCATAATAGGAAGATGGTGCTAAGGGAGAAGCTAAACACCATTCGCGTGAACAGATTTGAGACTGTGACATATCTCATAGGGATTCAGTAGGTTCGTGTTGAACTATTAGCTGTGGGGAAAGCTGTGAATGATTCAAACTTGTAAAAGCAACTTTGAAGGGTTGTGCTAAGCAATGGACCACCTTTGTAGAGGGGATCCTTGCTAGGAAAGAGCTTCCAGATTGGAACTAGTTATGGGATGACTTTAGCCAGAAGGAGATTTAGGAAAGTTCAATGACTCGTGGACAATGAAAGGGCGAAGATGAGGAGAACCTTGCTCTTGTTGGGCAAGTGAAGAAGGGCAAGGGCAAGCCAAGAAGAACCAAGGTGGAGGAGCACCTTCACAAGGGAAAAAGGGCATAAGCAAAGTTAAATGCTTTACATATTGCAAGTTTTGTCATTATGTGTGGACAATGTCCTAACAAAAAGAAAGTCAAAGGAAAAATTTCTATAGTAGCAACAATGCAGATGAATGAGTTTTCTGAGATGTTTGAAAAGGAGTTTGCTCTAGTCTATTTCTTTTATGGCACCATCACTTGTGGTGTGTGGTTTGTGGATAGGGAGCTTCTCGTCATATGACGAGATCTCGAGACCTTTTTACCAGCTTTGCCAAGGAGCACCGATATTTCCATGTAGAGCTTGGAGATAATGCAAGATATGTAGTGTAGGGTGTTGGAAACATATAGTTCTAGCTGGATTTAGGGAGTTCTATGGAAGTTAAGGAGGTGTTATATGTACTTGGGTTGGGGAAAAACTTTCTCTCTGTATCGGCCATAATGGATAGGGGACTTGAGGTCAACTTCATGCGAGATGTTGTTTATATGAGGCCTGTTGACCTTGCTGCCTACACCTACCTATAGTGAGTTGATTTCCCAGGTATAAGAAGACTTGTCCCCAACAACGACGCCAAAAAGTGTTAACTCTCCTTGCCGCCTTAGTGAGAAAAGCTTTTAACTCCACAAGGTGTGGTTGGTGGCAAGGAACTCAGAGAAAGGGCTGTCACACTAATCTCGACTTTCTCCATTTAAGCTATCTCCTAGGTTAGATATGGGGGGTGGTCCCTAAAGAAAGACTAAGTTAAAGATGTGAGTTTCTAGGAGACTAAGATTAGAAAGAATTACTTATCAAAGATGACTCAATTCCAAGATGTAAACAAGCATATAAGTATATGAGAAATATTCAATAATGTATTCAAAATATAGACCAGTGCTTCAAAGTAAATGAAAGTAAATGACAAGTGCTTTTTCAAAATGAAATTCAAGATACAATGGTGATAATCTTGCAAATCAAATGTTAGACCAAGATAAACATATAAACATCACTTGCAATAAATGAAAAAGTACTTGTAAGAGAGTGCTCAAGTAACGAAAGATAATGACATTAAATAGTCATGAGTTAAATAACCACCAAAGTAACAAGTACATGAGATAGCAAAATTGCAAGTAAAGATTGCAAACGAAAAGTTCCAAAATACTTGCCAAAACAAAGATAATGCTACTTGAAAGAAGGATAATGCTTTCAAATAAAATTAAATAAACTCAATGTAGTTTATGCATGAGAATGTATAAAGTTGTGATGTGAAGGTGCTCTTGGTTTATTTTATTAATAGCATTCTAAAGCAAGTTTCAATTTAACTCGTCCCCAAACTTCACCCTCGCCCGAAATCCGGATCTCACAGTGAGGAGTCAATAGGGGTGGGGGGTCTCTAATGTCTATACAACCAATTCAAGTTGGAGGTCAATTTTAGAGATGCAAATTAGTACTAAAATGTCTGCTTTAGTGAATGTTGTTGATTCCAAAAAGGCGGTATTGATGCTTGAGTATAATAGACAATTCTTAAGTAAACAATACCAATATATTCAAATGGAAGTGAAAGTGAAACAATTAACCCAATGTAGCTCCACAAATTCCAAGTTGATTGTTTTGCAAGAAATAAAATCAATGCTGAATAGCTTCAATGACACAAGAATGCTCAAACATAACCAAAATGTCACATAAATTGAATTGACAAGAGAATCACAAACACGGAAATGAATCACCTCATAACGCCAAGAGAACATCTGCTTTGTAACCCAAAACTCTTGATTTCATTAATATGCAAGTACAAAATGGTAGATTTTCCTCAAGCCCAACAACTCATAATATGATACAATACAAGAGCGCATGGCTCTATTATATAGAGAGTTGGAAACAATTCCCAAGGATGAATGCATGTGAGAACTGAATTTGGATCAAATCCCAAGGAAAGATAAGCCAAGTTCGATGTAGAGAAGATTGAGACACCCAGAGCAAAATCAAATTCCTTTCTGTGCACACCAAGGGAAATCGAATTCCCCATATGATCCAGTGAACCCATCCATAAGCCAAACGAAGTCCCATGCTACATCAAGTCCACCACTGCAAACTCGACCCAACTGAAACCTTACCTGTAGATGATCCCGGTGAACTTCTGCTTAGGCCCCTGAGAACTGCGTGTTTCCTTTGAGTGACTGCGTAGTTTGGGCTCAAGGAATAACGTAAATCCTCTGAGTGAAGTGTTGAGTGCTGTTGCACTCCAGATTGCTCATGAGAAGAGGTCCCCACGTGGTCTTTAGTCAACTGATCCTGTAGAATATTCCTTTGATTCTCAACTGCCTTTAATAAATTCAATTTTCCTTGTGTGTAATTGCTGCGTTATCTTTGGGAAATTTGATTTTGATAAAATAATGGTGAATTAATGATGCAGTGTGCTCAGTCATCCTCCACATGTCTGTTGGCTCAACTTTTTGACTTAGGATAATTTCCAAGTCATTTCCACATCATTCTGTCACATGGAATAATTTATTTCTCTCTATTTTATTTAATTCTAGCCTAATTAAATGCCACATTTTTCAATAAACTTAGGAAATGTGGGTTTTGAGGGTCCAAAACACATTATTAACCCCTCAAAGTGTGTCATAGTAGAAAGTTGAGGGTGAAAGGTGTAATTTTGACTACTCATACCCCATACGACTTCTTTAGACAACACTTATTACAATCCAATTACAATTTCTATTGCAATCTTTGACCCGCGGGAAATCTAAAAAATTAAAAAATAAATACCTAGACCTAACCAAATTCCACGAAATTTTTTGGGTGACACTAGGACTCACCCAAGGCCTCACCATCAAGCTGTACTCCGATTTTGGGGTAAAATTGGAGGAAAAAACTCAATTAATTATTAAGCCCTAGTGGGGAGATGATAATTAACAAAGCGAAAAAAACCTCCCAGAGTAATGTGAAATTTTTTGAATGTTACTTATGCAAAAATCTACTGTTAGATCTGGTTACGCTCCTACTTAATTAAGTTATTAACTGAAAATTTCAGATTAATATCGAAGCAAAACACATAACAGACTTTCACCAATTCAGATCTAGAAAAAGTACATGCACACATAGACAAAGTGACACAGTGATTTTCTGGACAATAGTCCCCAGAAAAAAACCCAATGCTGGAAAATCGGTCTCTGGTTACTGGAGGGTTTTATTATTAAGAGTATTTTTGAATACAACAAATTCTGGGCACCACACTGGTTAACCCAACAGAGAAAATACTCTTTTTCAACTCACCAACTGTTCTGAAGGCAAAATATTGATTGATCCACACCCTCAAATGGTATTTATAGGACTTAGCCAAAATTAGGCCCTAGAAACCTCAACGCTATCCCTGAAGCCCCTGCGTCAGCCTCTGCGTCCCTTAGCGCTAGCCTGGAAAGGGCTGTGTAACCCTAGACTGGATGACACAGTCCCTACACTGCCCCTAAGGGTCTCTGCATAACCTCTGGGTTTCTAGCTGCCTTACGCTGCCGTGGGAGTGACTGCGCAACACCTGCATAGTTGAAGCTACCCTTGCGCTGCGCAGCTGCTGCCCTCTTGCTGCTGATGCCCCTGCTTCTCTGCGCTGCCTTTCTGAAGTTGGTCTTTGTCTCTTGCTGATTCTAGACACTGGAATCAGACCATCAGCTGAAACTCCCCTCTTTGCAGCTGAAACACTTATGAGAATTCTTAGCAAACCCTGCCCTAGAATCTTAGCTTAGCTTTAGTGCTCTGCCTCTGTGTGTCTTTACAAATGACCCCAAGCCTTTCCTTTATACTTTTTTCGTTGGGAAACCAACGACCATGATCAGATCTTGAATCAATGGCTAAGATTAAAAGAAAGCTTGATCCGTGTGACTTAAGACAATTTCATCACTTGTTTAATTTAATTAATTTTAATTATTTAATTTTCCTAAGTTTAGACTTGGGAAATACATTAAAATAATTAATTAATTAAATATCTCCTAAACCAGATGAAATTTCCCAAATCCCTTTCTAGGTCTTGTAGATCATGTGTACTCTAGTCCCTCCACAAATTTTGGGAGCTAGAGCACATCCGATGCTACCCCCAATACACAAAATCTCAATAAGTAGTACTCACTTGTTGGCAAGGTCCCAAGCTACCTAGGCTTGTTACAGACTCAATACTTACTCAAAATTCCTCATTACTAGCATCTCTTATTACAATTACCCGTAAGGCGTGGAATCAGGGTACAAGAGAAAGATGATGAGAAGTAGAAGTAGAGTTTAAAAACTCTGTTGAACTGATGATATCTGATGGTACAAGTGTCCTCTGGTTCATCCTTTGGCATGGAGTCTTCACATAATCATCAGGTGCCACTCCAGTAGTCAACAACCCCCTAGACTTGGTCAAATTTCCATGAAATTTTTTGTGTGATCTAATATGGTAATATGCATTGACCCTAGACACTAGGACTCACCCAAGGCCTCACTATCAAGCCGTACTCTAGATTTGGGGTATATTTGGAGGAAAATACTCAATTAATTATCAAGTCCTTGTAAGGAGATGATAATTAACCAGGTGAAAAAAACTTCCCAGAGTATTACTCACTTGATGATAAGGTCCCAGGCTACCCAGGCCTGTTACATGACTCGACTCGTCATACTAGTATCACTTTTACATTGTCCCCGTAGGGATTGTGGAATTTGTGTACAATAGAAAATGATAAGAAGAAGAAGTAGAGTTAAAAAACTCTGGTAGTGTGATGATCTCTGATGGTACAAGCAACCTTTGATACATCCTTGGGCATGGAGTCTTCAGATAATCTTCAGGTGCCACTCCAGTGGTCAACAGGGAGAAATCATTTTTGTCTTCTGCAATCTTCCCTATAGACATGCCAAAAAAAATTCTAATGGGGAGGACGTCAAATTGCCTAATATGAAGTTCACATGCCGAAGCCATTTAATTAAAACAAGCCCTTATTGCAATTTTTGAAGATATTCACCAAATCTAATAACAATAATTGCGTTAGTTCTCATGATTGGATATTTAGTCTTTGGAAATACTGTGAAAAATCTGTAAACTCAAGATCCTATTGCAGCAACTGATGGGAAATATTTTATTTGTTATTTAACTGAACAAATTATTTACCTACACAAATAATACTGTGGAAGAAATATAAGCACGGAAACAAATCTGAACATACACAGATTACACAACCATTCGACACAATTATTTTTGGACAAATGTCCCTGGAAAAACCCAATGCAGAAAAATCGGTGCAATAGCTTTGAGGGTTTATGTTATTATGCAATAAATTTTGAGTACATATCTATGATTGACGAAACTGTCAAATCATTCAGCAAAATTGACGAAAGAGATCTCGTGAGACAAACCTCACTCCTCCACTGGAAACTGGCACTGATCTGCACCAAGGTTGGACTGCCCTGCGCTGCCTCTTCGCAGTGACTACGTCACTCTACGCAGTGACTGTGTCATAACTCGGCTGCCCTTTTGCCTCTGCGCTGGTCTGCCTACTGGCTTGGAGACCAAGCCTCCAGAAAATCTCTCCGGGGTCTAAACTGGCTTTGCGTTGTCTCTCTGGTAGGAAAACGATTTCCCCTTTGCAACTCTGTGCAGTGACTGCGTAGGCTCTGCTTCACTGGCTCTGCGTAATGTTGTGGCTCTCTCTGTCTTTGCTGCTGTGTACTCTCCGACTCAGGAAAACTTCCAACCGGTGATACTGCCCCTCACTGCAATGAAGAATCACTTAAATCTGATCTTCGTCCGAGCTCTGCTCCGTCAAAAGAATTCAATCTCTAGATTCTCTGTGTCTCTCGAATGTGTTTTCCAAATGACCCTTCAAGTCCTTATAACCTTCTTGTTGAAGATTCAATGGCCCTGATTAGATCTTAATCAATGGATAAGATTAACTTTTGATTTGATCCGTTTCTTCTAGATCATTCACACTCATATTCTATTAACACCCTTTAATTGTTTTATTTTCCTAAGTTTTAACTTAGTGTCCCTTTAAAAATAATTAATTATTTCTACAGAATGCAAAATCCGAGTGGAATTTCACCAAACACTATCTGGATTATTTAGAATACATTCTGTCTAAGCCTCTCCACAAAATATGAGACTTAGAGCACATCTGATGCTATCCCAAATCAACGCTCCCTCTTAGCGAGAAATGTGCTCTAACAATATGCCTTGTTGCATAATGTTCTGACTCTGAAGCATCTCCCTCTGTGCTGCTGATGTCTGACTCTGCTGTCCATCAACTCTGCACTAATGCTGCATTTGTACTGCTACTGACACTGCATACTGTTGCCAGTTGCTACTGTATTGCAACTCCTTCTGAATTCTGCATCCGTGCTGCTGTTGACTCTGCCACTGTCAACTGCTATTGCACTACAACACAGTTGCTTACTGCAACTGAAAAACATCCAAAATTGGACAAGTATATTGCATCTCAGTGATGAAGATCTGATTGCTGCTAGCCTCTGCGCTGTCATTCTGAGGCTGCTGCAACTCTACACTGCGTGAGCATTGCTCTGCTGCTGCCTCTGCTTTGAGCTGCTCAGACTCTAGCGCTGCTAACTACTACACTCTCTCTTCTCACTCCTCTGCACCTGTCCATCCCGCTACTTCTGTTCTGGGCTCTCGTAGCAAGGTGATGATCCGAGAGGTGGACTCCGCAAGGATCCTGCCCATGTTGTAGATCTCTAGGTCTACAACTCCAAATCAGCCCACCTCTCTCCTGGAGGTATATGAGCCTTCATCACACAATCATCCTCTTCTATCTTTGCTGCTCTAGCTTGAGGATCATGTTTCTCATCTTTGTCCTTCTTAAGAGGACACTATGTGGTGTAATGACCCATCTCGGTACACCAGAAACACTTGACCTTTGGTAGAAGTTAGAACCTTCTTCCTCTTGCACTTCTCTTGCTGCCCCTTTGATGCAAGGGCCACATTCTCTTCTTTCTCCTTCTTGGTCTTCGAATGGCTGCTGCTGCCACCCACAAGTTGACACTTGAGTAAATCTCTCCGCATCTCTTCTTGCTGAAGAGCTGCCCACATTGACTCCTAGTCCGACAAGTTTTCTCTTCCCAGGATACTCTGGACAAAAACTTGGTATTCCTTGGACACTGAGTTGAGGGCCAGTCTAACCATCTCTGTGGCCTTAGGAGCTCATCCTATGGAGTGTAAAAACTCTGGTAAAACTTGATAAATATATATTATTAATGATGTAAGATGAGATGATTACAATGAGAGATCGCCTAGGCTTTAAATACAGCCTCAAGGTGTCCCTTGGCGAAGAGGCATGATCTTTGATCATGCCCTTTCAGTTAATAAATCCTAATATAGCTATATCTAACTAATAATTAATAAAATATTCATAACATTGCCCCTCTCTTAAAGATGCTTTGTCCTCAAAGCATACGTAATGATGGACAATGTTGACGAATGTCTGGTTTTCTCAAGCGATGAGCTCTTGCTTCCCACATCTTAAAAAGATCGTGAAGCATCTTCTCGAGCTCCATCTGTTGGTGATGTGGATAGTGAAAAGATCTGATATCGACAGAGTTGGATACTATGTTGACTTCTATTGGATGTTTGATTTTCCTATCGGAAGGCACCTTAATGGGTAGATCTTGGAATACTTTTTCATGTTTCCCAACTATTCCTTGTTTTTCTGGTAATTTTTTGTGATTCCTTTTTAGATTTTGAGGAAAGTTACCAACAATTATTGTTTGATGCAACTTCTTCTCATCATCAAACGCTTCGTTCTTAACCACGATATGTGCTTCATCACTGAAGGCCTCAACAACGTCTGCTGTTATATCAGTGGCTTCAGATGTGTTTGTCGCTTCACATGTTTCGTTCAAGTCTGGGGATGGAACATTTTGTTGTTTACAAACATCTGTATCTTCATGGTGATGTGGGGAATAAGCTTTTTCCTGATGCTCTTCTGAGTTCCCTGAATCTGCGAAATTGTTTTGTTGAGTTTGTTCCCTGTCAGGAGATATCGGGGATTGTGTCTGACTTAACTTATCTATCTTATCATTTAGCTTATTGTAGAGTTCTGTCATATTGTTCATGATCGCATTAAATTTCTGCACTATTTTGTTCTCTTTGTCCTTAGTCTCCATTTGTTTTAGCCATATTTGTCTTTTTATCTGATCAATCGTCATCATTGATAAAGACATATTGATATTTTTCTGCGAAATTTCCCTCTTTTTCTTTAAAATTAATTAATTATTTTTTTTTGAATTAATTAATTAATTAATATTTAATTAATTAATTTTTTTTTTTAAAATTATATAATTATTATATATATATAATTTTTAATTAAAAATTATATAATATATATAATTTAATTATATAATTGTTATATATATAATTATTAAATAAAAATTATATATATAAATGAATTATATAATTATAATATATATACATATATATAATTATCAATTTAACTATATAATATATATTTCATATAATTAAAAAAAATTCGTTTTTGAAAATGTGCCGTTCCGCTGGAACAATCGATTTTTTTTTTTTTTTTTTTTTTATAAAGCTATTACTTTGTATTCCTTTTTTTTTAACCGATTAGGAAGCAAAGAGTTGGTTCTTTATAAACAATCCAAGATTATTATTTTCCCAATGGACACTTTCCACCTGGACGTTATTTTCTTCGAAAATTAAAAGTTCCAAATGACAAGGCGTGATTGTACGAATAGGTGGAAATCAGATTGTACAGACGTGGTGTTTTAACTTTTAATTGCACAAAGCCACGGAAGGTCACAACAGATTGTTAATTTTACTGTTGAAAATGCATACCCTGCACACACAGCGAATTTTAATATCGTGTTAAGAAGGAAGCGACTATATGTCGTTGTCTGCAATTTTAATATCGATTTTTCGTTTAAACAGAAGGACGCGGCTATATGTCGTTGTCTGCAATTTTAATATCGATTTTTCGTTTAAACAGCGACAGATTTTTTTTTCTTCTGCAATGTAACGACCGGGGCAAACAATGCGTTTTATTTTTATTTTTAATTGACAGCCAGTAGATTGTCAAGCGATGGAAGTATGGAGACTGCGGCAAGAAGAAATCGATGTGGCGGACAGAGGAGACCGGTGCACACAGGCAGGTGGTTGGTCGGGGAATTGATTTTCGATTTCCTTATTTAAAAAACTTTCGATTTCAGAAAATTGGGGGCGGATGATAGCAGAGGCGGAAGTGTATTACCGTGAGGGAGAAAGTCTGGGCAGAGAGGGAGAATGTGGTATCAGAGGGGCAATGTGAAATCCCGGATGAATGGTATGCGCTGGTTTGGGCGTATTCTGATATGGGACTCGTTACGGGTTAATTATTCCAGGAACGAATGATATAACCTGTCGTGTATCCACCGGAAGGGGATTCGAGAGAGGCCGAAGGCTGTGAGGCGGGGGTAATTGGGTTGTAAATTTTTTTTTATTTTTATATGTTTTATTTTTTTGTACGTGGGGGAGTTGGGAAGTGTAGTTGATGAGCGAAGGCAGCGTGGGGGTGCGAGGGCAGAAATCTGCAATTTATTTTTTTAAACCAGGGTTGCTGTCCACAAGCACTTGGTAAAAAAAATCTGCAATCTGGAATTCTTGAAATTCCTTAATTCTGGGTGATCACACAGATCCCGAAGAGCGACCGCTCCGATACCAATGGAGTGTACAAACTCTGGTAAAACTTGATAAATATATATTATTAATGATGAAAGATGAGATGATTACAATGAGGGATCGCCTAGGCTTTAAATACAGCCTCAAGGTGTCCCTTGGCGAAGAGGCATGATCTTTGATCATGCCCTTTCAGTTAATAAATCCTAATATAACTATATCTAACTAATAATTAATAAAATATTCATAACATCCTACGACGACCAATTGATCTCGGTTTTCCTGAAGCCGAGACAGGAATGGATCAATACGTTCTCCCTTCTGCTTCCTGGTGGTGTGCATCTTCTCCTCCAAATACATCTTCCTTTGCTCGGAAGACCCTTGATATAGCGTCTCCAGCCCATCCCACATCTCCTTGGCTGCCCCTTTGCTCGAGATGTGTGGAACGATGTGATCTCTCACTCCATCGAGGATCAATCGCTTAGCCTTTGCCATATTCTTCTTGAAGGCTCGTAGTGGTGCTGCATCCACCGGCTCACCCTGAGCACAGTCGATAAAGTGCTTGAGATCGTGCTCATCTAGAAGGAAGGAAATCCTTGCCCTCCAGATCACATAGTTGGAGGCACCCTCCAACCGGTCCTAGTCACGCAATGCATTGGTGGCCATCTCACCCAACTGCTGTCGATCTACTGCTTCTCACCCTCTGCGCTGCTGACTCTATGCATTCCTTGAGGAGTAAGCCACAAAAACTGCTGCTACTGCATAGGGAACCTGAGTTTCTTGGGCTAGAAACTAATTGAGGTCAGAAAAATCCCCCAAACTGTGTTTCTTCTGTGCTTCCTGATGTTCTGCACTAGCAATCATTGTTGTGCAGCCAACTGCGTCCATCTAGCTGTTGATCTGCTCTGATCTGCTGCGCTGCCTCTGCCTCGGATAAAACTGCAATCTGGAAAATCCTACCTCTCTGTCGGCTCACTCAGAGAGAGATTTCCTTGCAGCTACTTGCCCTCTTGGCTTGGACTGCGGAATCTTCTGGGAGATCGATCTGCTGCCACTGCAACTCTTTGATCTCGGCGTCACAAACGCTGGATCTGTTCTTTGTCTTGCCTGCACTCAACTTAAACAAGCTCTGATACCATGTGAAAAATTCGTAAACTCAGGATCCTACTGCAGCAACTGATGGAAAATATTCTATTTGTTATTTGACTAAACAAATTATTTACTGTGTTTTAATAGCAAATATCGAAATCCATTCACTACAGCCTACACAAGTAATACCGCGGAAGAAATATAAGTGCGGAAACAAATCTGAACATACACAGATTACACAACCATTCGACACAATTATTTTTGGACAAATGTCCCCGAAAAAACCTGATGCGGGAAAACCGATGCAACAAATCTAAGGATTTATGTTATTCTGCAGTAAATTCTGAGTACATATCTATGATTGACGAAATTGTCAAATCATTCAACAAAACTGATGAAAGAGATCTCGTGAGAGAAACATCACTCCTCCATGGGAAACTGGCACTGATCTGCGCCAAGGTTGGACTGCCCTGTGCTGTCTCTGTGCAGTGATTGCATCACTCTACGCAATGACTGCGTCACGTCTTTGTTGCGCTGGTCTGCCTGCTGGCTTGGAGATTGAGCCTCTAGAAAATCTCTCCAGGGTCTAAATTGGCTCTGCGCTATCTCTTTGGCAGGAAAACAATTTCCCCTCTGTAGCTCTGCGCAGTGACTGCATAGGCTCTGCGTCACTGGCTCTGCATAATGCTGCGGCTCTCTCTGTCTTTGTTGCTGTGTACTCTCCGGCTCAGGAAAACTTCCAACCGATGATACTGCCCCTCACTGCAATGAAGAATCACTTAGATCTGATCTTCGTCAACACACTACTCCGTTAGAATAATTCGATCTCTAGATTCTTTGTGTCTCTCGATTGTGTTTTCTAAATGACCCTTCAAGTCCTTCTTATAACCTTCTCGTTGAAGATTCAACGACCCAGAGTAGATCTTAATCAATGGCTAAGATTAACTTTTGATTTGATCCGTTTCTTCTAGATCATTCACACTCATATTTTATTAATACCCTTTAATTATTTTATTTTCCTAAGTTTTAACTTAGGGTCCCTTTAAAAATAATTAATTATTTCTATAGAATACAATCCGAGTGAAATTTCACCAAACGCTTTCTGGGTTATTTAGGATACATGTGTCTAAGCCTCTCCACAAAATATGAGACTTAGAGCACATCCGATGCTATCCCAAATCAACAAATACTAAGTATCCTTTAAGGGTAGTTACTCTTAGTTAAAATTCATCTTTTGGGAAGACCTAGTGATGGATTGGCTGCATGTGAATGCATACCTGAACAAGAAGCTAAAACAATTAGGCTGCACATCGCTGTTGACAATGTCATATATTCTAGAGCAAAAATGGATTTCGAGCTTATCCTGAAATCAAATTAATGTCCAGTGAATGAAAATACATCACCTTTTCTCATAGTGTTTAGCATGTAGGGAGTCTTCTACTTTAGGGAAGTTTTTGAAATGCAAACTTGATGGAAATGTACAATTTTCATTATACGGAGGAGGTAGAAGAACAATTACTGAATTTATAATAACCAATGAGATTGCATTTAATGTTTCTCAATCTCCTTTTCTCAAGGCAATAGTGAGGAAAGCCATAGCTTCTGAGCTTTAGTATACACCCTGTTTTTGTTAGTTTACTTATTGCTTGGAGAGCATTTGAGTTTTGATGTGAGCAATGGGGGTTGATGTCCATGAACTATATTAGGAATGTGCACTCTTGATTTATTGGACACCGGACATACTGCCAAATTGTCTAGCTATGCCCCCATTAGCAGCAGAGTTAGTTGAAGAAGCACTAGTTCTAGATCTTCTAGCACTAGTTGTTTGACCCACTCCTACAGCTTAAGTATCAAATTTCAATAGTGGTTGATATGGTTGAAGTTGAAGCATCCTCGTGATCACTTCCAGAGCGAAGCCCAATTGGAATGGAAAAGTAGCCCCTCCTATGAACCACTTTCCAAGTGAAAGGGAAAAGCACCCCTATTTATCAAGTCTTAGGTGATTTTGCACCATATGGAAGCTTACAGTGTGTAGAAGGGTGTCGAGGGTGTAGAGCTAGGCTCATAAAGTTTTGACCGCAAAAGAGCTGTTTGATACCTCAAACAGGCTTTGGAAGTTTTTGGATCCCAAATCACTAATTTGGGATGTGCCCCTAAAATAGGCCCTGCAAGCCAATTCTTTCAATTTTCCCTCCTAGAAAATACCAAGATGTATGGAAAACTATATAATGATCCATTTTGGATCATCCAATGTGGATGTGTAGGATTCCTGTATGTTAGCCTGAAAATTCTGCCATGTAATGGAAATCACCAGTTTACCTCTCATACAATATGAGAGGTAACATGCACATCTGTATTGTCTTAAATATTTGATAGAACTGTTTAGAATGATGGGATAACGTGTTTCGATTTCAATTTCTTCAACATGATTAATCTTGTATACTAATTTAAATTTACTTGACATATACTCTGAATTTTCTTGTCCCCATCATGTGATATCTATCTTCTTCTAGATGTTTCATTGTTTATATCTTTCTCCAATGTAGTCTAAATGTTGACTTGACTGTCTTCTTGTAGGTTTTTCGGGATAAACATTTATCGAGTGCAATCTTTTATGAGGCAGAAAATAATTTTAGAGATGCTCAAGGGAAGAATATGAGGTGAATGCAGCATTTGATTCAATCTTCTGCATACGTTTTTCATTCCTGAAGGGCTGTGTACCTAACCTCAATATCCTTAGTAGGTTTTAGAATCTATGTGCATGATCTTTTTTTGAGTGCTCAAATTTTATAGTGATGTTACATTTGTAAATTCTATAATAAGGGCCTAACGACTCTTATTAGTGACTTGTGCATTAAGTTAGGATTTTATCATGGTTTTTTCCACTTTATTGAAATAAACAGGGGTTTCATCCTTCTCATATATATCTTGTATAATTTTATCCATGTAATCAACCAGTTACTGGTGTTTATTGGAGATATGTTCCTTCATTACTGAGATTTGCAGGTGCAATCCACCCCTGGGGGTCTAGGTGTTCCTGTTGTTTGTGTTTCTGTTACTGTTGTTCCTCTTATATTTCTGTTAGCAGTAGTAACTCCATTTTGTTACTGGACCACTGCAGGAAGAATTGCATTTATCTAGATTCTTTTGAGTTTTTTTGCAAGTGTCAAGCATCTTTCTGATTATCTCAGTCTTTAGACATTTGATATATTTTCTGTTTGCTGCACTTCTAAGTTGAACTATAACATTTGTAATTTTCAGGTTCAGTAACTTTCTATATTCAAAGCTTTTACAGTTATGTTCTCCTTTAGATCATAAATCTGCTAAAAGTTTATTAGAGGAAGCGAAGAACTACTCTCGATTGCGCATATCAGATCGTTTGCAGATTCTTAACAGGGTATGTTCTGATTTGGTAATAAGCTTTAGTGAAGTTTTACTTTAGACACTGCATTATTCATATGGCTACTCAAAGTCCAGACATTGAATGAACATAATTTTTTTAAAGGATTTAGAAAGCAACAACCTAGACCTTTGAATGTTAAGTTGCTTTACAGATCATATCCATGTATTCCAACATTGCATGATTGGACCTCATTATACTCTCTTTCATATATTTCAGCATGTATGACACGCAGTAGGTGCCCTTGATTGCACTTAAAAGAGATTTTATCCTTCTCAGCGTGTAACAAACAAAGTTCGGTTACACTGATACCAAATGTTATGAACAAAGTTCATAAACGCAACATAATATTCAGAAGATTTGAATTATATAAATATCCATGATCGGACAAATATATTTATATAAGAATGTACAAAAGATATGATATGATGATATTTTTACAAATGAGGTTCTGCTTATATACCTAGGCAGGTGCCCTTTCACGAACAGTCATGTCCTTAGAGACATGCCTCTTCACTAATTAATTATTAAATTGATTATTATATGATTATTATTTAGTTATATTATTTTTATATATTTTATTTATAACACAGTGCTTGACAGATCTGAGAGGGGCTCTACAGCCCAGTACAGAGGAGATGTTGTAGTGAAGTGCTAGATCAAAAAAAAAAAAAAAAACTTAATGTTGGCTCAACGAAGAAAATAATAATAAAATATTAAAATGTCAAAAGTAATCAAAGTAAATATAAAAATAAGTTGTCTCAATCCTGAGCTTGTTACACTTTAAACACACACACAGATACCATGCTCAACATAGAGTCGACATGTGGTATCTAAAAAAATATATTAATAACAAAAACCCTGGATCTATTAAATGATGAGAGGGATCAAATCTCTTGCGGTGCAAACTCTTTTCCAAGTTTTGCACTTTAAAATAGGTTTGCACTAAGTAGATTTGATCCTTCTTGGTGCTTGATAAAATAATAAATAGGGATCCTCAGAGATATTCATAACTTCCTTTTTTCATTGTTGTCTCGAATCAGTAATAAGTTATAACTATATTTAATAGCTATAGAAATTTATCAATATAGATGATGTTTTTTCCAGGGTCTTCCGCAAACAGAAGTTTTGATTCCCTTTATCGAATCGTTTCTAAAATTTGAATTGCGTGAAATCTTGAATTTCAGCTTTAAAAGCTTTTGTTTGCCTGAAACAGAGTTGCTTACCTCTGAAAAGAGGATAACCTGATTTTTAAGTCAGGCTTTTATTTTGCATCAGAAAACTGTAATTTTGATGATGCAATTTTCGTTTCCATGCAATCAGGTGTCCTTCCTTATGGGATATGGCAGTGTAGATGATTTGATTGGCCATGAAAGGGCTTTAAGAGAGTGTGCACGCCCGCTGCAAGAAGGGCCAAGTTATTCACATTGCTTGCCAAGTAGTTCTAGACATCATGCAGATGAAGTAAGTAGGTATTCATCTTCACTGGATTATTCTGATGTTTCGGAAGCTTGTCAGAAATTCTCGTCTATTCATTTGGGAAGCAGCCCACAATTGGATCTATATAGTGCAGCTGAGGAGAAGTCAGAATGGGTTGATTGTCAACTCATTAAGGACATGGACAAATCTACTCAGCCAGTGGACGAGACTACTTTCGAGTCATCAAATATCACAGAAACTGAATGTATAGGTAGAGACCAATCTAAACATTTTGCTGCTGGCCCTGTATTAAAAGCTGAGACAAATCTGCAGACACTCCAGTTAGATAAGCAAGACTTGCATTTATCAAAAAAGAAAAGGTCAGAAACTATACAGAAGGAAGTTTTAGAGGACAGTGCCATGGGCAATGAAAATATGTTACTGAGGAAGTCTACATGTAAACTAACAGAAGCAACCGTTCCTGTCAATTGCTTCCTTGATGCGCCTATTAGCACTATAAAGGGAATACGGCCAGCACAACGCTGTAAACTGGAAGAGAATGGATTCCACACGGTAATGTTAGAGTAAAATGGTGTATTTTTCTCAGAGTTTAGACAATTTAATTCTTTTGTGTAGTTCAAAATTGAATTTACTTATTATATTTAGCAACTGAATGTATGTAGTTTCAAACTCTCGGTACTCTGTACTGAGAAGGCTGGTATAATATTTCTAAGATGAAAGTCAACTTTTACTTTGGAAGCTTCTAGTGTCATTGTTCTAAGCAGAAGCATTGTTACATTTAGAACAATTTTGAGCTTGTAGCATTATAATTATATGAGTCATCTGGTTGGGTGGTTGGCTTGTGAACATTAAATATATTTAGTATTTATTGTTATTTTAGATGCACCATATATGCACAGACATATGCAATCCCAAGTCTACATTCCTATATGTTGTTTATTGTTTTATCGATGCTCTAACCGTTAAGCATTTAGAGGTCTAAGATCAACATAAATTCATAACATCCTTTTTTCTGACGACTTGGTTTTATTGGCCTCTAACCCTGAGGGCCTGCAGAGACAACTATCTGCCCTAGCTGATTTCTGCGGTCTTCAACAACTGAAGGTCAACCTAGGTGAAACCAAGGTTATGATTTTAAACACATCGAAGAGCTCTCTTACAAACTTGCATTTTTATTTTCGGGAAGAAGAGATTGAGATCACCACATGTTATATTTACTTGGGAGTGCAGTTCATAGGGCCTCATTTTGGCATGAGACAGGCCCTCTAGCCTCGGCTCAAGAAAGGATATGGCTCTCTTGCCCTCATCAAGAGACAACGCTTCCAGAGTCAGTTTCAGGACATCTCATCCAATCTCCACCTCATGGATGCGATTATTCGACCTACAGTTCTTTATGGCTCTGAGATCTGGGGGCCAAGTTTGGTACAGACAGATTGGGGTTAGACGGAGAGAGTCCAGACCTTGCTTCTCAGATGCATCATATGACGCAAACATATATTTTCACAGCCTATTATCTAGGCAGAGTTCAGGGCCCATCCATTTTAGATAATAATGGTATGTTCAATGCTTAGCACAATTACTCCAATATTTTTTTAGTAGCCCAATAGCAATCACATTAACGAAAAATCACATTGACAGTAACTGTAGATAGAACATGAAACAAAATGCAGAAGACAAGCCAAGACAAGAGGACACTAGATTTGGTGGATGCCAGGGAAAAACCCCAATGTGGGGAAAACCCTTTGATCAAATCTTCTTATTACTATATCAAATGTTCAACAAAGAGAAAGTACAAACGTGAAAATTTGACTTGCCCAATCACAGTCAAAACAACCCTGTCAAATCTGCAGTCAACTGCAGTCAACTGCAGTCAAATTCAAGCCTAAACAGAAATTCAAAGATGGTCAACGCAACAACAAATTTTCCTTTTTGGAGCTCGGTCATACCCAATCAAACTCGGCTTGATAAGGTGGTCAAAGTCAGCCCAAAATAGTCTTGAAAACTGCGGTCAAAATTGGTCAATTCTACGGTCAACCCTGCAGTCAGCCCCGTGGTCGACCCTGCGGTCAGCCCTGTGGTCAAATTGCCCAGAAATTCTCGGTTCTTGTGCCAGACTATACGACCTGCCAAAAACAAATTTTTCCCACAAAAATCACAGTAAAAGGATGAGTCAAAGTGCTCGGTCAACGCTGTTCAAACTCTGGCAACAATCCTGAAATTTGCCCAGAAAATTCGTACTTTTGCCACACATGTGAGAGAGAGAAGATCTGCGCAATAGTTGTATGAGCCAATGGGAGAAGGAGAGAGAAGAAATGTGTGTGATGATGATGCCAAATGAGGTGAGAGGGCACTTGTATTTATACAAGTCATTGGGGGTGAAGAGTCACATCCATTGGGCTTCATGAGCCTACATGATGATGTGGCCGACCTGAACAATTTGCACATGTGTGGGCATAAATTAAAAAACACACTTCTGCTTGTCCAAATTAGACGATCTTTATATAAATTTTGGTCCTCTTGAAAAGAGGAAATTAATGCAATCATCATCTCCTTCAAATGAGTTGTCCCAAGGTGGAATTTGGCCCTAGTTTCCAATTTTAACACTCCCTCTCAACTAGGGAGAATTCCACCTGCCAATTCATCCATCATCATCGGTCATGATGCTATCCTGTCATCATGAACCATCTTTGTATCTCATCTCATCTCTGCTCTACTGAACACTGATATGAATAATGAAGAAGAATCGATCGAGAGTGAGTCATAAGACTTTACCATTCTCCACTAACAAAAATCAGTCTAGAGGTAGAACCTCAATCAGACTTGATCCTAGATCAAGTTGTTGAACATCATGCATCCTAGACATAGGGAGTACGGTGTGAAAATTCCAAGATCTAAACAAATCTAATGCATCCTACTGCAACAACTGAGTGTACTTCTCCTATCAAGTAAATTACATTACATAATTAATTCAGATCTGAATTATTGAAGCAACTACTGAAGCAGCCTACACTAAAATTGATTCAGAAACAAGGAAACTAGACAAGGAAATCATTCACACACATGACACTTTTATTTTGGACTAAGTCCCCGGAAAAACCCAATGCGGGAAAATCGGTGCAACAGATCTGAGGGTTTTATTATTATGCAGTAGCAATGTTTGAATGCATCTTAGAATACCTTCAAGGGTTATTCAGTTACAAAGAGAAATACTAGTAGAAGAATATGTGAGAAACCCCTCACTCAATCACTGAGTTTTCGGCTGATCCGGATGAAGGAAAAACTGCCTTGGACAGGCTCTGGGCAGCCTCTGCGCAGATCCAGCGCTGGAACTTCCAGCTACTGCGTCACCCCCTTCCAGGCTCAACATTAGCCCTCAGCCAACTCGTTTTGCCTCTGTGGATGCTGAGGAACAGCCTCCCAGTGCCACTTTCCGGATCCCAACCTCCGAAACTAATCCACCAACAAATTCCGAAAACCCTTCATTCTGCCTCTGCGTTGCTTTTGCGTGAGCTTACGTAGTCATTGCGTCAACCCTCTTCCTTCAACGCTGGCTTGGCTAGATATCTTCTGCCTCTCTCTGATTGATGCTTCACTAGACTGAGAAAATATCTTCCTCTCTGGATGCTATCTCTACCCCTCACTGCTCAGATCTCCAGTTTGAAATTCTCAACAAACCACGCCCCAGAAATTTCGATCTTAGATCAATTCAGTGTCTCTGTGTGTTTCCAAATGACCCTCAAGCCTTCCTTTTATAATCTTCTCATTGACAAATCAACGGCCCAGATTAGATGTCTAATCGATGCCTAAGATTAAAACATGTCTTGATCTTTGTTCTCAATCACTAGTAGAGAATATGTGAGAAACCCCTCACTCAATCACTGAGTTTTCGGCTGATCCGGATGAAGGAAAAACTGCCCTGGACAAGCTCTGGGCAGCCTCTGCGCAGATCTAGCGCTGGACCTTCCAGCTACTGCGTCACCCCCTTCCAGGCTCAACATTAGCCCTCAGCCAACTCGTTTTGCCTCTGTGGATGTTGAGGAACAGCCTCCCAGTGCCACTTTTCGGATCCCGACCTCCGAAACTAATCCACCAACAAATTCCGAAAACCCTTCATTCTGCCTCTGCGTTGCTTTTGCGTGAGCTTACGTAGTCACTGCGTCAACCCTCTTCCTTCAACGCTGGCTTGGCTAGATCTCTTCTGCCTCTCTCTGACTGATGCTTCACCAGACTGAGAAAATCTCTTCCTCTCTGGATGCTATCTCTACCCCTCACTGCTCAGATCTCCAGTTCGAAATTCTCAACAAACCACGCCTCAGAAATTTCGATCTTAGATCAATTCAGTGTCTCTGTGTGTTTCCAAATGACCCTCAAGCCTTCCTTTTATAATCTTCTCATTGACAAATCAACGGCCCAGATTAGATGTCTAATCGATGCCTAAGATTAAAACATGTCTTGATCTTTGTTCTCTAGAAGATTCACACTATTTTTTTTTTTCTCCAAGGAAAAAGTTGTAATTCTATCAATGAAAATAAAATTACATGTTGCATCAGCAGGTAGTTGTCCAACAACCAGTCTAGACGTGTTCAAAAAACATATAAAGAACCTAAAAATACATAAGAGGAGAAAAATCAAGTTTTTCTCCCTTTCTTTTTCTCGACCTTGCGCCAAGCCCCTTGTGATGGCGCAGGAGAGACAAGGGCGAGATGATTTTCTTCTATGTGTGCCCCATTATCCTTGTCTGAATCTGAGGTATTCGATAAATGATGCCGTTGAATTCCATAGTTGTCCATATCCATTGACTCCTTTGCAGGCCGTTCCGGGGGTTTTTGTAAGTCAAATGGATCTTGTGTTTCATTCCTTTGTACTTTCGGTTCTGTCGATGGCTGTTCGGTCTCATTGGGGGCAGGTTCGCCCGCTTGTTCTTCTGCATCTTCCTCTGGATCACAGGGGGGAAATTGCCACCCTTTTGCCACCCCTTTTTTTATTTTTTATTTTTATTTTTCAGTTATCTCTTTTTGCATCTGGACATGTGTTTTGTAAATGTCCTGTCTGCCTGCATATTCTGCATCAGAATGTTGTGTTTTCATAATCTAGGAGTCTTTGTGTCAGATTATTTTGTTGTTTCATTAATATACTTTAGGTAAGCCTTCTTGGGAATCAACTTCCACACAAATACATTTAAGTATAAATCCTTTCCTCCGGTCCAAGTGTGATATGTTCTACCATGATGTATTTCCTAATGAATGGTTTAATGCCTTTGGGCACTCATTACGGAAAGTGAAGGCAGTTGTGTAACCAAACCAAAATAGGCATTGTCAAAACAAACATAGTATTTGCATCAAAATACAGGAACCATGGGGTGATGAAGAGTCTGGTAGAACCCCAGAACCATGGTCCCTCTTGGAGTATAATGTCTCTAAGTTACGAGGATGAAAGTTTGACAATGAAAAAACCTTTGGAACAGAGATGGATTTCACAGTCCATGGTCCATCTTGTGAAGATCCAGTGGAAGAGTTCAATTGGTTTGGGCCAATAACAGTTGAATCTGCAAATAAGTGCTTGTGCTTCGTATGTGATGCGATGTTCATCTATCTCTGGTATGTCTATGGACAGTTTTGGTGTGTGGTTCAGTTGCTCTATTATGTATGGGCTCGGGGCGGTTCCGACTGGTTCTGTGGGTGCCTTTTCTTTGTTTTTCCCCTGTAGGATGTTCTTGTAGGAGGATCCTCCTTTGTTGTGTTCCTGTTTTGAGGTGTTGCTGCCCCTGGCCCCCACTTGGCCTTTGGTTCTGCCCTGTTCTACAGCTCCTCCTCTCAGCCGTAGGTTAAGGGTAATGGTGGACCCTGGGCTAATGTGGTATTCCATGATTGACCTGTGTTCTTGTAGAATTTTGCCTTCGTTGATAAGTGATTGCAGGTTTGATGGATAACCCATTGTTTGGCTGATTCTCTGTTTCAGATTATTTACCTTCTCTGTATCGGTTACCCAATGTATTATATTTTTCCCTTTAGGGGTTCTAATAAAAACTTGAAAGCAGGTTTGGGATACCTGTTGCTTGTTGTCCGGTGCGCTTTTGTTGTCTTTAATTGCCTCCAGTTTTGGGAGACCCCGGGATAGAGCGATTGGTCGGTGCTGGAGCCTGATCCAAGTCAAATTCCAGTCAATGTCTTCGTGGCTCTGCAGTTCATGTATTGTGTTGAGCTGTGTTTTCCCGCACAGCGCCGACAGGGACCTATTATGAGGCTACGCAGGGGCCTAGCGAGTCCGTCTTGCACATCCTTTCTGTGCATTGCGTCCAGTGAGGGTCCAATCCTCTTTTTCTGAGCTGGGCAATAAAGGAGACCGTAGCTGCAAATTAAAAAGGGGGCAGATCTTCGAGCCACCTGCCGCCGCCACTGGTGTGTCGCAACCAAGCAATATCCACTGTGCTGTGTATTCCAAGCCTTGCGAACTAATGGATTTAGCGTAACTGCAGTTGTAATGTGCGCGGTGTCATTACTGTAGCCAGGGTTCTCACATGTGAGAAGTATGAGAGCCAAAATGTGGGGGGTATCTTTTGTAGATAGTTCCAGAAAAACCTCGCTCCATGGTTCAGACCACCCTTCTGCCATACGCATCTGCTGTTTGGTGGCCATGGCCGCCGTGCCCTGGTAGCCCCTCCAGCCCGTCAAGTTCTTGCGTGAGGCGGTCGAGTTGGTACCAAGAAACCCTAACGCAAAAGACCTATCTCCTGCACTCACCATTTTCTTCACACTCTGTTTTATTAATACCCTTTAATTATTTAATTTCCCTAAGTTTAGACTTAGGGTCCCCATTAAAACAATTAATTATTTTAATAAAACATGAATTGAGTGGAATTTCCACAAACGGTTTCTGGGTTCTTTGGAATACAAGGGTCTAAGCCTCCACACCAAATTTGAGACTTAGAGCACTTTCTGATGCTATAAAAACCAACATAAGGTAGTACACGATGCGTCCATCAGTAGTGCTATGGTGCCTATCCACTTTTCCCAACTCATTAGCTAGATGAGAGGTACTTCCCATGAGTCTCGGACTACATGGGTAGGATGTATGCTGGGGCATCAGCAGGAGAAGGTGAACCACTCATCCTGCTCATGTGAAAATTCGTATTACACAGAATCCTACTACAGAAACTGATGGAAAATCTTCTATTTGTTATTTTACTTAACAAATTAATTACTGTGTTCCATTCACAACAACCTACATAATTAAACTGCGAAAGAAATACAAGTGTGGAAACAAATCTGAACACAGATCACACAACCATTCAGCACAATTGTTTTTGGACTAATGTCCTCGGAAAAACCCAATGCGGGAAAACCGATGCAACAGATTTGAGGGTTTATGTTATTATGCAGTAAATTCTAAGTACAAATCTATGATTGACGAGACTCTCAAATCATACAACAAAACTGACAGAAGAGATCTCGTGAGACAAACCTCACTCCTCCATGGGAAAACTGGCACTGATCTGCACCAAGGCTGGATTGCCCTGCACTACCTCTGTGTCACAACTCGGCTGTCCTCTTCCTCTGCGTTGATCTCACCGTTGGCTGGAAAGTGAAGCCCTTTGGTCCTCCAGAAATTCTCTCCGGGATTTGACTCTGGCTCTGCGCTGTCTCCTCAACAGGTGCACAGTGACTGCGTAGGCACTGCGTCACTGGCTCTGTGCTGAAGCTGTGGCTCTCTCTGTATTTGCTGCTATGTGCTCTTCGGCTCAGGAAACCTTCCAATCGAAAATACTGCCCCTCATTGCAATCAAGGATCACTTAGATCTGATTTTCGTCCGAGCACTTGCTTCGTCAGAAAAATTCGATCTCTAGATCCTCTGTGTCTCCACGAATGTATTTTCCAAATGACCCTTCAAGTCCTTATAATCTTCTCGTTGAGGATTCAACGACCCAAATTAGATCTCTAATCAACGACAAAGATTAACTTTTGACTTGATCCGTTTATTCTAGATCATTCTCACTCATATTCTATTAATACATTTCAATTATTTTATTTTCCTAAGTTTTGACATAAGGTCCCTTTAAAAATAATTAATTATTTCTATATAATACAATCTGAGTGGCATTTCACCAAACTCTTTCTGGGTTATTTAGAATACATGTGTCTAAGCCCCTCCACAAAATTTGAGACTTAGAGCACATCCGATGCTACCCCAAATCAACACTCCCTCTTAGCAAGGAATGTGCTCTAACAATATGCCCTGCTGCATACTGTTCTGACTCTTAAGCATCTCCCTATGCGCTGCTGATGTCGGACTCTGCTGCCCATCAACTCTGCGCAAATGCTGCATCTATACTGCTGCTGACACTGCCATTGTCAACACTGAATCTGTACTGCAACTCCCTCTGAATTCTGCATCCGTGCTGCTGCCGACTCTGCCACTGCCAACTGCTACTACACTGCATCATAGTTGCTTTCTGCAACTGAAAAACATCCAAAATTGGACAAGTATACTGCATCTCGGTGATGAAGATTTGACTGCTGCTTGCTTCTGTGCTGCCTTTCTGAAGCTGTTGCGCTGCTGCTGCTCTGCACTGCTGCAACACTGCTCTGCGTTGCTTAGACTCTGGTGCTGCTAACCACTGCGCTGTCACTTCAACACTCCTCTGCACCAACTGGCACTAGTCCATCCTGCTTCTGCTGTTTTGGGCTCCCATAGCGAGGTAATGATCCGAGAGGTGGACTCCTCAAGGATCTTGCTTATCTTGTAGATCTCTGGGTCTACAACTCCAAATTAGCCCACCTCCCTTTTGGAGGTATATGAGCAATCATCGCAAACTCCTTCTCTATCTTTGCTGCTCCTTCCTGATGATCATGTTTCTCATCCTTGTCCTTCTTCTTGAGAGGACACTGTGTGGTGTAATGCCCCATCTCGCCACAACGAAACCATTTGACCTTTGACATATCCTTCTTCCTCTTGCGTTGCTCTTGCTGCCCCTTTGAAGCAAGGGCTGCATTCTCTTCCTCTTCCTTCTTGATCTTTGAACCGCTGCTGCTGTCGCCCTCAAGTTGACACTTGAGTAAGTCTCTTCGCATCTCTTCTTGTTGAAGAGCTGCCTAGATTTGCTCCCAGTCCGAAAAGTTTTATCTGCCCATGATGCTCTGGATAAAAACTTGGTAATCCTCGGACACTGAGTTGAGGGCCAATCTGACCATCTCTGTGGCCTTAGGAGTTGCTCCTATGACTGCCAACTGATCTCGGTTTTCCTGAAGTCTAGACAGGAATGGATCAATACGCTCTCCCTTCTGCATCCTAGTGGTCCGCATTTTCTCCTCTAGAAACATCTTCTGTTGCTCGGAAGACCCCTCATACAATGTTGCCAACACATCCCACATCTCCATAGCTGTTCCTTTGGCTAAGATGTGTGAAACAATGTGATCCCTCACTCCATCGTGGATCAACTGCTTGGCTTTAGCCATATTCTTCTTGGAGGCGCATAATGGTGCTGCATCCACCGGTTCAGCGTGAACACTATTGATAGAGTGCTTGAGGTCATGCTCATCTAGAAGGAAGGAGATCCATGCCTTCTAGATCACATAGTTGGAGGCACCCTCCAACCGGTCCTGGTCACGCAATTCGTTGGTGGCCATCTCACTCAACTGTTGTCAATCTGTTGCTTCTCACCCTCTGCGCAACTGGCTTTACGCACTCCTGATGGAGCAAGCCAGAAAAACTGCTGCTACTGCTCGGGGAATTTGAGTTTCTCGGGCCAGGAACTCACTGAGGTAAGAAAATCCCCAAATTTGCATTTTTGCTACGCTTTCGGACGCTTTGCACCAACAATCACTGCTGTGCTGTCAACTGCGTCCCTCCAGCTATTGATCTGCGTAGATCTGCTGCGCTACTCCCTTTGCCTCGGGCAAACAGTAATCTGGAACAATACTACCTCTCTGTCGGCTCACTCAGAGGGAGATTTTCCTTGCTAATTTTTCCCTTCTAGCTTGGACTGTGCACTTCACTAGGAAATCGATCTGCTGCTTACGCAACTCTTTTATCCCCAGCTGCTGCTTCAACGCTGGATTTGTTGGATCTGTCGTTTGTCTCGCCTGCACTCAACTTAAACAAGTTCGATCCCATGTGAAAATTTGTGTTACACGGAATCCTACTGTAACAACTGATGGAAAATCTTCTATTTGTTATTTTACTTAACGAATTATTTACTGTGTTTTACAAGTAAATATCAAAATCCCTTCAATACAACCTACACAATTAAACTGTGGAAGAAATACAAGTGCGGAAACAAATTTGAATACACATAGATCACACAACCATCCGACACAATTGTTTTTGGACTAATGTCCCGAGAAAAACCCAATGCGAGAAAACTGGTGTAGCAGATCTGAGGGTTTATGTTATTATGCAGTAAATTCCGAGTACAAATCTATGATTGACGAGACTGTCAAATCATACAGCAAAACTGACAGAAGAGATCTTGTGAGACAAACCTCACTCCTCCACAAGAAAATTGGCACTGATCTGCACCAAGGCTGGACTGCCTTGCGCTGCCTCTGCGCAATGGCTGTGTTTCTTTGCGCAGTGACTGCGTCACAACTCGGCTGTCCTCTTCATTTGCTCTAATCTCACTGCTGGCTGGAATGTGAAGCCTATCGGTCCTTCGAAATTCTCTCTAGGATTTGACTTTGGCTCTACGCTGTCTCCTCAACAGGAAAACGTCTTTCCCTCTAGCTCTGCGCAGGGACTGTGTAGGCACTGCATCACTGGCTCTACTCTGTCTCCTCAACAAGAAAACGTCTTTCCCTCTAGCTCTGTGCAGTGACTACGTAGGCACTGCATCACTCGCTTTGCGTTGAAGCTGTGGCTCCCTCTGTATCTACTGCTATGTACTCTCCCACTCAGGAAATCCTCCAATCGGAAATACTGCCCCTCACTGCAATCAAGGATCGCTTAGATCTGATTTTCGTCGGAGCACTTGCTCCGTCAGAAAAATTCGATCTCTAGATCCTCTGTGTCTCCACGAATGTATTTTCCAAATGACCCTTCAAGTCCTTATAATCTTTTCGTTGAGGATTCAACGACCCAGATTAGATCTCTAATCCACGGCTAAGATTAACTTTTGAATTGATCCGTTTATTCTAGATCATTCTCACTCATGTTCTATTAATACACTTTAATTATTTTTATTTTCATAAATTTTGAGTTAGGGTCCCTTTAAAAATAATTAATTTTTTTCTATAGAATCCGATCCGAGTGGAATTTCAACAAACGCTTTCTGGGTTATTTAGAATACATGTGTCTAAGCCTCTCTACAAAATTTGAGACTTAGAGCACATCCGATGCTACCCCAAATCAACAACTCATATGCCATAGGAGAAGGTGAACCACTCATCCTATGCATATATCATCAATCGTAGGGGAAGGTGAACTACTCACCCTACACACATGTCAACCATCATGGGTTATCATAGGGGAAGGTGAACCACTCACCTTGTACACAACGCACCAATAGGGGAAGGTGAACCATTCACCCTATGGTCGCTCATAGCTCCAAGAAGTACCACAAGCCCCCAGGAGCTCCCAGAGCTCATTGTCCAACTCAAGCGGGACCCTCGTGGGAGGGTCTTTCCACGACTCTAAGTCTCTCTCAGAAGGCTAAGAATTTAACCTTCTCGAAGGGCTTCGTGAGGATGTCTGCAACTTGCTCATCAGTCCTAATGTGTTGGAGCCTTAATGCTCCCCATTGTACTATGTTCTAGATAAAGTGATATATGATATCAATGTGCTTGGAGTGGTCGTGGAACATAGGATTTTTAGAAAGGCGAATCCAAGGTTGCTGGGAAGCGTCCCCCCACGATCATTTCATGCGTTTATTACAATATTTAATTAACTGCTTTCAAGAAACGATTAACATAATTAAACTTAATTTAACTCCTAATTTGATTTTTGGTGCATTTGAACAAGCAACCACTAACTTTCTTAATCTAATGCATAAATTTAAAAATTATTGATCAAGTTTAAGCTGCCTGATAAAAAGAAAATTATTTTGGTTGTGGCATACTAACAAACTGCACACAACTTTATTTTTCTTTTTTATTGAAACTAAGCAATTTATTTCTTTTATTGCTTTGAAACTATGCCTAGCATTTTCAATCTTTTGCCTTCACTTTTTAGACCATCTAATCCGATCATTTTATGACATGAATAATTTATTTTGTCATGAGTCCTAACGTTTTTTGATTTTTTGATCTATTCATATCCAAACTTAACATTTTTTAATTTTCTTCTACTATGTCTAGCTTATCAAAACAAGAAATGTTACAACACCCATGCCACTGTCACTGTCACTGCCTCATCTGTACTGCAGCTCCCTCTGAATCCTGAGCCTATCCATTCCTGCTATTGAAATGGATTCTTAATCATCCCCATCTTTCTCTGAAAATAGACAAAATTTGTCTTCCCTAGAGCTTTCGTGAGGATATTCGCCACTTGTTCTCCTGTAGGAGTGTACTGCAATTGTACAATTCCCCATTGGACAGTCTTTGATGAAGTGACACCTGATGTCAATGTGCTTCGACTGATCATAAAACACATGATTCTGATTATCACATAGAATGTTGGTCGCCTCCATCTTTTCCTTCAGTAAGTTCACAAGAAATTTTCAAAGCCATATGGCCTCACACGAAGCTGTGCTTGCTGCCATATATTCTACCTCTGTTGAGCTCAGAGCCACAGATTTTTGTTTTCTGCTGTACCAGGAGGTCATTCCTGATCCAACACTGAAACAGTACCCACTGGTACTTTTCCGATCTACTGGGCTTCCAGCCCAATCTACGTCAGTGAACCCACTCAACTTGATGTCACTACCTCGGGTGTATTTTAGTCTGAGCTTGACTGTTCCTTGTAGATATCTGAGAACGTATTTGGCTGCTGCCCAATGAGCCCTCCTTGGTTCCACCATGAAATGACTGAGAGTATTGACAACATAACAGATGTATGGTCTCGTGTTTACCATATACATCAGAGACCCTATGCGCTGCTTATACAAGGTAGGATCAACCTCATCATCTTCGGACGTGTTTATTTTCTTCCAGTTGGTAATCATTGGAGTAGCCATGGGTCTACAGTTCTCCATCTGAAACCTCTTCAGAATTTCTGTAGTATACCTTCCTTGACCAAGGAGAATCTCACCCTTCTGCTGCCAAACTTCCAACCCTAGAAAATAATGCATCAGCCCTAGATCCTTCATGTCAAATTCTGCAGCTAAATTCTCCTTGCAGTTCTTGATGAGCCTAGATGATCCTGTCAGAAATAGATCATCTACATACAACACCAGTATCAGAGGCTCATCCCCTACTCTTAGATAGTAGAGATTGGGATCTGCGTCACTATTGACAAATCCCATCTTCTGCAAGTAGCTATCAATTCGACCATACCAAGGTCTAGGGGCTTGCTTCAGTTCATACAAAGCCTTCTTGAGCCTGCACACATGAGTTTTCTGCTCATGTGTCTCAAAGCCCTCTGCTTGTTCAATATATACTTCTTCTTCTATCACCCCATTCAAGAATGCAATCTTGATGTCCATTTGGTGAATCTCCCATCCCATCTACGCAGCAAGGGATATCATGGATATAATAGAAGTATATTGGGCTACTGGGGCGAAGGGCTCTTCATAGTCTATCCCTTCCTTCTGAGCGTACCCCTTAGCCACAAACCTGGCTTTAAATTTCTCGATGTTGCTATCTGCAACATATTTGATCTTGTAGATCCATCTCGAACCCAGAACTGATCTGTCCTGAGGCCTAGGAACCACTTCCCAGACATATTTATCATGATGGAGCTGTATTCTTCCACCATCGCATCTACCCATACCTGATGCTGAGCTGCCTCCTGAAAACTCGAGGGTTCTCCAACCTGAGCTACCAAGGTTTGGTACCTTTCAGGTTGTTTGTGCTGCCTCTTCACATTTCTGGGGGCTCCGACAAACTCTTCTGCGTCTCTCAGAATTTGTCGTAGTTCCCTGCTCGTCCTACCACTGATAGTGGGTGGATCTACCTGCTCTCCTTCCTGCAAGTCCTTTGGAGATGTATCCCTTGGATCCCCATGCCTTGGAGAGGCACTTGTATTACCCTCCGCAGGTCGTTGTGGTTCGACCAGTGGATCGTCCTCAGATTGCGTAGCAGAAGGCATCTCCCAAGATTTCCTGAAGGTCCTTTTCTCCATGAACTTCACATCCCGTCGTACTACAATATTCCTGCCTTCAGGAATGTAAATACAGTAAGCCTTTGCATTCTTGCTATATCCCACCAGATATCCCTTTTCCGCAATCTTATCCAATTTCTTCCTCTTCTCTTCGAGCACATGGCAGTATGCCGTGTTATCGCTTACCGCCTACACCTACCTACTAGTTAGTAGGAAAAGCCTTCAACCCCACCAGGTGTGGTTGGTGGTAAGGAACTCAGAGAAGGGGCTGTCACCTATTCCCGACTCTCTCCATTTAAGCTATCTCCTAGGTTAGCTATGGGGGGTGGTCCCTAAAGAAAAACTAAGTTAAAGATGTGAGTTTTCTAGGAGAGTTGTTAGACTTAAATAGATTACTTCTTTAGATTTATAAGCAAAAAACGTGATATGAGCAATAACCATCAATACATAAGATAAGCATGAAACATATGAGAAACCAGTGCCTCCAGAGTATTGCTCTTTGAAATGAAAATGTATTTGCTTAAATGAAGTAAAATTCTTTCAAGATAAATAGATTTCTGAATCAAAGCATGAGATGCAATTAAACTAGATTTGGATGCAATTAATCTTGGTTACTTTTAATCTAAAATGCCTAATCTAGGTGAGAATTCCTCCTTTTGTGCTCTTACCAAGGGGTAAAAATTGGGTTGACTGTAAGAAAGAGGGGGCGAGGGCACGAGGGTGTTATTAACGATACCCATTCCCTGAGTCTTACGAGCCAGCGTGTGCCTTTGTTCCTACAAGGGGACAAGCCACCTTCATAACTGCAGGGTCACACGCTTTTACCTTTACTTCATACCAAATGGAAGAATTTTCCCAGAAAGCCTTTTTCCTATGATTTCTATCTACCAATCTTATGCTTAGAAGTTAATTTTAAATATGCAACTAAATTAGAATGCCTAATATGATATGAAAGTGAGTTTGTGAGTGCCATGTAAGAGATGGAGATGTTTCAATTAAATATGCTTCATAGTTAGAACAATAACTCAAGTTGCCATAAATTGAAAGTGCTATGCTTCTTTACTTGTAGTATATGCTTCTTTACTTGTAGTATATTGTGAAACTTAAGCAAATGAGAAATAGATCACAAAACACAAGTAAGTGATGGCAAATGAGATTGAAAATTAGGAAATTAAAGGACTATGCGATCTAAGAAATTAATGAAATGAAAATATGAGTTATTCACATGCAACTATATTAGATTAGCAAATGAAATGATGAATGCAAGTAAATTAGTTGAGCAAATTAAAAACTAGACAAAAGAAAGTTAACCACTCAAGAAGATTTCCTCCCTCTAAATGAGTAGGTGAGATACCATGGGAAAAACTTCCCAAGCTCCCTCAAGAAAAATAAGCTCTTTATTATTGAAAGTGAGACCATCTTATAGAAATGAAGGGCTTGGGAAGAGCTTACAATATGCGCTTTAAACTTACTCTTTCCCAAAGTTATAAGTGTAAGATTTAAAAGATTTACTTGTGAGATGTTACAAAGTAAAGGCTTAAAGCCTTGAGGTGAATGGTTACAATTCCTCAAAAGAATAAGGCTTTAGAAGAAGAGGTGAAGTGATAAGGAGGAACTTGGACTTGAGGTTCCAAATGGAAAAGTGTTCCTTAGCTTATGCTTTAGCTCCCTTTCTTCAAACTTAGATTGCCTCCAAGAACACCTATAGGCAAGCAAGCAAAAAAGTTAGCATGCAAAAGAAATAGTGCTGAAATATGTGAGAGGAAATCACATGCATGAGAAGGAAAAAGTTAGAAACTCAATGCAAGTATAAAATACACTTCATATTACAAATTCCCTCACTAAGATCAGCTTGAAAGAGTTGATTTAGTGAGTGAGAGTTAGGATTTAAATCCAACGACTTAGCCTCAAATGCTAGATAAAATCAATATGTGCACAAATGAGAGAAAAAAATATATGATTTTTTAGAGATGGAAAAGAAGCAAAGGGCTCATGAACCCCCCTTTTAGATAAATCTCTTGATGTCTTATGAGTTTGTTGGCTTAAACAACTTGTGGGATCTTTGATATCTTTGGAGCTGACTTATTCCAACCGAGGAAGTCTTCACACTCCAATAGACTTGGCAACCTGTCCTTTGAACACAAATCTCTGCAAACCAATTGTTAGTGCAAAATAAACTTGACATATAGAGGCCATGTTGAGCTTGTCATTCAACCGAAAATAACAAGCTACAACAATAGCACAAAATATACCAAGTCCAAAGGAGATCTGAGATAGCTACAAATCTCCTCTCCCAGACAATAGTGCCCTCAGGCAAATGCACAAAAATAACCAACTAGATTGCAATGTAAAATCAAATGAATAACAACATCAAATGAAACACGTATACCTCATCAACCAAAGAATGCACCACAAGAGAAGCTAGTATCCCTAAAGACTTTCCTTTATTTAGCTCAATAACAATTTCGGCATAGTAACAATAAGCACAAACTTCAAAACCATGATTACAATGAGATCCCAAGGCTCAATTTATACAAAAACTTGAGAAGATCTCAATGAGGAACCTCATGACAAGTGGAGAAGGGAGATAATCCCAATGAAAAAATGAATTTGTACAAGTGGCACCATAACTGTCTAATGTTGGAGATGACTGTCGTAAACTCCATTGCATTCCCAACAAATCTGCCACCTCAAATCTAATCAAACTAGCTCTGCATGCTTGCTGTAGGTGACTGGCAGTGTGGATCATGAAGTAGATTGTCCGTAGATGATCTAATAAACATGTGCGTACTAATTGAATTGAACTGCTGTTACCTGTGCATATGGGTTGGCTTCATTTGCTGCGTGTAGACTGCTAACAATGGCTATGTATGAACTCAACAACATGTATCTTTTGACTGACTTTGTGGGGGGACAAACTCTGACACATGTCCCCCACTAACTGAAATAACACATCGCCTTCCAAATCTGTGGTAATTTGAGCTCGCAATTTGCTGCGTATGATGTTATTTCTGAGTGCCATCATGTGTTAAAAAGTGATATTCCATTGGCTGGTAGTGGATCACATGTAGGAGGATGCTGGGGACAAGGTCTTCCACGTGGCAGTGATGTCCCCCAATCAATTTGACACCAAAGTCGTAAGCAATATATGCCAAAAATCTGTTGTATGTTGCACTTTTGAATCAAAAGGATTTACGTATGACAAAGTGGAGGACAAGGTTTGCCATGTCACCTTGCTTGTCCGCTCTTTGAGTTGGAATTATTTTAATGTATCCCACTTTAATTCCTTTGGACTTTCTCGTCCACTTTCAACTATATACGTTAATTTCTCCATATTTAAATCAAAGTTGAAACTTTTACCATACTTTGCCTCGTGAACTCAATGTGGAACTTTGACTTGCCACTTGGAACCTTGAATTTGACTTGTCCTTCATGTGGTGGGGTCCACATGCTTGCCACATCATCTTTGACCTTCACTGAGTTTTCCATGTCATAGTTGGACTTATTTTGACTTAGGAAAAATTTAAAATTTTTTCCAATTATTGAAAATTTTCCTCATTTTTTCCACTGACATTAGAAAAGTTGGATTTCGAGGGACTAATAGCTGCTTTTTGATAATGCCGAGCCTCTGAGGATGATTTTCGAGTAGTCATACGCCCTAGACATTTCCGAAGGCCACTTATTTACATCATTACATAGAAATTAATTAAAAAATATCGTTTTGCGGGAAATTTTTAATTATTAAAAAATCATACTTAGACCTAGTCAAATTCCGCGAAATTTCAGAGATGACCTAGCATGGTAATATACATTGACTCTAGACACTAAGATGCGTTAGGGGCTCAACCTTCAAGCCGTCACCTCGGCTTTGGGGTAATGCAATGAGTGAAAAAACCTAGAAAATTATTCGCCGCTAAAAAGAGGGAATAATTAACCAAGTAAAAAAAAAAAACACTCCAAGGTGTACTCGCTTGCTGATCGAGTCCCAACATTCTAGGCTTGTTACATGGCTTTATTCATCATGTTAGTGACTTTTATACAATATCCCCGTAGGGCTGCGAAATCTAAGGACTGAAGAAGAAAATGATAAGAAGAAGAAGTAGAGTTTAAAAACTCTGTTCAACTGATGATATTTGATGGTACAAGTGTCCTCTGGTTCATCCTTGGGCATGGAGTCTTCACATTATCATCAGGTGCCATAGTTTGATAAGTTTACATAGTTTTTTGTTCTTTTCCCTGGACAACAAAACATTCAAGTTGAGCCATGAAGACATTTTCTTTCAAGTCTCCAATTAAGAATGCAGTCTTCACATCCATTCGATGAACTTTCCATCCATTCTATACTGCCAAGGCAAAGAGAGGCCGAATGGTAGCCCATTTTGTTGTGGGGAAAACGTCTCTTCATAATTAATGCCTTCTTTCTGTGCAAATCCTTTTGCGATGAGCCTTGCTTTGTGCTTGTCAACTGAGCCATTTGATTTGTACTTGTTCTTGTAGGCCTACTTGCAGCCAATTGGTTTGGCTTCGAATGGAGGGTCCAGCAACTTCCATGTTCCATTCTTTATGAGAGCATCATACTCCCTCTGCTTTGCCAACTTCCATTCATTAGCTTTAAAGGAAGTTGGTTCAAAGTTAGTAGTTAAATTCAATTCAAAATCATATGAAACATCCATTTCATCTACATCAACTGAATTAGAATTACATACATTACCTCCATCTTGTCTGGTGGAACCTTTGGTTCCTGTCTTTCTAGCCTCATCACGATGAACACTTTCAAGTGTTTTGGTAAGCCACTTTCGGGGACCTTTTTGAGATGGTCAAGGTTGCTCCACTGATCAAGATGGGGTTCATCAAGATTTAGCCTTCCAATCTCAATCACATCGCTCAAAAGGTCTTCCTGATCTGAAGTAGTGGCCATAACTTCATAAGGGGGAGACGATGCTTTAGGAGGAGATCCCAAAGATTGATCCAAAATAAGGATCCCCCCTTCAAGATGTGGAGTCTCATATCAAATTCATGATATGTTTTTGCATGTTTGAATCTATGCAAACAATGGAGCTGCCTCTCAACAATGTTGTTAGTCTTGAAAGATTCAAGAAAAATCACATTTCTAGAAAGAATACACTTCTTGTGTAAATCACATTTCTAGAAAGAATACACTTCTTGTGTACCTCGTTATAAAAATGATATGCCTTGGTGGTATCTAGATTCTAAACACCCCAAGAAGATGCACTTTTGACTCCTTACATCAAGCTTGCTTCTTTGTTCCTTTGGAATCAAGGCATAACAAGTGAAACCAAAGATATTGAGATGCCATATCGAAGGAATGTGACCATACCGCATTTCATAAGGAGTCTTATTTTTAAAAGCATGAGATTGACATCTGTTTTTCACATATACTGCACATATAACTACATCAGCCCAAAACATCAACTTTACATTTTTGAAAAACGTTATTGAGTGAACCATATTCAAGGTAGTCCTGTTCATTCCTTCAGCTACACCATTTTGTTGAGGATTGTATGGAACAATGGTTTGAAGTTGAATCCCATGTTGGCGAAGATAGTTTTCAAATTCATTAGAAGTATATTCTTTTCCATTATCAATATGAAGGTAGCTAATATGTGATTGTGCATTATTTTCAATCCATACATGAAAATTTCTGAAAGTTTCAAGAGCTTATGATTTGCTTTTCAACAAATATACCCAACACATCCTCGTGTGATCATCAATTAAAGTCATCATATATTTATTGCCATTTGTAGAAGGAACAAGCATAGGGCCACGCAAATCAAAATGAATCTTTGCAAGATTTTAATATGTTTTGGAAGTAGAATCATGAAATGGATGTTTGCTGTGTTTTTCTAGGATACAAACATCACATTGCTTTAGTTATAGTTGGCAAACCAGAAGCACCATTGTTTTTCACTAAATGAAGGCTGTCATAATTCACATGTTAAAATCTTGCATGCCATAGAAGACTGGATGGTAATGTATGTTCATTATGTTGAGAGAGGTACAAGTATGCAATGTTTTGTGCATGAGCTGATCCAGCTTCAACAGTCTTTCCTCCTCTACTCTAGTCATGACAATGGTGTTGTCAGATGCTTTCCTTATTTCTAATTTGCCATCAAACATATGAATATAGTGGCCTTGCTAGCAAATGTGAGCAAGCAACAACAGATTTCTTTGCAGCTATGGAAGGTAGACTACATTATGCAGAAGCAAATCAGAGAGTCCATACAGTTTAAGCTTGATAGTGCCAAGTTCCTAGGGATTGAGACTTGATTTATCTGCAAAATACACTGCGTCATCTACATTGTGACTGAAATCTTCAAAAAATCTTTTCAAAAGGTCATATGGCAGGTTGCACCTGTATCAAGCAGCTATGCACATCTCCAAGAAGCAAAAGAAGTGTGAAACAGATCTTCAGTTACTCCAATATTGAAATGGGAAACAATATAATGAGTAGATTCATGTGCTTTACCTTCAGCTGGATCTGGTGTTTTACGTCTGTCTTTAATTCTCTCCCAGGGGATTTTACATATTGATACATCATGTCCATCTTTGCCAGAATGGATGCAATGAAGATTAGGTCCTTCTCCTTGATTGTGTTTACCACCCTTGCCTTTGAAATTCTTTCTTCAATGTCCTCTTTTGTTGCCACTTCTTTTAGGAGAATCATGTGACTGATTTTTCCCTTTCTAAGAAAGGCACACTGCTTCTTCAGGGGATTGAGTTGTTGTCTTGTTCTTCCCAAAAGCTTTCTCTTGTTTTGCAAACATCTAAACTAAGGTGTCAAAAGTAATGGACTCGAGTTGCTCATTTGCTTGCATAGATTCAATTAATGAGAGTATGTAGGGTAGAGGGCCTTGACAAAGGCTGTGGGAGAAGCATCCATCTTAATTCTAATGGCATCTACATCATGCTTGATGTCTCTAGTTTCAGAGGCTAGGGCTAGGGGGTCATCGTCTTTCAACTCAAGATTGAAGAGATTGAACATCAATTAAACAACCTCTAATTTTGAGTGTGAGTCATATAGATCTTTCAAATTTTTTAATGCACCATAAGAACTTGTAATTGAAAGTATATGATGACTCACCTCTTCACTTACAGAAGCAACAATCAGGGCATAGGCTTTGTTGCCCTTGTTCTCACAAATGGCTAGCTCTTTGTCCAATGTGGGCTTTATAGGCACGTTGTCCTCATCTCCTCACATATGCCTTTCCATAAGTCATTAAACATGAGGGTATGCTTGATCTTTTTGGATCATTCTCATTTGTTTTCTTCTTGATTTTTATCTTATATAGCCATTATAGCCTCCCGCTTTGTACTGAAATCATTGTACCTATCACAGTCCCATTGACCCCCTTTTGTGGTCATCGGTTGGACATTAATACATTTATCTTAGCCTAGCCATCCATTTATAAGTTTTAGTTATTGAATGAATCCATAGCCGTAATCTCCAGAGTCCAAAGCGATTGATGATTGAGATTAGATCTCAACATAACCTGAGACCAACGGTTGAGATTCATCTAATTCACTAATGCATATAACCTTTGCATTTCATTAGACTAATTCTCTTTACTTTATAAAAGTCAACTACTTTATAATTGCTATGGTTAAGAGTCCTTTTGGAAGACTTCCACATGTCTAGACAGTTAGACCTATGCCGAAGTACTTGTTCGATGCTACTATCATCAACATGGTTGACCCAATGAGCGGTGATGAGGGTTGTTGAGAAGAATCTTGAGGTCCGTTTGATATGGTATCCAAAGTTGTGTCAACTTTTGCTTGTGGTTGGTTGCTGTGAATATATGGGGCATTAAGGAAGAAAAGGGTGATCCTCCTAATTCTTTTTGGTTGGAGTGGTCCAACCTACTGTTTGTGTTTGAAAATCTCCCTCATGGGTAGAACTGGACTTCTTTTGTCATGACAACGAAAGGATTGGAGTGGGGACCACTTTAGTCCCAGTAAAGACAGTAATACCTCCCTCCAATCTTGTAATAGATAGGGCATTTGAAAGATGCTTATTTGATTCAATCTCTTGTAAGTGGAGAGCTGGTAAGTCCTATGAGGCCAGGGGATGAAGCCTCTCCTTTTGAGGAGGAGTCAGGACAACCCTCATCATCTTGTTCCTTAAATGTGGAAAGTTGGAAACTCCTGATGAAGTTGTTTGTATGAATACCACTTGTTGGCAAACAGAAAAGTTTCATTGTTGATCGAATTGGTACAGTTCAGTCATGCTATATTTGTTTAGCATTGAAGGCTTACATGACTTAATTGATCCACCTTGAATATTGTTTCCTCTTTGCCCCTCTGTTTAGAAGGGTTCATACCTCAAGGCTCATACCTCAATCATTTCATCTTCAAGTGGTGTCCATTGAATCTCACTTTGGGAAGTTGGAACTACACTTTATCTGCTCTCCAACCGAAAAACGATGGTCTACTGGATGTTTGTCATTCCTTGTCCTCTGTCAAGTCTCTGTCAAATTTCACTGCATCTATCAATGCACATCATTTATGTACTTGACAAACATTAGTCCTCTTGAGTCTTGGCTCAGCATAGAGTGGTTTGCCTGATCATGGATGGTAGTGCACGAAATGAAAATGCTAGACATTTATCAAAGGGAGATTTATCAATACAGCTATAGATGCGAATGTCTTTATTATGCTGTAAGGAAACTGATTATCCCTTGTCTTTAGGTGCTAATTGTTGTAATTTCATAGCAGTTGCACCACCAACGTATTTACCAATTTCATGTGTTCTTTTATGTGGGTGAAAGGATGTTCTCTTCATTAGCTTATATGTCTGTGAGTTGTAAGAGGGAACTCTTCTTTATTGTTGACTTAATTTACTACTACTCATTTGTGTCTACAATCATTTTGAATTAATAGCTAGAGTTAGAACATAGTTAATTCAATATCATAGTGAAGCCATAATCTTCTTATTACCCACAAACAATACTTACATGTGGACCAATGTCTTTGCTTGTGGTCATTTTTCTTCCACATGTAGCCATGAACGTCTATATCCATTAAAGATGCATTTGATACAAGATTTTGTGAAATATTATTGTTTATTGTCCATTTTTTTATGTTGAAAGTTGAAACCTTCTAAGGTTTGTAATCTGACCATTTAATAACTTATGCACCTATCAATGGGGCACTAAGTAGTGGGTTCTATCTTGCATATTGAAACCACATAGTTATGTCCCTTAAATTGGGGGCCATTTGTTTTCTGTTTAGCATACTAATGAATACTTATATCTCCCTTTTATTGATTTTTTTACTTAATTTGTATTAGTATTTAATTGACAGGTGCGTAAACTACTCCAACATTTTCCTCGTACTTATGTGAATATGCAAGCAGCTCAAGGCCAAGTAGAGGATGGGCAGTTGCTGAATTTCTTTGGAAGGATTTTATCTTCTAGGTATGCAGCCTTGAGTTTTATCCTTAAAATATTCCTAATATAAAACATGCATTTGGTATTCGAATTTTAAAGTGCACCTTGTCTTTTAAAAGGATGAAATTAAACCCGTATGGCAAGTTGTAAATTGATAAGAAAGACCTTGAGCATAGCGATGGTCAATGAGCTAGTTATATGATGATTCTGATCATTACAGTGGACTGTTGGGTTGGATTAAGAACTTGGTGTAGGTTTTGATGAACAATAAAAGCTGGCAAAGGAATGGAATATATTTTTCTACAATGGAGCAGTGGTAGTGGTCCAGTCAGTGATGCAGTGAGCCGTAATCTAATATCAAGGGATTGCCCACAATTGCAGGACAATGACAAATTGCTAGAAATAACACAAAAGCAGTTATATAAATAAGTCTCAAACATCAGCCCAGTTGAATCAACACATCATCTTAAGGGTTTTACTCATTCTCATAATAATCTCATTAATAACAATCAGACTACAAAGTTACAAACAAATGTACATTGATATCACATCACCATCCTGCAGAGTAGTTCTTCTCTTCTAAGACCTCTAGTTCAGATCTCTATTCTTGAACTCTTATCCTTGAGGTTTCTCACAATTCCCAACGAAGTTGGCAACCAACTGCTTTTCCCTCCTTGGCTTTATTCATTTCGACCATAATAGTTCATCTTCCTTCTCTGACTCTTGGCCTTCCTTGTACATTACAAACAACCCCAGTGGCCATGTTGCAGTGGTCTTCCCTATGAAGTTTTTAACTTTTCCTCCATAAGTATTATGACCCTTTGTTTTCCTCCTAAATGCTCCCCTATCTAAGTGTTGGGGGCACTAACCTTACGTAGTGCCTATTTTTCAACATTACTTTCTTTCTGCTCTCATTTCTAACAGTTTGTTGTGTGTCTGTTCTTGTCACAACCCTATGTGCATTTTCCCCTTGCAAAAATAGAAATGCGCGTCCTCACACAACTTTTTCATTGGCTTGTAAAACTTTTGATACATCTGTTCTGAAATCCAAGTGATCTCTATGTCTAATTTGTTCTTTCACTTCACCAGATTTTTTTTCTTCATAGCTCGTGTCTTAATCAAATTTTCTTCCAAAATACTTTTTGTTTAATCCATCTGCTTTTTAACCAATTATTCTTGCCAATTTGATTCAATGGTTTCATTCTTTGCATCACTACTTTCATTTGTATTATGATCAAAACCTCTAAATATATGTAAGTCTTGTACATTGAATTCAGATGACATGTCCAACTTGTTATCGCTTGCCGCCTATGCCTACCTACAATTTAGTGAGAAAAGCCTTTAACCCCACAAGGTGTGGTTGGTGGCAAGGAACTCAGAGAGGGGGCTGTCACACTAATGCCGACTCTCTCTGTTTAAGCTATCTCCTAGGTTATCTATGGGGAGTGGTCTCTAAAGAAAAACTAAGTTAAAGATGTGAGGTTTTAGGAGAGTGTTATAGTGAAAATGGATTACTTTTCAGGATTTATAAGCAAATATGATGTGAGCAACTTGAAATAAAAATGACAATTATTAACATGAGAAAACCATAAAACCAGTGCCTTATAAAGAATTTTGCTCAACAATTGAAAGATATATTTTCTTAAAGTAAAATGAAATGCTCCCAAAAGAGAAAGCAAAGGAACCCTGAAATGTAAACAAAAAATTGTTAGCACAAGATATTGCAAGATACAAAAGATGCTTTTGAGATAATCAAATTATGAATCAAAACATATGAAACATATCTTGCCAAAACTCAACAATTAGTAATTTACTTTGGAAAATGTAAAAAAAAGGAAAATGGTAAATGCTAAACCAAGATATCGATATGGAATTAGACTTGTAACATGAAATGAAAACACTTATTACAAAATTGATGAATGACAATACTTGCTTTTGAAACATTTCTTGAAAATAAACTTTGCATATGAAAACTCAAATCATCAAGAGACAAGTAAAGTAAATGTGATGGAATAGTGCTCTAGATTAATTTTATTAGATACCTCTACAACAAGATTGCAATTGAACTCTTCAATCCTCAGACCTCACCCTCGCCCAAAGATATGGATCTCATAGTGAGGAGTCAATAGAGGAGTAGAGGGTCCCTAAAATGTCTATTCAACCAACTTATGGTGGGGGTAAAATTTTAGTGAGACTTGGGGCCTTTCTATGCCAATATGCCTAGACGAGATGCAAGTTGTGTTAATTTCTCAATTAAATACTACATGCAATGCTTCAAGAGAAAGAGAAATGAGATAGTGCTCATTGTAATAACGATTTAAACTTGAGAACTGAACTGGAAATAAGCTCATATCTGTTGCACCAATTAATGGAAAGTAGACAAGTTAAATGGAATAGATTTGCTTTAAGATACAATTGTTTCAAGTGAAAGATAATGCTCTAATAATTACCAAAATGCTAGTTTTTGTAGCATCAAATGTGTTCTAGCCATGAGATTTGACAGAGTGACTAGAATACATGTAGTCTCCAATACCCAGAAATCGTTTCTGGAAATTCCACCTAGAGACGACTTAAGTAAATTAATTAGTTAGTTTTTAATATTTCCTAAGTCTAAACTTAGGAAATATGATTAATTAAAAGGAATTAATTAAGTCATGGTGAGAATGTTCTAGAAAAGTGCATAGATCGATTTCTAGTTAATCCTAGCCATCGATTCATCGATTAAGATTTAATCGTGGCCGTTGAAGTCTCAACAGAGGATTATAAGAAGAACTCGATGGGGCTTGGAGAAGAAACACCCGATTCATCGATTAAGATTTAATCGTGGCCGTTGAAGTCTCAACGGAGGATTATAAGAAGAACTCGATGGGGCTTGGAGAAGAAATACCAAATCAGTGGAGTATTCGATTTGCTCGGAAATCGATCTCCAGAATAGCAACATTCAATTGCCGGAGGTGATTCAGTGAGAGAGGGGCAAAGATAGTGAGGCCATAAGAAACTTTTCCAGTTCTAGTGAGTACATTGCACAGAGGCAGTGAGTGCCACAGAGAGGCATCACAGAGATTTCTTGGGGAGATTTCGTTTTGCTGGGGAGAAGCAGTGATTCAGTGCCAGAAGCTGGGCAGATTCTGGAGGACAAGAGAATCCATTCCCCAGACAACATTTAGTGAGACAACAAGAGGAGACGCAATTCTGAGCTTGTGGGACGCAGTAACTGCGTAGACTGACTTAGTGATTGCGCAGAGGGAGCCAGGAGCAGCTCAATTTGAGCTGAGGTTAGTGTCAGATCGCTTGTGGAGTGAGAAATTTTCTTACTAGTTTTTATTGCCAGTCATTTCTCTGTTTTGGATTGCTAGATTAAGCATCCATAGATTTTACTTAGATTCACTACTACTTAATATCAAAACCCTTAGCTATTGCACCGATTTTCTCGAGTTGGGTTTTTCCTGGGACTTAGTCCAAAAATAACAATGTCATATTGCGTGTGTGCATCTATTTCTTCCAATGTTTTTATTTTTGCCACAATATTTGTTTTGTGAATGTTGCAGTGTATTTGTTTCGATATTTTTCGTAGCACACAACAAATAATTTGTTTAATTAAATTAACAAATAGAAGAAATAAGATCAATTGCTGCAATAGGATTCGGGATTCCTAAATTTTCACACAAAACATATAGCATAAATTGACCAAATAGTGAAAGAATGCGTCTAAATAGTTATGAAACAATTAAAACTTGACAACAAGATGAAATGTTTTCACATAAAATGAGATTGCTCAAGTTTGTCAGTGTGCATCTATTTCTTCCAATGTTTTTATTTTTTCCGCAGTATTTGTTTTGTGCAGGTTGCAGTGTATTTGTTTCGATATTTTCTGTAGCACACAACAAATAATTTGTTTAATTAAATTAACAAATAGAAGAAATAAGATCAGTTGCTGCAATAGGATTCGGGATTCCCGAATTTTCACACAAAACATATAGCATAAATTGACCAAATAGTGAAGCATGTGTCTAAATAGTTATGAAACAATTAAAACTTGACAACAAGATAAAACGTTTATAGATAAAAAGAGATTGCTCAAGTTTGTCAGTGTTGAAACTTATGCATGCTAGAATTTAGACACAAAATTCAGCAAAATGGAATGTGGAGTAAATATGTGTTAATTTTAAGCATGCAAAGATGGAAATGAGGATGAGAAAGCTAGAAAAACTAGAAACAAAGTCAATCCACCCACAAAGGTCCTTCCTCTAAATGAGGAAGGGCAATGCCGTGGGAAAAATCCCAAGCTCCCACAAGCAATTTTTTTATCTTTTATTAATGGTTACAATGAGTAGAAAAACCTCTAAGAAGGTTGCCCAAAGAGATGAAGGAGATTTTTACAAAGATAAGAGCTTAGAAAAGCTAGATTCTCCCTCTCAAATATGACAACAAAAGAAAATGGAAAACTCTCTAAAAAAGAAATTTGTGAGCCTTAAAAGGCCCACGGCCTAGATAAGTTGCTGCTGTCCCTTAGTGCTTATGACCTCCCTTTAGAAATCAGTCCTTGAATACGTGGAAGGTCTTGCATGCAAGTCAGTTAGTAGTTTTCCGACACCTCTTCTTCAAGATCCTTGTTGTCCAATGCTTGAATCTATGGGCTGCAAAACGAAACCAAGTATTAGTGTAAAAAGAGAGAAAATAAACAAGATTAAATTACAAATGAATATACAAAACACTAGCTCAAGTAATGGGAGTGAACACCCATACTTCCCTAGCTTCGGAAATGGCTCTCGAATAGCTTATATAACATTGAAAGCTCTAAAATCAAAGAAGTATTTAGATTTGAATGAAATAGATGATCAAGTAGCTAGAGAATAATAAAACTCCCTCTTGCTCTTCGTTGGATGAAATACTTGGGGTGAAAAAATCTCTGAGTCTTGGATCGCTTTGAATCTAGGAGTGAGTTGATCTATGTGAGACTTCTTGTAAATTTTTGTAGATGTTCTATGCTTGATGCAATTTTACTTTTATAACAGCAATCACATAAATAGTTAAGTAAAACGCTGATAGAACATACCAGTGGATCTATAGAAGACAAACCAGAAACAGGAGAATGTGTTGGTGTGTTACAGCGATCAGCAGGATGCTTCAACCAGCAAAGTCTTCTTGGTCGGCCAACCCAAAATGTGTCACAACAGTCCTCAAATCAATTATCCAGTCAACTCAAAGTCAACCCCAGAAAAGTCAATGCAGTCTAGAAAAAGTCAACGCAGGGCAGCAACAAGAAAGTCAACGCAGCTCCAACTTCGGTCAACTGTTTGACCTCGATTTTTGTGCCAATGAGTACGGCCTACAAAAATCGAACTCTCCACAAAATTTCAGCTCAAACGGACCATGCGTTGACCAAAGTCAACGCTAGTCAAACTTGCCCAGAAACCCTAACTGCAGAAAATTTGCTGCGGTAAATTTCGTCCTCTAGCTACAGTGGATTTCGTCCTTCTTCTCACGTGGGAGATGAAACTGCTTCTCTTTCATAATCAGATAAGCTGTTGTGGATGAGACAAGTGAAAAACTCTCAGAGCATTGTTGCGTATTTATATCCATCATTGAGATGTGTGACACATCTGCCAAGGGTAAAAACCTTAAGGCCGACCTGCACTTAAATTTATTATAAATAATAAATTCAAAATAAATGTTCTGCTCATCAGATTAAAATCAATTTTATATCGATTTTACACCTCTCCGAAAGAGGAATCCAATACAAATATTGGAATCTTCATCTGAGCATCACAAGATGGAGTTTGGACCTAGTTGTCCAAATTTAACACTTCTCCCATGCCCAGATGGATTCCTGCATACAATACAAATAGATCTTCCCTACACACTTGAACAAGTATTAATTTGCAAAAAGACCAGACCAACATAATGAATAAAATAAACTAAACATTGTTCTGAAAAGGAATTGGAAAGCTTATTTCTAGAATACTACTCTAAATCAATGATATGTGCAAGATAGCTTGCACATATCAATCCAAGCTAGATGAAAAATATAAACTAATATCAATCAAATATGCAAAAAAATTTAAACATAATAGCAAGATCATGGAAGGACATCACCTCATAACGCCAAGAGAACACCAGCCAAATAGCCCCAAAGTCTTGTTTCTATTAGCAAATATGTAAGTACAAAATGACAGAGTTTCCTCAAGCCCAATAGCTCATAACATGATACCATAGTGAGAGCCCATGGATCTATCATATAGAGAGTTGGGAGCAAATCCCAAGAAATAATGCATATGAGAACTAAACTTGGAGCAAATCCCAAGGAAAGGTAAGTCAAGTTTGATGTGGAGAAGATAGAGACACCAGAGCAACATCAAATTCCATATGTGCACCTCAAGGGAAATTGAATTCCATACATGGCCTAGTAAACTCATCGATGAGTGAATTAAAGTACTCTGATAACTCCACTCAACCAATGCAAACTCGAACTAAGTGATGCCACATCTGTAGATGATCCCAAGGTAGCTCTACGTAGGTCCCTAGGAACTGCGTGATTCCTCCAAGTGAATGGTACACTTAGCTTGTTCACTCACGTTCATAATGCTCATAAACATTGAGATTTTGAAACACACACACACACACATATATAAATTTTTTTATTCAATAATGGATGATGGTTTACAAGGCTAGGGCGGTTCTCCTTTATAGGAGTTAACTGGCCACGAGCCCAAAAGACACGTCCCTTTGTACCGATTCCTCTTCAAAACTAACTAATTAACTTAGCTTAATTTAAATTATTAACTTAATTATTAATTGATATTTATTTATTAGTATTTTATCATTTTATTATATATATAGTTATGAAATATTTAATTCATAATATTGCCTCTCCCTTAAAAATGCTTTGCCCTCAAAGCATAGGCAACGTTGGGTGTTGCTGAAGAAAGCATTCTGTCTCCCATGATGAGTCTTCCTCTGGTAGTTTTTTCCATTTGATAAGGTACTCCTTAATAGTCTTGGATCGTAGTACCTTCTCTCTGGTAGTGAGTATGCCTTTAGGTTCTAAGATGATCCTTCCTTCTTCATCAGTCTCGGGCATCTCTGTTTGAGCTGTTTGATTTTGCCCCAACACTTTTTTGAGACTTGATACATGGAATATGTTATGGACCATACCAAATAATCAAAAAAATGGCACACTACTTATTTTTTTGATTATTTGGTATGGTCCATAATATTTAGGAGATAACTTATTTTTCCCTTCTTGTTTTAATGATAACTGCTTATATAGCTGAAGTATAACAAAGACCCAATCTCCTTCTTCGAACTCTCTTTCGGTGCGGTGCTGGTCAACTTGTTGCAATGCAATGTCATCGGGCACATCAACAACGATAGATAACGTTGCTTTCACCCAATGCGCAGAGGGGTAGGGGCGAGATAAGAGCGTGGCCACGCACTAGATGCATTGTTCATTTTTCATCAGCCACGACCTCTGTCGGATCACCGTTGCTAATTTGCGCAAAAGTGGCCTCCGACGTTGCTCCACTACAGAATCCACCGCTACCGTGAGGTCGCCTTGGTTGGAGATGAAGTGGAATCTTGGTCGTCTTGGTCGAATCACCGTTGCTAATTTGTGCAAAAGTGGCCTCCGACGTTGCTCCACTACAAAACCCACCGCTACCGTGAGGATCAAAGTCTTAAGGTTTGATAATGGAGGAGAATTCATTTCAAATGAGTTCATTGACTTTTGCAAGAAAACGAGAATTAAGGAGACTATCATACCTTGCAACCCTGAGCAAAATGGAGTAGCTGAAAGGAAGAACAAGACCATCATGGAAGCTGCTCGAGCCATGTTGCATGATCAAAAGTTGCTGAAGTTTCTATGAGGTGAAGTTGCTAACACAACAGTCTATGTTCAAAATAGGACCCCTCTTCAAGCCTTGGGTGACAAGACTCCCAAAGAAGTTTTCACAGGTGTGAAGCCCGATGTTGGACACTTGAGGATCTTTGGCTGCCCCGTCTACTTTCATGTGTCTAAGGACAAGAGAAACAAGTTGGAAGCTTCTGGAAAGAAGGGTACGTTTGTTGGCTATTGTGAAAATTCTAAAGCCTATAGAATATATGTACCTGGTCAAAGGAATATAGAGTTTAGTAGGGATGTGACATTTGATGAAGATGTTGCCCTTGGGAAAGCAAGGGATACTCCTCCCCCTGCTAATGTTGAAAAGAAGAATGATGCCATGGATATACAAGAAGGCCCTCCTATGACTAATCCAAAGGCTGAACTTGCTGATGATCCCTTGGAACCCATGGACCCCTTGGATTCCCCTCTGTGTGATCTTGCTGTCAGGAAGAGACCACTATGGATTTGTGTTACTTTACAGAATGCTGAGAGACATGCTGCTGCAAGAGGAAATTTTAGGGAAAGCAAGAATCTATGTTGATATCAGGGATATGTTGTGAAGGAAAATCGAAATTTTGGTGTCTCTCTCTCGCTCTCACATGCCCTAGATTGGAAGATTGAAGTCCCTCATTGTTTTTCTACTGCTAGTTGCTGCCGCCAAGGGAAGAATAGGTCGAAGTTGTTTTTGTTGGATGCTAGTGCCTTGAGAAGTTGTATTGGGTCCAAATCGAACTCCCTGAAGCAAGATCGAAGTATTTTGTCCAAGATCGAAGTCTCTGAAGCAAGCTCGAAGTTTCTAGGTCAAAGGAAGTGTTGCATAGTGTTGCTGCTGCTGTCAGGTCGAAAATAAGATCAAAAGGAAGGCTGACACCAAAATTTCGATTTTCCTCTTCAACAAATGCCTTTAGGTTAAATGCTTTTGGCTCAATTCCCATGATATTTGACACTTGCACCATATCCATCTTGTCTGGTGGTTGACATGGAGGTGGGCATAATGGAAACTTGAGCTCTAAGGGAGGACCTACTGGTTTCTCCTTTTGCCTTTGCTCATATTTTTTTTTTTCTTTTGATTCATACCAATCCACTTCATTGTGTATGATATCTTTTGGATGTAATCCCCATTTGTTCACTTATATCTCTTTTTCGCTTGGTATCTGCTCCTTCTCCTTTACCTTCAACATCAACTTTATCTAGATCAACATTTTGATCTATATCAACTTTATCATAATCATCTACTGCTTCGTCTTCTCCACCATCTTGATTGATATCTTTTTCATATTTATCATTTTGATCAACATCTTCTTCGTTATTATGGATTTCTTCATAACCTTTCTTAGAACGGGTTGTAGCTTCTGCACATGACTTTTCTAATTGCTGAAGCTTTTCTTGAATTTTTCTAGTGTGCTCAATTTCTTCAGGATCTACACGTAATGGCATATGGTACAATAAACTACGTTCATAGGCCTTTCATGACTAGGCATGTCTTTTAGACATGCCTTTTCAGTGAACTTAATGATTACTTAATGTAACCTTATTTTGATTATTTAATATTTACATTTATTTATCTGTTCTATTTGTTATGAATTATATTCATAACATGTACATTATGAGAGGAATACATTAAGGCTGAGGCCTTTACCGCCGCTTCTCTGTCTCTCGTATTTTTTATGTGTTTTGATTAATTTTCCTTCATGTGGTATCAAAGTGTAATATTCCTAATTTGCGACAGCAAATTGGAATATTCTATTTTGTTTAGTTTGCCGCCTATGGTTTGTAAATAAATAAAAAATGAGTAAAGAGGGTCTAAACTCACTTAAATGAAATAAAACATCCACCTAGTAGCACAATGTTGTGACTTAAGTGGGAGTCAAGGGGGGACCCAACACCACGTGGAGGAGGGGGCCTATGTACACTCTAGAAGTTTCTCCAAGCTTCTGTGGAGATAAGGAGGAGGATGTGGAGGAGAGAGAGAGGCTACATTGGGTTTTGGAGGGAAACCAACACTATAAAAGATGAAGGAGCCTCTTCATTTCATTCATGCTTGGATTCTTGGATTATTGATTATTGAGTGAGACATTTGTCTTTCTTTGGCACGCTGGCTGTTTAGCCCGTCTGCTGCACTGTTTAGTGCACCGAGTGTCTCCTTTCGGAGATCTCACCCTTAGCCTCGGGGGACTTCGAGTGCCTGCTCAGGCAAGGTTATTTTCTTAGCATCATCCTCCAGGACAGCGTTATTGCTGCAGCGGTGTAATACTGTGTTGTAGGGTGTTGCCGTGGTGACTTTACGACACCACCTCCTTTTCTTGTTTTTCAGAGGGAGAGCCTCTCTCTCCTTTGGAGGATCATATTGGGAGATATTGGAGCTTATTATCAGATCTTGGCATCAGGCCTATATGTTCTTCATGGTATACAGCGCAGTTCTTTCCCCAGATCTGCGTTATTGCTGAGGGAGCAGCGTTCCAAGGGTTTTGGCATCATTTTGGAGTTAGATCTCTGATTAAGGGTGATCCTTGGATTGGCCAACCAATCCAAGTATATTTCTGATCTGATACTGAAGTTTGCTTCAGAAATTCTGAATCATTCTTCAGATCTGCTGCAGTAAAACTCAGATCTGCTCCGACATTTTCATGTATTGCTGAAATCCCTAAGGGGAAAGTAATAAAGAGCCCTTTGGGCATTTTGTCTCATTATAGATCTTTGTTTTCATGTATTTATCAGTTTCAGATCTGTAATATAATAAATATAAGCTTCAGCCTCCTGGAGAAAACGCTGAAGGGTTTCTGGATCAATCTTTGTCTTGCGGCACCTCTATCTTGAGGGGTTTTCTATATAAAACTATTGTTTAACCTTGCTGAAAGCCTATGCCTTGTTCTAAAACTCATTCTCTGATTATTTATAGTGTTATACATCATATTCCTTCAGAAAATACGCTGCCCTTGCTTCAGAAAATTTCTGCATATTCAAAGTCTTGGGAAATCAGGGTTTTTATTGACTAGTCGGGAAGGAGGAACTGTTTAACTTAGAAAAACGCCTTTGTTTGAGCTGAGATTCGACATGGAAGTCCCTCTTGACCTATTCTAACATATCCCAGAACCTTGAGACGTCATTTTACGCAGATTTCCTTATACACTCATTTTAGGGCCAAAATCCTCACTTTTCCCCGCCTTTTTTCCCTTAAAAGCTGAGTAAAGGTTTCTTCTGTTATTTCTTTTGGTTGCTGAGAATTTTCAGACATATTATATGATAGCTGAAGCCATCATAACTGAAGAATGCGTTTTTCAGGCATGATCTGCTGAAGAATCCATTTTTGGGATATTACACAAAGCCTAAGGATCATGCTGGGTTTGGGTTTGTGATAAAGGTGTAATTGTATGGAGAATTGAGTAGGCATTGTTGAGCTACTGCAATGAGCGGTATTGAACCTGCTGCATGTGAAGAAGCACACCTTTCAATATTAGAGTGACCTTATGAGTAGAGTTACGAAAAGGAATAGGTCGTCGAAAATAATTCATGTCGTGTGGAGCCGTGGGTAACCACAACTTCTCATTTTGTTGTGTGTGAAATCACATTTAAAAGGTGTGTTATGTTGGTAATCAATGATCACAATTTATTTCTCTCCAACGTAACCAAGGTTTAAAGAACAATTGCATTTCCATACTGTCAATAAAGGCTCCTTGTGCTGTGTGTTGCGGCCTCATAAGAAGTGCAAACATGGCATGCGTGTGTCCCTTGTTGTAGGGAGCATCAATGTAGCCAAGTTGATTAGCGACATTGAAAGACGCGACAGAAATGTTCCTCCTCACACTCAATGCTCTACATTCTTATATTCAGAATTTGCAATGGATTTAAAAATCCACGCATCCATCTAATCTACTGCATATTATATAAATTTTGCACAAGAACAAATGTTATTACACGGTATTTTCTAGTCAGGAAAGTGTTGCAATACATGTTGCTTTATATCGGTGTTTTGCAGAAGATTATAATAGTAATACTGATTTGATTTCAATGAGTCTCTGCCTAGAATTCAGAGAACATGTGTGGACATTCTTTTGTTCACTTTGTTGGTCAGTGGACCAAGCAAAGGACAAACAAATCCTTTTGCAGTGCAACTTGATGGAGTTTTTCAGAGATGTATCAGACTTGCAGCTGACTCGTGGTTCGTGGTTTGTTTTTCTTTAGATTGGAGTTTTCAGCATCCAGCTTTGGCGGTTTTTCAGGCAGTGATTTTCATTGAGGATCAATAGTTTTAGCATGAGAACTTGGAAGATGGTTCCTGGTACTTATTTTGGATTTATGATTGAGGGAGGGAATGTTAGCCTTACTCTCATGTGATAAATACAATTCTAAGTCCGAAATAATTAAATTAATTATTATCATGAAAGTTAGGATTTAATCCTACCTTTTTAGATTGGGTTTGTTCCTCCTCGATAGGAGTCAGTTTAGGTCTAGTTGGTTGAGAGATTCTCTCTAACTAGTTAGGCTCCTAGATTAGTGTGTGGTTGAGATATTTGCTCAGCCAAATTGTCCAATATAAACTCACTATCTTGAGAGAAATTTCCTCATGTATTTATATTTCTATCATTTTCATTATTTTTACATTATGGGACGAATACATTAAGGCTGAGGCCTTTTCTGCCACTTGTCTGTTTCTAGTATTTTTTATGTGTTTTGTTTAATTTTCCTTCATTAGTTAGAGAATAATTTCCAGTTGCTGCAATAGATAAAAAATTTACATGGTATCAGAGCGAGGTTGATTAGCCGGAGAGCTCTTAAAAACGAAGGAAAGGTATTTCACAGCTCAGCAAGGGCAACACAGTATTTTGCTAGGAGGCCGAGTTGCGTGAGAAAAAGTTTGATTTTTTCTGAAAAAGGGGCAGAAAGTTTCGGTCCTTCCAGATCGAGTGATTCCAGAGGCAGAGGGAGCAACTCAAATTTTTCGGTGAGCAATTCTCTAGTTGGACGCAGACGTTTTTTCAATAGTTTGCTAGAAGTAGAGCCAACGTCGGGGTGGAAAAGAGGAGTAGCACACTATAAATTCGTCAACATAACCATGGATAGAAGTAAAATTCAGGAGACTTCAGATTTGTCTTCCATATTGGAGGATGAATTTGCTTGCTTATCAGGATCAACTTCACAAGGTGTCTCGTATATAGACAATGGAGCATCAACTCACATGACAGGGGTTAGAGAATATTTCTCTAGCTACAAGGAGCAGATGGATTTCAAGATTACTATGGGAAACAAAACAAAATGTACTCCAGTAGGGAGAGGTACCATAGATTTTAAGAGGGAGTCAAGAGCAAGCACCAATGCTACAGATGTATTGCATGTGCCAGGATTGGGTATGAACCCGATTTCAATATCCCAGTTATAGGATAAGGCGTATGATATTCACTTCGTAAGGAAGAAAGTGTATGTCAATCACCCAAGATGGAAAAAGGTAAGGCAAATTGGAGTTTGAAGTAACAGATTGTACCGGTTACAGATTGATTCTCCAATGGCACTAATAGGCAGTGATAGTAGCAGTGGGAAGGAGATGAATGAGTTATGGCATAGGAGAATGGGACATGTACACCATGGAGCATTCAGGATGCTCAGAGAAACAGTGTCAGGGGTTACAGAACTTGGCACGAAACACGATGATGTGTGCAATGGATGCGTACTTGGGAAGTATGCTAAGGCAACATTTCCAAGAAGTGACAACAGAGCTAATGGAGTGTTAGGACTCATACATTTAGATATTTACAGCCTGATGTCCACTAGAGCTCACATCATTATTGAATATTTCATCACCATTATTGATGACCATTCCAGGAAAACCTGGATCTACTTCTTGAAGACCAAAGATGAGGTCTTTGATCGTTTCAGAGAGTTTAAAGCTCTCGTAGAGAATGTGACAAGGAAGAAGATCAAGGTGTTTTGCTTAAATAATGGTGGAGAATATATTGATAAAGAATTCACAGATTTCTATACGAAGGAAGACATCAAGAGAGAATGGACAACTCCATATAATCCACAGCAGAATGGTGTAGCGGAGTGGAAAAATATAACCATTATTGGAGCTGCAAAGGCTATGCTATCTGACCAAGATCTACCCAAATATCTATGGGCGAAGGCATGTAACACGATAATATATATTCAAAACAGGACTCCTCATAGAGCATTGGCGAAGAAAACATCAGAAGGAGTCTTCACAGGAAAGAAGCCAGAGGTTAGCCACTTCAGAATTTTTGGTAGCGTTGCTTATTGCAACGTGCCAGATGATAAATGTACCAAACTGGATCAGACTGCAGAAAAGGGGTTCTTCGTTGGATACAACGAAACCTCAAAGGCATACGTAATCTACATTCATAGCAATAGGAAGATTACAGTAAGGTGAGACGTAAAGTTCATGGAGGACCGAGCTTTCAGAAGATCTCGTGAGATGCTTGCTGGTAATCAGAATCAGTCAACAGAAGCTCCTTTGGTTTAGCAGTAGGGGCAGCCAGTGGGACACAGTCACAAGGGTTGAGTACAGTGACCAGTGCCAGTATTTCCTCAGGTATAGGGAATCTGAGAAGTTCTCAACATATGGAGTGGCAAACGCAGGATGAAGAGGAGTTGGTTGAACCTCTCGCGACTAGTGGTTGAGCCAACAGATAGGTTCGTCAGACATTGAGAGATGCAGAGGAGTTTATTGGAACCCTTAGGACGAACAAAAGACAACATAGACAACCTGACAGTTACCAAGCGTTGGTGGCTCAGGTTGCAGAACCCTCCAACTTTCATGAAGCTGCACAACATCAAGTGTGGGTAGATGCCATGGTAGAAGAATATAGCTCTATCACAATGAATGATGATTGGGAGGTAGTGCCAAGGCCGGAAGACAGATTAGCTGGAAGACAGATCAGTCGTAGTTTCTAGGTGGATCTACAAGATCAAATATGCTGCAAACGACAGTGTGGAAAAGTACAAGTCTAGGTTCGTGGCAAAGGGGTATGCACAAAAAGAGGGGATAAATTATGTGGAGACCTTTGCCCTAGTTGCCAGATACACTTCTATCTGGTCAGTTATATCCCTGACAGCTTAGATGGGATGGCAGATTCACCAGATGGACGTCAAGACAACCTTATTGAATGGGGTGATAAAGGAAGAAGTGTACATATAACAACCAGAGGGCTTTGAGAATCATGAGTGTCACACTCATGTGTGAAGATTGAAGAAAGCTCTATACGGATTCAAGCAGTCTCCCAGGGCATGGTATGGTAGGATTAACAACTACTTGCAACAAATGGGATTCATCAAGAGTGACACAAATCCCAACCTTTACTATCTAATGGTAGAGGGTGAGCCACTCATTCTAGTTTTGTATGTGGATGATCTCTTTTTGACGGGATCATCAGGGCTTATAGAGGACTACAAGAGAAACTTGACAACAAAGTTTGACATGAAGGATTTGGGGTTGATGCACTATTTCCTAGGATTGGAAGTGTGGCAAAAGAATGGGGAGATCTTCCTTGGGAAAGGAAGATACGCTACAAGTATTCTAAAGAGATTCAAAATGCAGGATTATAGACCGATGTCTATGCCCATCATCACCAACTGGAAGAAGATAGATGCATCATATAACAAGGATGTCAATCCCACCTTGTATAGACAACTTATTGGATATCTCATGTATTTGGTCAACACTAGGCCAGATATATAATTCGCAATCAATACCCTAAGTCAGTTCATGGTAGAGCCTATTAACCGCCACTTCGTGGGTGATATCCCTAGGAGAAATTTTTCTCCATGATGGACCTCAGCTGGTAGCCAACAACACCTTGCATCCTCCTACTAGCTCGTTGTGCCATTTCTCCGCCACCTGAGCCAATCATGTGGTCCCTCACCCATCTGTATTGATCGTATGTTTGAAGGTGGGCCTCCCTATTCTAAAGGTATGTCTTGTATTGAGCATTGGGTTTACTTATCATGGATACTTTTGGCCATGGATTGATGGGGGGATTTGGAGGAAAGAGTGGGCTTAGTTTGTGCTCCTATCCCCTTGATTTCTTTTGGGTGTTACCCTTGCATCTTAGTCCCGTGGGATCTCCTTTATTGACCATTTGGTTCTAGGTTGGTACTACTTGGGAAACCCCAATTTTCGGTGCGTGGTCCCGCTCTTTTATTTGCATATATTGGTCCCCTTCCACTCATTATACCCGCATTCATCATTTCTCCCACCTGGGTCCACATAGCCCCCATGGGTCCACACAGGGTCAACCTCCCTATCCCCTTGCCCCCACCTTGGGTCAGGTTTGGAATGGTTCCCCGAAGGGTGAAGCAGCTAAAAGAAAAAAAAACATAATTGGCCACACTTAACAGGAAATGTACCACAAAATGCAAAAGATGACAGGGACAAAAATAATTAGCACATTAGCAAAAGCCAATGCATGAGCTTTGCCCCTTAACCATGGCCATCACCCTAGTTCCATAGGTCCTAGATGAGCCGCCTTTGTCATACAGGAACCCATGATTGTCCCAACCCCTGGAGGGCAATGAACCACCGTATCTTAAAGGGGTAATCACTGCTATATTTGACACATCATGCTCTTATCCTCGAGCCCCGAGCAGTTAATTAAAGAAAATTCATAAGAGGCAAAAGGCATATAAATAAGGGTGGAAAAATCATGGCCGATACACCTCATGTACCACGATTGCTCCCTCCTACACATATATACCCTGGTGTGGGCTTCCTCGTATCTGGCTACACCTATGCCCCGATATGTGGCCCAGGATTACCCCTCTCATTCCCTATTCCATTTCACTTATTTATCACTTGCCAACCCCATTCAAAGGATGTACCTTGGACCTACTATCCCCTTTAAGGGCTGAAACCACTTAATATTAAATAAGGTACATGGCTAACCCCCTTTGGGGACGCTGGCCAATGAGGGCTGACGCAGAGGCTGCAGAGGCAGCGCTGAGGGTTCTAGTGGGCCAGAAGGGGCTCGTGATATGTAAATCCCGAATGAGGGTGTGATACAACCATATCTTCTATCTCCGAGTGAAGGGTACAAACCGCCGTGTAATTTCTCTGTAGGGCCAACCATTTATGGTGCCCAGAATGTTGTATTCAGATTCTGCATAATAATAAAACCCTCTAGAGCTGTTGCACCAATTTTCCCGCATTGGGTTTTTCCGGGAACATTTGTCCGAAAAATCATGTGTAATCTTTTCACATGTGTGTATTATTCAGTAAATGATCTGTAGATGTGTAGGCTGCAGTTAGTGTTTACTTTAATGTTTTTCTGAATAATTCAGTAAAATAACTTGTTAATGTTAATTAAACAAGTAGGTGAAGTAGATCTAGATACTGCAGTAGGGTTTCTGTTTTGAAACTTTCACACGGTATTAGAGCATTGCAGATCAAGTTGATCCACTAGCAGAGCGGCTGAAGAAATTGCTGCAGAGAAGGTAGCTGAAGCAACAGAGTTCCAGGAGAGGGCAACGCAACACCGGAAGGGACGCAGCCCAGCCAGGCTGACGTAGAGCCAACTAAGTGACGCAGAGCCTTCCAGAGTGACGCAGGAGCAGCCTGCGCTGCGCAGAGGCTGCGTTGAGCCAGTCTGCTCACGCAGAGGCTAGCCAGAGGGACACAGTCCGTGTTTTGAGGTTGCTGTGCAGATTTACCAAAGTCTGGAAGCAAATCTTCTGATCTTCAGAGGTTGCTGGTGTGGCAGAGGTTTTGTCGGTGCAGAGCTGTGCAGAACCGTGCCTACCAAAGGTGACAAGAGCGGGAGGAGAACAGTTACTCAACAGATCTGCGCCAAACAGATCCGAGATTCAATCAGGAGGGTGATTGTAGAGAACTGATTTAGTTACTTTTGGTGGAGGGCTTTCGGGAGGGAAATCAGTTGTCAGAGGGAGCAACTACTATTGGGGTTTCTATTGCTAAGAAACCCAGATCCAGTTTTTTGTTGAGTGTTGCAGCAGAAAGAGGGAGAGGAGTATCTGCTCCGACAGATTTGAGTAGAGATGGTTACTCATGGAATGAGAGATCAGGATAGGTTGGATAGCATGTCCAACTTCGTTATCTGGAGGGCCAGGATCCTGACAGTCCTGGATGAGTAAGACATCAAGGACCACGCTGAGAATGTCCTAGCTGTGCCTACCAATGCAGATCCCCTGAAGAAATTCAAAGAGAATCAGGCGTGGACAAAGCGCTTGATCATGGATGGAGTCAAAGATAACGTGGTTCCACATATTGCCAGGAAGAACACGACAAATGAAATGTGGACAACTTTGGACACGATGTATCAGAGAGGCTCCGTCTAAAGGAAGATTCTTCTGGAGAATTAGATGCGGTTGTTCTAGATGCAGAAGGGTGAGGAAATCGATCCCTTTCTCTTTAGACTTCAGACTATCCGGGATCAACTGATTGCCATGGGTACCTCTCCGGATGAAGGGATCTTGGTGAGGACTACCCTGAATGCAGTCACAGAGGAATGGGAAACGTTTGTCCAAAGCATCTTGGGCAGGGCAACGTTACCATCCTGGGCAGATATGCAGATATGTGGGCAATCCTCCGTCAAGAGGAAATTAGAAGATTTACCAAGAGGCAAAGCAACAACAACGGTATAGTCAAAGTAAAGAAATAGGAGGAGGAGGATGTAACCCTTGCATCAAAGGGATAGAGGCAACAAGGGAAGAAGAAGAGGGACCTATCCAAGGTCCGATGCTTTAATTGTGGTGAACTTGGACACTTCGCCAACAATTGTCCTAAGAAGAAGGACAAGGGATCTTCTGAATCCATGGCAGCAACAAAAAAGGTGGACGATGGTAGTGACGATGACGCATCCATGAGTGCGCATGAGCCACGTAAGTGGGGCGATATTGATCTGTAGAGCAACTACAGATGGAGAGAGGCAGGCTCCTTGAGGTGCCCAAACTCTGGGATCACATATGAGCTATGGGAGCCTTAAGACGGTAGCGGGACAAGTGGAGCAGTGGTTGCAGGGGATCACAGTGAAGCGGAGGGTAGAGCTGGCCCCTGGGACACTATAGATGGGAGCAACGCAGTGCAGAGGCAACAACAATGTAGAAGCAACAACGTAGAGGCTGATGGGAATTCAACAGCGCGCGCATAGGGGGCAGTGCTTACACAGTGCAGAGTTGCAGCAGCGCAGCAGCCAAGGGAGCTTTAGTGATGAGGTGCAACCCGACTGACTTTTCTGTCAGTGATTGGGCAGGGGTCCTTCAGTTTCTTACTTCTCAGCAACTAAGTTGCAGTGCATCAGTTAGCAGTGGCAGTGTTATGGGCAGCACGATGTAGCAAATTGTGAAGGAGCTGCACTATGGATGTAGCAGTGACATGGGCAGCAGTACATAAAGCAGCAGCGCAGTAGATGGAGGGCAGCTGGCCAAGCATTAACAATGCAGAGAACGATGCCGAGATAAGGTAATACTTGGTGTGGATGTATTGCTAGAGCACACTCCTCGCTAAGAGGGAGTGTTGAGATTTTGGGGTAGCATCGGGTGTGCTCTAGCCCTGAAACTTTGTGGAGGGGCTAAGACACACTAGACCTCCAAAACCCAAAAAGCGTTTGGAGAAATTTCATTTGGTGTTGAATTTATTCTAATAATTTTTTTTTTTTTTAATGAGGACCCTAAGTCTAACTTAGGGAATTAGAAAAATTAAAGTGAATTAATTAAACACATGTGATGAAATGTTCTAAGTGACGTGGATCAAGCAATCTTTTAATCTGAGCCGTCGATTAGAGATTAGATCATGACCATTGGTTTTCCAACGAGAAAAGTATAGAGGAAAGGCTTGGGGTCAGTTGGAGACACACACACACTGGTAGAGCACTGCAGCTAAGTTGAATTTCTGGGGTGGGGTTTGCTGAGAAATTTGAAGCGAGTTTGCAGTGTAGTGAGGGGCAGAGATTGACAAGGGATGATCTGATCCAAGGTCGAGAATACAACAACAGAAGGGCAGTGAGTACCAGACAACGTAGAGCCAACGAGGAGGATGCAGTTCAGCCAACAGCACGCAGAGTACTGCGTAAGCCCAACCATGGTGATGCAGACCCAACCAGCGCAACGCAACACCAACTAGGGTGACAGAGGACCAGCCAGGGCAGCGTAGCACCAGTCAGGGTGATGCAGTGGGGACGCTGGCCAGTGAGGGCTGACATAGAGGCTGCAGAGGCATTTAGATTCTGTATAATAATAAAACCTTCTAGAGCTGTTGCACCAGTTTTTCAACATTGGGTTTTTCCGAGGACATTTGTCCGAAAAATCTTGTGTAATCTTGTCACATGTGTGTATTGTTTAGTAAATGATCTGTAGGTGTGTAGGCCACAGTTACTGTCTACTTTAATGTTTTTCTGAATAATTCAGTAAAATAACTTGTTAATGTTAATTAAACAAGTAGGTGAAGTAGATCTAGATACTGCAGTAGGGTTTATGTTTTGAAACTTTCACAACAAATAGATATTCCCTACACGCTTGAAAAAATATTAGTTCGCAAAAGGATTAGAGCATCATAATGAAATAGGATAAACCAAACATTCCTTAGAAAATGACTTGCCATGCTTATTTCTAGAATACTACTCTAAATCAATGATATGTGCAAGATAGCTTGCACACATCAATCCGCGCAAGATGGAAAATATAAACTAATTTTGATCAAACATGTAAATGAATTCAAACACGATAGCAAGATTATGGAAAGAAATCACCTCATAATGCCAAGAGAACACTAACCAAATAACCCCAAAGTCTTGATTATATTAACCAATACACAATTAAAAAATGACAAGAGTTTCCTCAAGCCCAATAGCTCGTAACATGATACAATATGAGAGCTTATGGCTCTATTAAATAGAGAGTTGGGAGCAAATCCCAAGGAAGAATGTATGTGAGAACTGAACTTGGAGCAAATCCCAAGGAAAGATAAGCCAAGTTCGATGTGGGGAAGACAGAGACACCAAAGTAAAATCGAATTCCATATGTGCACCTCAAGGGAAATCAAATTCCATATATGTCCAAGTAAACTTACCATGAGTGAATCGAAGTACTGTGCTACCTCCAGTCAACCACTGCAAACTCGAACTAAGTGAAGCCCCTTCTATAGATGATCCCAATGTAGCTCTGTGTAGGCACCTAAGAACTGCTTGATTCCTCCAGTGAAGTGCATAGTCTGGCCAAAGGAAAATCATAAATCCTCCAAGTGAAGTGCTACGTGTTGAAGCACTCAAGAGAATTGTGAGAAGAAACCCCCACATGATCTTCAGTCCAAATATTCCACAAAATATTCCTTTATTGCATGAGCTCTTTGAATAAATTCGATTTTCCACATATGCAATTGTTGCTTTATCTCTGGGAAATTCGATTTAATGAAATAATGGTGTAGTAATGATGCAGTGTGCTCAGTCATCCTCCACATGTTTGTTGACTCAACTCTTTGACTTAGGATAATTTCCAAGTCATTTCCACGTCATTCTGTTACATGGAATAATTTATTTCATCTATTTTATTTAATTCTAGCGTAATTAATTGCCACAATTTCCACTTAGCTTTGGAAATGTGGGTTTTGAGGATCCAAAGCACATTATTAACCCCTCAAAGTGTGTCATAGTAGAAAGTTGAGGGTGAAAGGTGTAATTTTGATTACTCATACCCCATATAATTTCTTTAAACAACACTTATTACAATTTAATTACAATTTTTATTGCAATTTTTGACTCGCCGGAAATCTAAAAAATAAAAAAATGACTATCTAGACGTAACCAAATTCCACGAATTTTTTTGTGTGATCTAGTATGGTAATATACATTGACTCTAGACGCTAGGACTCACCCAAGGCCTCACCATCAAGCCTTACTCCGTCTTTGGGGTAAAATTGGAGGAAAAAACTCAATAAATTATTAAGTCTTGATGGGGAGATGATAATTAACGGAGTGAAAAAAACCTCTCAGCGTAATACTCACTTGTTGGCAAGGTCTCAAGCTACCTAGGCCTGTTATGGACTCAATAATCACTCAAAACTCATCATTACTAGCACCACTTATTACAATTCCCCGTAGGGTGTGGAATCTTGGTACAAGAGAAAATGAAGTAGAAGTGGAGTTTAAAAACTCCGGTGATCTGATGATATCTGATGGTATAAGTGTCCTTTGGTTCATCCTTGGGCACGGAGTCTTCATATAATCATCAAGTGCTACTCCAGTGGTCAATAGGAGGAATCACTTCTAGTTTTCACTCTTAGACTCTTAGTTACTTTTTTTTTACGGATTAGTATGCAGTTTTTTGTAAACTTTTAGAAGCAAATGCTTCTAGTTCTATGTAGTCACTAGTTAGGAGTCAGGACTTAGTACATTGGATCATATTTGGACTCATAACATATATGAGATACTTATTCATTCATGATATTTTGGACATTTATTGATATTATGCATTGTTTGGACATGGCTTTATTGAATACCAATGAAAAATGTTTTTTTAGTTCAATATATGTGTATATCTTTATCTATTGTATTCATAGATTTTTTGCCGATCCATTAAAACTCTTCGCTCTTTTGCCTCGCCGATTTATCGCTGATTCTGAGTCTGGAAACATTGGTTTGAGTTATTGACTGAATCCATAACCTTAATCTCCAAAGTGATTGATGGTTGAGATTAGATTTCAACATCACTTGAGATTAATGGTTGAAATTCATCTAATTCAGTAATGACCTTCGCATTTCATTAGATTAAGTGACTTTATCTTATAAAAGTCAATGACCTTAATAAGTAATTGCTAAGGTTAAGGGTCAATTAGACTACTTCTGCATGTCTTGACAGTTAGACCTGTGCAAAAGTACCTGCTTGAGCTACAAACCTCAACATCTCATGTACATCTGTACACTATGTTGTATACATGAAAGCTACATAGTTTGGTATGTCCTCATCCCAAATTTTGGCATCCCCCCTGCAAATGGGGATGTCTGGAATTTCTCTGTCAGTCGGGGTTCTTCTAGACATCCCTGCTGCTGGGTCATGGTTTGAAGTGAGTAAAGTAAGAAAATTTTCATGAATTGCTATTATTATAATTTTTTCCTCCCATCACATTAGTGAGTCTGACCAGTGTTTTTGGACAGCATAAAGCCTCAAATCTTGAACCAAAGGAACCATTTTTTTTGATGATATCTTGCTGGTGCTCAACAGTGGCTGTAAACTAATAACAACAGTAGATTTTGTACACTTTTTCACTCAAATTGACATTGACACATTGGAGACACATTCTAAGTTCGATTTTTGGCTTTCTTTTTGGTAAATATTGGACAGTACTGGATTTTTGAGAATATCTTGATGGTGGCTTGAAACATATAACACCAATGATTTTTTTGCTGATTTTACACTAAATCCTCCTGCAAATTGTTTAAAATTCCATTTCTCACCCCCATAGGATGTTGTAGCTTTAATAAATGATAATAATGTGAGTGTGTTTTTCAAAATGACACTTGATTGTGATTCATTCTTTGTTAATAATCATCAACAACTGCTTACAGATCACTGGGTCATTTTATATTTTTATATTGCTATTTAGTATATAATTTTATATTTGGTGCAGGGTCCTGTTCATTAGGTTATGTCCCTGACGTACCCTACCATCCTGTGAACTTTTGGGCCCTATTCAGACATACTGGGCATGCCTTCCTGCATACCTGTATCCTGCCATATCAGATTCTTGATTGAACATTGCTGATAATGTGTCCAATTTCCTGTTAAATTTTGTATCTTCAGTAGAGGGAATATATGAGGTTGGTTATTAAAACTTTTGTTTAGATCTGAATGGAATCAATGGAAAACCTTAGATAACACCTTGATCTTCCAGGCCAATATAAACATAGCCCAAGGCAAGTTTTGTATCTGTTGGCTTTCATGCCCATGACAAGCATTTTACAAAACAAAACTGAATAACGTACTATATTGATTCTTGAAGCAGGAAATATTAGTGTTCTCATCAAGTCTCATGTCATAATTGTTTTATACTTTCAAAACCAATAACCATATTTTGCTTTCTTTTATCTTCTAGGAGTCTTTCACTGATATAGATTTTGTCTCCAGTTGTTTTGACAGTGGATGTTTTATTTTAGAAATGAGTCTGAATGCTGTGTATATTTTTTGACTAAAGGTATGGTACATAATTTTTGCAGAGGACGAAGGGCAGGGTATAGCGGTGGGATTGTTGAAGTTATTATTGGGTGTGAAATCCCTAGCAATGATGAATATCTTACTAGAAGTGATGAAGATTATCAGGATAAGGGAAAAAGGACTGTTTATATTCATTTGAAGAGATATTTCCGTGGAGTACGATTCACAAGTACTTGGATTCTTGATAAATTACGGTCGAAATATAATGAAGGTGATCTAGTATCAGTGAGTGGTAAGGTGGGTATCAGGTCCCTGTGTTCTTTCCAGTAAGGCATCGGAAAATCATAATTAGTGATGCTGGAAAATCTCAAAGTCTTGTAGTTCAAAATTCTGGTCACAGTCTAGAATTCTTATTGGGTGCTTATGATGATTTTCTAGACCATTACATAAATTTATTAGTGTTTTTCCTCTTTGGCATTTGAGTATTCTATGATAGTCTTGTTCTCAAATTTCCTATTTTTGAGTTAATGACAGGAAATTTAAACTTAGCTCTATGATTTTTGCAACCCTGTTTACGACCTCGTGAAGTTTCAGGTTTTTATCACCTTGTTTCTAGATTTCACAAGCATCCTTTATAGTAGTTATTGTGAAGCTTGCATGTTTGTTCTTCAATGATTTTAAAGTCAATAATAAGATAGTTTGGTGGATTAAAATAAAATGTGAAAGGAATGTTGAGTACTCAAGCAGATTTCTAGTTTTACATGAATATTTGACTTGGAGAATAAGATAAGATAAACTAGTTTTGTTAATTTCAAATAATGACCACAATGTTGGTCAATGGGTCTCAAAAGTAAAACAAGTGTAAATACATGGTGGAAATATGAAAGCAACTACTAAAAGCAGGAGAGGTAACTAAGTAGCCAACATAATTAAAAGTAGTAAAATAAGATGAGATAATTATATAAATGTTTTTCAATATACCACAAAAGAAGGTCAAGAGGAACAAGATATTACTTTCAGTGTTTGTACAAAGCGGGAGTGCCAAGACATCTCCTAAAAAATGCTAAAAGCATAAATATAGTAAGATCTAAGAGCAGGCTAGAGACTAGCCACTAAATGTGTAGCTAAAAAGGAAAAACTAAAAGAGAGCATAAGATATGGCACTGGTACAATAGAAATGTTGGAGAGTTGAAGGCTGATAAAATCTTGGTATTGAGCAAAAGAGAGAGGATGTGAAAACCTGGTGGAACTTGTAGCCAAGGAGAAGTGAACAGACCAAGAGGTGGGCTGGTTGTTGGAGTCCTCAAGCACCGTGAATGGTGTTAGCACTTCGTAATTCCTCTAGGCTGAGGAGAGGAACTCAAAGGTAACCACAAACCAATCTTTAGGGCTGGAAGCTAGCCCTTCCAAACCCAGAGAGGGCTCTCTCTCATGAAATCTTCTGGATCTTAGGCTAGGTCTATAGATTAAGGTGCAATAATTTAAACAGTTTGATGGCAGGGGAGAGGGAAAATTCATTGGGCATGGAGTCAAATTAAGCTAAAGATTTTTAGTGCTATGATGGGAAAATGAAGAATCATTAGACAAGGGCAAGGTAGGCAATCCTTTATGGTGTCTTTGTCAAATTTTGTTGTAGAGAGGTGAGTGAAAGAATAATGAAATTGATAATATCTAGAGCATCTAGCTGAGGATGAATTTTAGATATTATGTTGGAGGAAAAACACTGAAATGTTTTGTTACTTATAGCCGGGAACTTGAAAGTGAATTCTAAAATGAATTTGTTTAACTAAACATTGAATACATAACATTTATGCATGACTATAACAGAAGATAAAGAAACATAAACAAGAGATAAACATCACCATAAATGATTGACACAAGAATCCCTGAACAAGTAGACTTCAGCCTTCATCATTCACTGAAATTTCAAATGAAACTGTAGGTCTGGGGCCCCTCACTACTGGAGTCAGATTGGGCATCGGCTGAGCGAGTCCAGATTCTTCTCTTGTGCCGCTTCATCCGGTGCAAGCAGACAGTTCCGCAAAGCATCATCTTAGCAGAGTTCGGAGCTAAACCCTTCCGTTTGGAGGCAATTTTCAGGATAGTCTTCTATCTTCATCGGATCTGTGGCTTGGCAGACACGAGAGAGGGAAGGGACAGGTACCCTTACCTGGCCTATTACTCCTCGGAGAATATCGCTCATACGCAGACTGGCCGCACCAAACACTGGTTCATCGGGATGACAAAACTCCTTGGTCTCATCAGTGTCCAGACAGATCATCTCCTCCCGTTCTAGTATTCACTTAACGCCTCGGGGCACCTTCTTCCAAACCAGCAGGAACTTAACAAAATAATTAGGGAGGACATCTACAGGCAGTACATTCAAACCACATGGGTCAATCCTCCGGGTGGTCTGCGCCCAAAGATGGCCTTTTACGCTGAACACTTTCTGGAGATCAGAGATGGACTCATCACTTGACCCCCTTATACCCTCCAGCATTGGATGCATGCCACTAGGATCCCCCTGGGGCAGCTCAGAGTTGGGTTGCACAGGCTTCGAGTGGAAACAAACCACCATATTGACAGGATGGACAGGATCTGTCAACTTTGCCACTTGCAGGAGGTGGAAACCGAGTCACACTTCATCTTCAGATGCCTGGTCTACTATGAGATCCGCGAGCACTTTTATTGCTTATTTAGAGGCCCCCAGAGCCTGGCCAGCTTCCTTAGATACCCTGACCAGCGATGCCTGGCTCTCTACCTCCAGGAGACTTTCAGATACCGTTCGACTCTACTCCAGCCTCCATCTACTTTGGCCACCACACAGAGGATCATAGACTTCTTTAGAGTACTCTCAGCACCACAGGGCACCAAGAGAACCTCCGATCGATCCATAGACCATGACTCCAGATGAGTGCGGCTCCGAGAATCTCGTCCCACTAAACCCCATCAGCGTTCCAGAACTAGGCAACCCCCCCCACCCAGGGGGCGCCCGAAATCCTCCAGGCAGTAGCGGGTACAATCCAGATCCAGTTCCTCTTCAAGGCATCAGACATTGACAAGTTTCCTTCAGTCCTCTTCTATCGGCCTTGGGTGTTAGGAGAAGGAGTCTCTCTCCATTCAGGAGGCTCATCCTTCTCCTCCAAGACTTCCTCATCACAGCTCATTGCCATAATGTATCAATCATTCAGTTATCTAGACTTTACTTTTACATTCCTTATAGCTTTGTATTAACCGCTTTTATGAAGAAAGGGGACCGTTTGGTCCACCAGCTAGTGCGCTGTAATCATTGTAACTAGCAGTCCCATTGACCTTTTTGCGGTCATTCAATGGACATTAATAAAATTATTTTATCTTGTACAATGCACATTGTCTTTTCTCTATCACACATTGACCAACCCTTTTCTTAATCAAAATTACATCATATATACATAAAAAATATTAGTTCCTCCCTTTAGGAACTGAATTCCCCAAAAAGACTTTGTTTTTTGTTTTTAGCAGCGAATATAGAACCACCGTCTACAAATTAGGAAATTGTTTTGACTAGAGGAATCTTTAACAAAATACATTGAATGCCTGCATAAGGATGAGGCTCGAATCTTCAAAACACTTCAAGACACTTGTCATAACCATATGAACTAATTTCAAGAGGTCAGGGGTCGAATTGAGAGGTTAAATTGTTGACTGTGTAGAAGTGCTACAAATTTGCTACGTTACTTCCTCCTTCAGAAAAACACAGCAAAAACGCAGCGAATTTATCATTCTCATGCTTCTTATCATCTCCTAGATTTTTGAAGGTGTCAGATAGGTGGAAGACAACTTGTAAAACATCAAATACTTATTAGAAAACATCTGTCTGAACTAGAAACCTCCATTCTTGAGAATCATCACCTATAGAAAAAGCGCATTGACAAAGCGCAACAAAACTTCATTTGTATGGGTTTTACCAGGTGTTGAAGTCTCTGACCGAGCAAAATAGTTGATAGATGATATTGAAAACCTTAAATACCTTCTTTGAACCTTCATACATAAAACGTTACCCACAAGAGCTGCTACAAAAACGTTACCCTTCTTTTGAACCTCCATACATGAGAGAAATGAAGTTTTTGCCTTTTTTCTTATCAGATTGGTCAACTGAAGTCTGTGGCCTTTTGATTGAGCTTTCTACTACTGGTTGGACATCCTTTGCCACCGATGAGTGTGTATCTTTTTTGCTTTGAGGACTATCTGAAAGTTCAATTGTCAACTTGGATGAATCCAAAAATGCTTGCCATGACTGTTTTTTCTTCCTCAGCTCTTCCACCACTAACAATTTGATCAAGGTGAAATGAAAGAGACTGGGCTCCAATTGACTCTTTTTAGCTTGAATCTTGTCTGCCATCTTACCAATGCTCCTAAACAAGTAAAAAGGTAAATTTAAAGGCTTTTTACCTGTGAAATGCATCGACAACCTGAAGTGGTGCTGAGATAAATTGTAAATTTTTGAAGATGTTCTATGCTTGATGCACTTTTACTTCAAACCCGATACCAAATAGCAATCACTTAAACATGAAAGTAAAATGCTGATAGAACATAGCAATAGATCGACGAAAGACAAGCCAAGAACATACTTAACTTTTGATCAACAAAATATATGTGTTGTGGTGCGTTACGACGGTCAACACGATGCTTCAACCAGTAAAGTCTCCTCACGGTCAGCCAACCAGAAGTGTCACACAACCCTCAAGACAACTCCACAAAAGTCAACTTGAAGTCAACGCTGTCCAGTCAATGCAGAACAACAGCGGCAAAAAGTCAACACAACAGGTCAAAGGTCAATGTCTAGCCTCGGCATATATGCCAATGAATGCAGCCCTCAGAAATCAGAAGTTTGGTGAAGGTTTGAGGTCAAAAGGACCAAGCGTTGACCAAAGTCAATGCTGGTCAAATCTGCGTTGAAACCCTAGACAGATCCGTATCAGAAACCCTAGCTGCTGTTCCACACATGTGAGAAGAAATGCCTCCAATAGGTGATCGAACCAATCAAAAACAAGAGAGAAGTGTGTGATGAGTGGATGATGAAATGACCTCCAAGTTTTCCCATTTTATATCCATCTGTGAGGGTGTGTGACACATCTGTTGGGGCTCCAAGCCTACATTACAATTCTGGCCGACCTTGCACATAAGTGGAATAAATTCAAAATAAATGTTCTGCTCATCGGATCAAGATGATCTTTAGATCAATCTTGCACCTCTCCGAAAGAGGAATCCAATAAAAATATTGGCATCATCATCTGAGTAGTACAACATGGAGTTTGGACCTAGTTGCCCAAAATTAACACTCCCTCTCAACTAGGGAGGACTCCATACACTAGTGCCATCCAAACATCGTGCGTCATCCCGCCGTAACTTGCTTTGCTGGCTTCTTTATTTCAAACGGTGAGTCACAAAGACATCACTCCCGGCTGACCCGAAGTCAGCTCAGAGGTTCGAAACCACTATAGGACTCAAAGGAGTCTCATACTAACCTGAAGTCAGTTGGAGGCCCAAAGCCTCACTTGGACTCAAAAAAGTCATATACTAACCCGAAGTTAGTTTAATTGACCCGAAGTCAATTTGAGGTTCGAAACCTCACTAGACTTGATCCTAGATCAAGTGGTTGGACACGTGCCATCCTAGACATAGAGAGTACGGCAATTTCCAATGCGTCCATTGGTCTTGCTATCGGTCTCTATCCACATTTCCCACCTCATTGGCCAAGATGAGAGGTACTTCCCATGAGTCTGGAACTCCACGGGTAGGATGCATACGGGGCATAGATCAAAGAGGGGTGAACCAACTCAATATCATCACGGTGGGGCGGAAGCACACAACCAAAGGTTCGGCAAGCCTAGCCCCATGGTTTCTTATAGCTCCAAGAAGCTATCCCCAAAGCCCCTGGAGCTCCCAAAGCTCATCGTCCAACGGGACCCTCAAAATAGGGTCGTTCCACAATTCCAAGATTCTCACGGAATGTTAGGAACAAGGTTACTTAGAAGCGGGAGCGGGAGCGAAGCGCGGAGCACCATTTTTAAAAGTTTCCGGGTCTGGAGCGTTTTCGGGAGCGTTTATATATATATATATATATATTTTTTTTTTTTTTAATATTTTTAATATTTTTTATATTTTGATGCATATATGTCAACAAAAACATGTAGAATGATGAATTAGACATAAAAAACATAAAAACATAGATTGAATCATATAACATCAATCATCTAGAAGTTATAATCTTCATCAACCACCGCCCACGAGTTAGAAGCATACAACATATTGACTCTTGAGTCTCGCAAATCATCAATTTGAAGGTTTCAAGCTTTCAAAATTCAATATATAACATTTATCATCATTGATAATTTGATATATAACATTTATCATCATTGATTTCAAATTTCAATATCTAACATTTATCATCATTGATTCATTGATTTCAAAATTCAATATACATTTATCATCATTGATTCATTGATTTCAAAATTCAATATATAGCATTTATCATCATAGATTCATTGATCACCATATAACTTTCATGAAGCATCCTATTCATAATTCATAATGACTTGTAAACAGTAAACTTATAAATGCCAACTTCAAAGTTTCGCCTTTCAAATTCAAACTTCAAACTTAAATTGTCATTAAATATATGAAATCAGAAAGAGTCAAGTTTCAACTGTTCAACTGTCAACAACAAATAGAAAATAGTAAACAACAAATATATTTTATCTGGCTGGCCCCTTGCCACGCCCACTAGAAATGTCTAATTTTTGTGAGCCACGAGGAAATGTTGGTCTTCTAGTACTCTCAGGAGTACCACGACCACGACTAGAAGGTGGAGGCTGGATCTGCAAAGGAACAATAGTATGATATCGAGGAGTGGCACTGGCACTGGCACTGGCACCCGCACTGCTACCAGTAGATGGTGGGACTGGCCCTGTGTGTGGCGGTGCTGCTGATGCTTCATCATCATCCCTAAAAAGTTCTGCTTCCAATTCTTCCAGATGTAACGTGCCGTCCTCCAAATTATCATCCTCTGGGTTGTTGTCCCAGACTCTGTATGATTGATCCTCATTTGTCCGATCACAGTAATGGCTCAACAACCTCAAGTTATAATGCACATAAACCAAGCTTTCAGCTCGGTTTTCATTCAGCCCGTTTCTTCTCACATTGTGTATAAAGCTGTAGGTGCTCCAACACCTCTCTGCAGAAGAAGTGTTCACAACCTGTGAGAGAACTTTTTTAGCCAACTTTGGCAAAAGTCCCATGCCGCCATATGATTCCCACCATGTGAGAGCATCAAATCTATCCCTGTCTTCCATTGCATGGAAAGAACCAAAGTTAGCAGTGCAACTGAAGTATTTGCCTAATTCAAGGCGCAATCTAGCACAATCTTCCCTGTCAGGTACCAATTTGTCCAATGCCTTCATGTACCCCTCTTGTACCTCTGGATCTGTGTGAGGTTTCACTCTAACCCCACCTCCAGGTGCAGGTTGGCCCAACCAAGATGGAGAGTAATATTTTGAAGTAAGGATATATGCCAAAGCATGTAGTGGAACATTGAGTTTATTCCACCATGCACACACACAGTTATGAATCATAGCATACAAGTTGGGATCATTATCCTTAACAATATCTTTTATTTGCCCCAACATGCTATCCATTTGCTCATAAACCTCTCCAATCACTGGTTTATTAGTATCTGCAAAGCGAATCATGTTATAAATGGGCTTTGTAAAACTCACAATTTCCCTCATACGTGCCCAAAACAGATGGTCAAGGGTGGTCTCCTCCACATGTTCGAAATCTTGCCTGTCAACTATTGTTGCCGCCCTGTCCTTTAATAGCTGCCAGTGTGGGCTTGATACCATTGCAGCCAATGACTCTCTTACCTTCAAAAGGTGCCTGAAGGTGAGGTAATAGCTAGCAAATCTAGTTTTTGCTATTTTCAACAACTCCAATTTGGAGTGAGCACGGAAAAGCCCATGGGTATTGCTATGATTTGTAATAAATTTGATCATTTTTTTACCTCTCTTGTACAAATCACCAAGCCATTTGAATTGAGGTTGTTTGTTTTTGATGATATCATGCATCAAAAGGTTAATTGTGTGAACCAAACACCCAGAGCAAAAAATGTTGGGGTATTTATCCTCAATAATTGCTCCTGATGCCTTACAGTTAGCAGCATTATCAGTGATGACCTGTATGACATTGTATGGCCCAGTCTTTTCAATTATATCAAGTAATGGTTCTGCAATGTTAATGCCGGTTTTGAATTTATCTGAATAATCATAAGCTGCCAGGGAGATTGCACCACTAACCGACACAGCCAAAACATTTATCAATGGTTTTCCTTTTACATTGGTCCATCCATCAGAGACAATGGACAGCCCATGCTCATTCCACGAACTTGTCATTCTAGCCAAATAATTGTTTATTTTAGCTCTTTCATGATCAAGACCCACGGTTCTGGCCTTGTCATACCCAGGGCTTTTGTATCCTTTGGGGGCATCATTAATGGCAGAAACCATTTCATGCCAATAAGGTGAGCGAAGAACATTGAATGGCACCCCACATGCATATAGAAACCGATAAACTTTTGAATCCACATCATTCCTACACCCTTCGTCTAGGAAATCGGATATGGTTCTACGCCTTAATCCAGTGCCACTGCTTCAAAAACCACTGGCATGGGTGGAAGTTGAACTTGCTTGTCCATGATGTGTTGGGCCTGAATCAATGAAACCCCTAGATCTTTTAGATGATCTCTGTAGGGCAACCAACTCTTCCTTCCTATATATCTCTCTCTGTGGTGCTGGCACAAAAGTACAAACTTTGATTCCAAAATTTTTAGTTCCATCCCCTGGCATTATCCCACAAAGGTGCCTTCTCAGACGGGTGTTTGAACCATGGTATTGCTTATTGCAATGGGGGCAAATAAATTTAGTGGTTCCACCACCTTTCCCTCCTTCCATTTTCTGAACATATTTTCACAAAGGAGTTTGGTCTTGTTTAGTTGGGGAATCTATGTTCTCGGGTTCTCCACTCCCCACTTCCTCCTCAGCATAATCCTCCTCCTCTTCAGGATTTTCTTCAGATCCACCATAACCCTCCTCTTCATCCTCCTCTTCTCTGATTTGCCTCTTTCTTCTAGCACTCTCCAACACCATTATCACAAAGAAAGGAACCAAAATGAGGAAAATCCCTAGCCATATAGCCATGATGGAAACAAGTTTCAAGTTTCTAGCCTGCAAAACAAATGGAAAAATGCCAAATGGGAATAGGAAATGCAACAAAGGAAAAAAACTATTCATTTTTTAAGTTTTAAATCCAATAAAATTCAACATTCAAGAAAAATTCAAGTTTTCATTTTTAAACAATTTAACAATCTACAAATTCATCCTAGAAAATACTAAATTGGATTAGAAAGCCTACCTCTTTCTTGCAATTCTCTTGTCAGCCTTGCTCCTTGCTCTCCTGTCAGCCTTGCGCTCTTCTTGCTCTCCTTCTTGCTGTCTCACTCAATTCAACAAACAATAAAATGTAAAATGAAACCCCCCCCCATTATAAAAAAATCAATTTTTCACTTAAAAAAATTTGCGCGCGGCGGGAAGCGTTTTTTGTTTTGGGGAGCGTTCGGGAGCGAAAGCTCCCCGAGCGCTTCCGGCGTTTAAAAAACGCTCCAGAAGCGTTTTTTAAACGTCGGAAGCGCTCAGGGAGCGTTCGCTCCCGAGCGCTTCCTGAAACGCTCCCGAAAAGACAGGGAGCGTTTTAACAGGTTCGGAAACGCGCTCCCGAAAACGCTCCCGTCAGGAAGCGTTTTCGGGAGCGCGTTTCCGAGCGTTTCCGAAACGCTCCAGCACGGAGCGCGTTTCGGAAACGGGAGCGAAGGGGGTTTGAAGCTTCCCCGCAACCTAGGTTAGGAACTTGACCTTCCCCAAGGGCTTAGTGAGAATATCTGTGCCCTGCTCATTAGTTCCTATATGATCGAGCCTTACGGCGCCTCGCTGTACCATATCCCGGATAAAATGGTACCTGATATTAATGTGCTTGGATCGATCATGGAACACGGGATTCTCTGACAAATGAATCCCACTCTGGTTATCACAATGGATAATGGTGGTATCTAGCACATGCCGGAACAACTCACTGAAGAGATTTCGCAACCAAATAGCTTCACAATAGGCCATACTCACTGTAATGTATTCGACCTCAACAGTGCTCAAAGCCACTGACTTCTGCTTCCTGCTCATCTAACATATCGAAGCAGACCCAAGTGTGAAGCAGCATCTAGATGTGCTCTTGCGATCCACCACATTTCCAGCCCAATCGGCATCAGTATATCCATGGGGCCTCAAACACCCGGCAGTGTATGTCAGCCCACGGTTTATCGTGCCCCGAAGATATCTCAAGAGATTCTTGGCACCAACCCTGTGAATGTGATGAGGATCAAAGTTTCACTGCAAAACATATGTCCGGACGGGAGTTCACTAAGAACATCAATGCTCCTACGAGTTGACAATACTCGGTAGGATTTCCCAATGTGGGCCCAACAACACTTCCACACAACTTCTTGAAGTTGAGTTCCATCGGTGTCGACACGAACTTACAGTCCACCATACCAAATTTCTCCAGCAGCTTCACAAAATATTTTCCTTGAGAGAGGAAAATCTCGTCAAGTCTCTGCTAGACCTCCAAGCCTAGGAAGTAATGCATGAATTCTAGGTATTTCATCTCGAACTCAGAAGCGAGCTCCCTCTTACACTGATGAATGAGAGGGTCAGCTCCTGTTAGGAAGAGATCGTCCACATAGAGAACCAGAATGAGAGGCTTTTCTCTATCAACCTTGAAGTAAAGGTTTGGATCAACATTACTTTGAGTGAAGCCCAACTTCATCAAGTAGCTATCTATCCTATCGTACCAAGCCCTGGGGGCTTGCTTCAACCCATAGAGGGCTTTCTTCAACTTGCATACATGAGAGTTTCTATCCTGGACTTCGAACCCCAAAGGTTGCTCCACATACACCTCTTTCTTTATCGAACCATGCAGAAAAGCGGTCTTCACATCCATCTGATGGAGACTCCATCCTTGCGTGGCAGCTGTTGAGAATTTGGAGGGGTTACGGTTAATACAAATTCTCTTCTTGATAATTACTTGTGAGCTTGCTTATGTATTCTCTTCTTAGTTAATCTTTCATCAAGTCAATTATCAAAGTACTTAGTCAAATGTAGAGACAGAATTATTTTCACTTGTAATTGAATATCTTGAAATGTAGTTAGGAAGGCAAATCTCTGATTTACCTTCCTCACTTTCTCCCACCTTTAGATTAGCCTTACTAATCACTATCTTGACCATTGACAAATTCTTTAAGATCAGAAATGTATGCATTGTACCATTCCTGCACCTATCTGCAGTCTAGTTGCACCAATCCACAACCCTATACCTTGCTGTACCTATCCGCAATCTGAACCTTCCTGAACCTTCTGCAATCTTGTACTCTCCTGCACCTTCCGCAATCTGCACCCTCTGTACCTTCTGGAATCCGTACCTTCCTGTTCCTGTTGTTTCAGATTGAATCCGCATTTCTTGTGCTCTAAATGAGCCGCAGGACAGTCATATATGTAGATGACTTGTCCAGCTATTAGGCCGACTTGGTAGCTTGCAAATTAGGCCGACTTGTAGTTTATTTTCTCCAGCATTTTATGAGGTATTACTTCACACATATTCCCATATTGTTTAGGTTGTTTTCTCTATATTTGGAGCTTGTCTTCCAACACTTCTGGAGGGCTGTTGAGAACTTCTTTACAAGGTCTTGGAGCATATTCATCTGAACTGGATCCTTCATGATTTTGACACTTAATCCTATTTATACCTAGAAGACAACAACCTAATAGACATCAAGAAGAAGTCTATCTACATAATAAAATCTTGCTCATGAAACCCATGAAGCAAGTACAACAAAATACATTTTATTATATTTGTCTCCTTCTTTTCATAATTACATAGTCAACATGAAGACCGACCTAGTTACATTTTACAACACTCCCTCTTAACTAGGGAGGTATTCATATAGTTACATGATCACTTTGAAACTAAAGAAAAAAATCGGATTGGTAATCACATCTGTATAACATCATATCAACCAGCATTGTCCTAATGCAAGGCCTTGACTAACAACCCCATCTCTTCAACGAGACAATGGGCTTCAATGTTGGCGAGACACATGACTTATAGACACCTTCGCCATTGTCTCTCCAAGGTACATACTCCACCCGGGTGTTCCCAAAGTATGACCTTCTTGGACTATTCTTCTCTTGGGTAGGGAAAATTTTAAGGATGGAAAATTATTTTGAAGTTTAAAAAATTGGCAAATCTCACTAGTCCCTAATATGCAGACTATAAAATTTTTATTGATGTATTTGTAAAACTATTCAAATTTATAATGATATTATATATATTGTCTATATAATTTTGGCGATTTTTAGGGTGAAATAATTTTATATTGTAAAATTTGGGTGAATCATTTTTATAAAAAAATGGAAATTGGCGAATCTTTTTTTGGAAAAACCATGGAAAATTAGCCCACCTGCGAATATTAGCCCCTAAAATTTTCCATGCTCTTGGGTAGCTAGCCCTCAAAGAATATCGATCCTCGACTACTCTTATCTTGAATGCCCTAACAAATTCTCAAAGAGTATCAAATGCCAGATGATTACCCAATCCTCCATTCTGTCTTCCCAAGACCAGAATGATGTGTCTATCTCTCCCTCTCAACCAGGGAGGACCTATTCCACAAGGGAATGTACTCATTCCTAAACAAGGAATGTACCTAAGCTCATTCTTAGGAATTACCAAGTTTCTTCCAAGAAAGAAACTTACCATCAGGCTCCCTCTTAACCAGGGACCTCCAGCAACAATGGTGAGACACCCAGTTGCTCATGAAAAATTCCTGTCCTCGAAGTCATGGATTTCGATATTGAGGATTCTCCAACTTTTAGCTTCATAGGGCATAGATCATCCATCACTTTCATCCTGAATCATGTTAGCTATCGGAAAGTGATTCATCAGACTTCCTTATCTGGTCCACTGTTATGCCATGCTGCTTTCCTTCGAATCATCTCCAAGGATCATATATCCTTTCTCATGATTAGCAGCCTTGAACAAGTTCATTCAGATAGACATATACATATGAACTTTTAGAACAAAAGTTACCTTAGTGATGATCTTTCACCATGACATCTTCCTGTAGGTATCGACATCCTTCATATAGATTGACACATCTCCTAATGATATGTTTTATCAAGGGTCTTCTTATTTACTTGACTTTTGTCAGAGTCTACATATCCTCCCAGGAGATCTCCTAGTCACATCTTCTTGGCTTCTGGATGATAACTACCTCTTGATATGGTTGCATTTCATGATCTTCTTTCTCCCTGCACATTCCCGGGGACTTACAGCCTTTCTAGTTTCTCGTTCATATACAACTACCTCATATTCCATGAGGACATATTATGTTGATTTCATCTGTCCGTGCACTAAGAGATACTCCTTCACAGATCATACTTATAAATACAAAAGTTCATTACCTGCAACCATATGACATGACTTCACAACATCTAATGTTAGCATATAAATATATACATACCTCATACCCTTTTTCCCTTGAGTCATCCTGTTGCAATTTCTCAGGAATGAAGAGCTTCATTCTCTTGGCCCGCTTCATCTATACGTCATCACATCCCAGAAATATGTTTCCATGATGACCCTTGCTCTTGATGATTACTTTCTATTAGCAAAGTTTGTCAAAGAGGTTTTTCCGGAGCTGATTCACCAGGAGCTCCTGCCATGCTTTGATCATGATGCTACATTGCTTCCTATCATATAACCTACAGAAATCAGTTCCTTATTTATAAGTTTGCATGATTTTCCTTGAACTTCTTTTCTTCAGCTTCCTCCATCATTTTCGGTGATATGAGCTTCCTTTCTTTCTCCTATTGAGATTGTCCCTTTAGGACCATCTTTCTTGTAATGTCCATAAGTATTCCACTTTTCCTAAACTTTCCTTTTCCTTCTGCAAATGTTTGAGTGTTTTATCCTTCAACATTTTTGCCCTTGATTTGTCTTTTTCCATCTTATTTATTGCATGGAATAGTTCTTTCATCTTATCTTATATTCTCTTGATGTCTCCAATCCTTCATAGGCTTTTCATGACTTTACTTTCTTCGAGGACTCTGACTATCCTCCTCGTGCAAGGATTCTTGGTAACCCAACCAGCTTATAGATCTCCCTGCAAAAACAAAGTCATTTAACCAAATTTTATTATAGAATGAAAGATACTTACTTGATAAGTGAAGATAAAGTCTTCAGCTTGATTTCTTCGATGGCGGTGGAGAAAAGATATGTTAGTGCTTTCTCTTTGGATGATCTTCTTCAAAGTTAAGGATTAGATTCTTGTTGTAATGATGATAAAACCTTCTTTTGGTTGTTTATGTCTTTTGCTATTTCTGTCATGAAACCGAGGTCTCATTTTTGGTACTGAAATCGTTCTTTTAAGATAGTACTATATTGTTGTGATTACACTGTGAGTTCTCCAAGATTGCGGTGTCAATATATACGTATATTTAGTCATATGATTGCACTGTGAGTTCTCCATTCCTACACCTATCCACAGTCTAGTTGCACCATTCCACAACCCTATACCTTGCTGTGCCTATCCGCAATCTGAACCTTCCTGAAACTTCCGCAATCTTGTACTCTCCTGCACCTTCCGCAATCTGCACCCTCTGTACCTTCCGGAATCCGTACCTTCCTATTCCTGTTGTTTCAGATTGAATCCGCATTTCTTGTGCTCTAAATGAGCCGCAGGACAGTCATATATATAGATGACTTGTCTAGCTATTAGGCCGACCATTCTATTGGTATTTAGGCCGACTTGGTAGCTTGCAAATTAGGCCGACTTGTAGTTTATTTTCTCCAGCATTTTATGAGGTATTACTTCACATATATTCCCATATTGTTGTAGGTTGTTTTCGCTATATTTGGAGCTTGTGTTCCAACACTTCTGGAGGGCTGTTGAGAGCTTCTTTACAAGGTCTTGGAGCATATTCATCTGAATTGGATCCTTCATGATTTTGACACTTAATCCTATTTATACCTAGAAGACAAGAACCTAATAGACATCAAGAAGAAGTCTATCTACATAATGAAATGTTGCTCATGAAACCCATGAAGCAAGTACAACAAAATACATTTTATTATCTTTGTCTCCTTCTTTTCATAATTACATAGTCAACATGAAGACCGACCTAGTTACATTTTACAACACAACAAGGGCAATAATAGATCGGATGGTGGTATAGCGGGCCACAGGTGCAAATATATCATCATAGTCTATGCCTTCCTTTTGAGAGAAGCCTTGGGCAACGAATCTTGCCTTGTAATTTTCAGCACTACCATCAGATCCATGCTTGATCTTATAGAGCCATTTCGAGGTGACAACAACTTTGTTCTCCAGTTTCGGGACCACATCCCAGAGATCATTCCTCAAAATGGACTCGTACTCTTTTTGCATAGCATCCTTCTAGACTTGATGCTTTACGACTTCTTCAAATGATCCAGGCTCAGATTGTACAATTGTACTCATGGCTGCTAGATACCCTTGGTATCTATTCGGCTTCTTGCTTTCCCGGAATGTCCCCCTCGGGGCCATATGTCTCTCGGTATCCTCAAGAGTATCCCTGAGCCATGAGGGTCTTCTCTTCATTGAAGGATGTAGATCAATAGGGTCCATTTGTCCTTCAACATCGGGCATCATCAAATCCTTCAACTCTTCTTGCTTTCTTGTTCTTTCATCATGGTCTTCCTTGGAGCTAGGAAGATTTATCACTTTCCTCACGGAAGCATCTTAATCGAAGGTAACTTCGTGGCATATCTCCACTTCTCTTTGTCCAGGCACATAGATTCTATATGCCTTCGAAGTTTCATTGTAGCCCAAAAACATTCCCTTCTTTCCAGAAGCATCCAACTTGCTTCTCTTCTCTTTCGGCACATGAAAGTAAATGGGACAACCAAAAACTCTAAAATGAGAAACATCAGGTTTCTTACCAGAGAAGACTTCTTCGGGAGTTTGGAGTCCAGTACGGAATGCGGGCATTGATTTTGTATGTACACAACAGTGTTCACAGCTTCTTCGCATAGAAACTTCGAAAGACGTTGGTCACATAGCATGGCACGGGCAGCTTCCACAATGGTCCTATTCTTTCTTTCAGCAACGCCATTTTGCTCAGGAGTATACACGGTTGTGGACTACCTCTTAATGCCAACTTCTCTGCAAAAGTCATTGAACACGTTTGACTCATATTCGGTGCCATTATCGGTCCTTAAAATCTTGATCTTCTTTCTTGTTTGATTTTCCACCAAGGCCTTGAAGGTACGAAACCATTTGAAAGCTTCGACCTTCTTCTTCAAAAAATATATCCAGGTCTTGCGAGAGAAGTCATCTATAAACATCATGTAATAAGAAAATCCTCCCAAGGATGTCACGGGCAGCATACCAAATAAATCAGAATGTATCAGTTGCAAGGCGTCAGATGTCTTTGTGACACTTGAGGGGAAAGGTCTTCTTGTATGCTTTCCTTCAACACAACCCTGACATACTCCTTCATGATCATTTTTGAATTCGGGCATTCCTGTCACCACCTTCCTTGCTTCGGGAAGGGCTTTTTAATGAAGGTGTCCAAACCTCCGGTGCCATAATTTGGTTTGATGAATTGTATCACAAATCATAGCCCCCAATGGACTTCTTCCAACTTGGTAGAGTGTATCAACTCTAAAACCAATAGTGAGAGCTTCCTTGAAACTCTTCTTCCAGATGCATACCTTTCCATCAATGAATGCCACCTTGAAACATTTGTCTTCCATGGCCGAAATAGACATAAGGTTCTTCTTCAAATCAGGTACATACAATACATCTTGCAATCAGAGGACTTGACCTCGAGATAAATGGAGGGTCACAGTCCCTGTCCCTTTCACGGGATAGGTGGCATTATCTCCAAGGATAATTTGCAAATTAGTATCCTTCTCAATCAAATCAGATAGGGCTTCTTTAAAACCAGTGAGGTGCCTTGAAGCGCCACTATCAATCAACCAGACATCCAGGGTGTCGGGTGGAGATGCAGCAGAGAGGGCAGATACAAGAATGAATTTATTTCTTTTATCGTCAACAACATTAGATTCATCATACTTGGAATTTCTTGACCTTTTGAAAGGTTGCCCATTTCCATTACAACCAGAGGGAGCCTTCCTCTTTCCTTTGAACCTGTTGTTCCTTTGATTGCCATTCCCCCTGTTGTTGTTGTCATCATCCCCTGGAGAATCCCTTCTATTAGGGCATTCTCTAGCATAGTGGCCAAACTTGTTACATGTGTAACATCTTCCTTTCTTTCCTTAGGCCCCTGCTCTTCCATGGTTCCTCGGACCACCATTGTTCTTCTTCTTAGCACGAGCGAATAAGGCAGCATTACCCTCATTTTCATATTCCATCATTCTTGTCTCCTCTAGAGTGCATCTCGACAATACTTCATCAAAATCAGGAATCACATTATTATTGAGAATGGTAGTATTGAATACATGCCTTTCAAAAGGGAGACCTCCAAGCGCAATGAGAACCATTTCTCTATCAGCTATTGTTTCCCTTATAGCGAGAAGGTTATTCCTGATTTAAGTCAACTTCAGAAAATAGGATTGAACGGATTCATCCTTGCCTTTCTTGAGATTCTTCAATTGGTTCTTAAAGAAAAGAACATGATTTGCATTGTTGGCCCTGAGCATGTTGACCAACTTATCATACATCTCTTTAGATGTGCCCAGCTTAGAGATGCAGGCAACCAGACTTTTATGGATGGAATCCCGGATAATCAGCTTAGCTTTGATTTCCCCTTTTCTATACTTAGTCTTTGTGGCAGCGGGTGCAGATGATGGAGGATCTTGGATTTTTCCCTGCACATAGTCCATGACATCTTGATCTTCCAAGATCAAGTCCAAAGAAATCTTCCAAGCATGATAGTCAAACTTGTCAGTCAACTTATCATCAACTTTGAAGCCATTATAATTTGAGGTACCCATGGGTCCTTGACAAATGGTACTTCTTCGGTGATTGCTCTCAACACAAGCTTGGGCTTTGTCTTCACCTTAGCTCTAATACCATGTAAATTTTTGAAGATGTCTTATGCTTGATGCACTTTTACTTCAAACCCGATACCAAATAGCAATCACATAAACATGAAAGTAAAATGCTGATAGAACATACCAATAGATCGATGGAAGACAAGCCAGGAATATACTTAACTTTTGATCGGAAAAATATGTGTTGTTGTGCGTTACGGTGGTCAACAGGATGCTTCAACCAGCAAAGTCTCCTCATGGTCAGCCAACCAGAAGTGTCATGCAACCCTCAAGACAACTCCACAAAAGTCAACCCAAAGTCAACAAAAGTCAATGCTGTCCAGTCAACGTAGAACAACAACAACACAAAGTCAATGAAGCAGGTCAAATATAAACGTCTAGGCTCGGTATGTGTGGCAATGAATGCGGCCTTTAGAAATAGGAAGTTTGGTGAAGGTTTGAGGTCAAAACGACCAAGCGTTGACCAAAGTCAACGCTTGTCAAATATGTGCTGAAACCCTAGACAGATCCGTACCAGAAACCCTAGCTACTGTTCCACACGTGTGAGAAGAAATGCCTCCAAAAGGTGATCGAACCAAATCAAACACAAGAGAGAAGTGTGTGATGAGTGGATGATGAAATGACCTCCACGTCTGTCCAATTTATATCCATCTATGTGGGTGTGTGACACATCTGTTGGGGCTCCAAGCCTACATTACAATTCTGGTCGACCTTGCACATAAGTGGAATAAATTCAAAATAAATATTCTGATCATCCGATCAAGATGGTCTTTAGATCAATCTTGCACCTCTTCGAGAGAGGAATCCAATAAAAATATTGGCATCATCATCTGAGCAGTACAACATGGAGTTTGGACCTAGTTGCCCAAAATTAACATAAACCCTCCCAAATCTACTTAACAAGTGAATTTTTTTTGAATCACATTGAGTAATTTGCTGTAGGGTTCAAGAAGATATTCCCTTGACAGAATGGCCCCATATTCTTTGTTTTTATACTTTGGCTTTAGAAAACTTTTGTAGTTGACTCTATCTAATGGCATGCCCTTGAACCATTGTTCTCCATGCAAAGGGATCTTTGTAGCAGTTGAGATAGTAACTTATGAAACTGGGAACTCAATTCTCCAACCTTGGCTTTCACACTAGTGAAGTTTAAAGCAAATTATTTAGCCACCTGGACACTGTAACCTTGTATCTTTTCACAAAACTTGATGCAACTAGTCTACTCAAATGCAACCCTGAGAGCTGGATTTGAATTCACCAAGGTAAGATCTTAAGGCTCAAATCTGACTATGTCACCCCCTCTGTACCTTTTCTTTTTGTCTTGTGTTGTCATGCTTACAATGAAAAATTTCTAGGGTTTCATGATACAATGACAACGCTCAACAACTTAGCGTAGCAAGAATGCAAGAACAATGGAATTATGGTTTGTGTGATGGTTTTTGGCAAGCTTTTGAATGGAAAACTTGTGTTTAAAAGCTTAAACTACAAGAATTTAAGTCACAGGCCAAAACGTAGAAACTATTTGTTTCTGTACGTAGCAAATTTAACAAAACACAAGCGCAGTGGGAAAGCGCAGCGAGTTATAGGTTCTGTGGGTTGAAAGCTCATTTGGGTGCTCTCTTCAGTTGCTAAAGATGAATTTGACTACATACAACATAAATCGTTTTAGAAAAGGGAATGTTGAAACTTGAGGGTGGTCGTGGTGGTGAGATAACCCTCGATTTGGAGAAGATCTACTTGCACAACATTGATATTGACTCATCACTTTTCACCCACTGCAATCCTTGAACCACTTGTTGACGGTGCTGGATACCGCCAACGTACAAGGGGTCTCCCCCATATTAAGTCCCAATCGTTAAGAAATTAGGGCATTTAATTTAATTTCTCTTTCATGATAATTACTTGTGATTTCGTTATACTTCTTTCTCTTAAATCTTATCTTCATTAGCTTATTATGTCTTTCATCAAGTTAATTACCAAATACAAAAGAGACACAAATATTTAGGCTTTCAAGCCAGGGCCAAAACCTCTTCCTCTTGGAGAGGAAAACCCGATAATAATTCTTCTTATAGATCTTCAATTGACGAGTACCATTTCCATGACACAGACCCTTGACACTAGTATGCCCTTAAGACCCTTGTCACTGCTCTTCTCGTCTTCTCTAGCTAATCTCTCCTTTCTGCACTGCTTTGCACCAATGCTAGGAAAGATTGGTTCCTAGCCTTATACAAAGATCTCTTTTTCTGCCCTTCCTTTACCCTTCTAGAGACTTCTTCTTGGCTTACCCTCCCGTGCCCTTGATGCCCTAGACCGAGAGCTACTGTAGACCTTCTTCATGCTATATATACCCTCTTCTTTTATGAGATTAGTGAGGTATAGAACAAACACAAAACAGAGATGATCATTCTTCTTCGATGAGTAGTCTCTTCTTAAGAACTGTCCACAATCTTCCTTACACACTGCCTCACCTTCGCACCGTATAGCAGATTCCTTCTATGCTGAGGTAGTCTCGGCTTTTCTTGAGATATGCGAGACCCTAATACAGATATGATACTCCTTTACTTGATCAAACATAGAGTTATTCCTTGTCGAGATTATATTTGTCTTTGCTCCTTTCCTCGCACTCAATTGTAGTCCTTATCCCGCACTGCATACACAGAACTTGATCCGAGATTTTTCTCACCAAATGAGGCCGCAAACCTATATATATATTGGGATAGTCTCCCTCTGCTTGGGTTGACATGATCTCTTGCTATTAGGCCGACTTAATAAGGAGTGTCTTCAACACATTTGAGCTGACTTGTTCAAGGAGTTATTCCAGCATCTTCTAGAGCATTTTGACAAGGTCTTGCGGCATACTTTTTACATCAATAATGATCCTTTACAATTGTAACAACACTTCATATACATGACTCTAAATTATGCATTTATGACAAGATGACAAATCCCTAAAGACATCAAGAATAAGTCTTTGACCTATAATAAAAACTCCTTGCTCATGAAACCCATGATGCAAGTATTAAAAAATACATTTTATTATATTTATCTTCTTCATTACATAAATTCATAATTACAAGTCATTATGAAGACCGAACCTAGTTACACTTTTCAACACTCCCTCTTAACTCGGGAGGTATTCATAATGGTACATGGTCACTCTCAATTTGAAGAATTTCATAAGAAGAATTTGATTGGTAATCCATTTGTTATAGCATCATATTATCCAACATTGTTACAGTGCAAGGCCTTGACTAATAGCTCCATCTCTCCACATGACCATGAGCTACAATGCTCGCGAGACCAATGATTGTAGACACCATCAACATTGGCAAGGCCAATTCAGCAGATCATCATGAAAAAACAGAATCTCCAAAAATATCATCCCCGCACCATCAAGAAAATAGTAACACAAATTTTCTAAATAAGCAGCTCTGGAATTCATTCACCAATCAATACCCTTTTTTCACTCCACTGTTAGCGACGTATCAACGAAAAGCAAAAATCGAGCTACCCAAGTTCGATGGGAACGAAAAATGCAGCGTTGCGTGGCTCAATAAAGCTGAAGAATATTTCGAGATTTACGATATTGACAATGATGGCGAAAAAATTAGGCACGCTTCCATGAAAATGGAAGGCGAAGCATATAATTGGTATATGTGGTGGAAGAAGACAACACTCGCTATCAGTTGGAGAAAATTTAAGGATGCGTTCTTTAAAAGGTTCCAAGGTGTCAAGGAAGAAGAGTTCTTTTCAACACTCATCAAATTGCGACAAAAAGGATATGTGGATGAATACACTCGAGAATGGGAGACCTTAGCAACACGAGTACGTGGATTATGAGAATCTTGTCTAGTCTAATCGTACGTCTCTGGACTTAAAACCCATCTACAAGTAGAGCTTGAGCTTCATGACATTACATCGATAGAAGTAGCAAGACAAAAAGAAAAAGCTGCTGAGAAGAAATTTGAAAATATATTTTGGTCAAAGCCGGAAAAAGTATATTCGAGAAGAAAAAGTGGGACCCTAAGCATAGGTGTACTAAAGGAAAGGAGACAAAGAACCTATGTAACTGTGAAGCAACTAATGATTCTAAAAGTGATGTATCAGACATAGAAGGAATTGAAGACACCCCAGAGTTCTCTCCAGAACTAGATGATGAAAGCATTCCGCAAGTGTCATTACCAGCTATGACAGGTATATCACAACCCCAGACACTAAAATTAAAAGGACATATCAGGAAGAACGACGTAATGGTTCTCATCAACACCGGTAGCACCCACAATATTTTAGACTCAACCATGGCCAAGAGACTCAACATCTTTACATTTTCCATGCCCAACATGAAGGTGATGGTAGGCGACGGTAAGAAGGTTGAAAAAGTAGGGAAATGCCATAAGGTCAAATTACAGATTCAAGACTTTAATTTGGAATCTCCACTCTACACTGTACCACTAGGAGGAGTAGATGTGGTCTTAGGTATCCAATGGCTACAAACCCTAGGCACTTACTATGCCAACCATCAAAAGCAATTTATAAGCTTTAAATGGGAAGGGCAAAGGCACAAGTTATACGGATTTCAAGCACCAGAAAATCAAATCGTGTCGTCATCCCAGATGATGAAAATGATTAAAAAAGGAGCGTCAACCTATGTAGTACAATGTCACCAATTGGAAATGTTATTTGCAAAAGTGATCAATGAAGAGTCACCAGAAGTACAAAGGCTAATTCAGAAGCATGGAAAAGTATTCCAAGACCTGCCCATGAAAATGCCTCCTAATAGAAGTCAAAGCAGGACCAGACCCCGTCAACATCAAACCGTATCGATATCTGCATCACAAAAAGACTGAAATTGAGAGGTTAATCCAAGACCTTTTAAAATGTGGGATTATCTCAAAAAGTAAGAGGTCGTATGCTGCTCCAGTTGTATTGGTAAGGAAGAAGGATGGATCATTCGGACTATGCATTGATTATAGTGGATTAAATAAGATAACGATTAAAAAAATTTTCCCAATTCCCTTTATCAATGAAATGTTGGATGAACTACATGGCGAAAAATACTTAAGGTCAGGCTATTACCAAATCAGAATAAGGTTGGAAGACATACCAAAAATGACATTCCGAACACACGAAGGTCACTACGAATTTAAAGTAATGCCCTTTGGATTAACAAATGCACCAGCAACGTTCCAAGCTACTATGAACGGGCTATTCTGTCCATATCTTAGGAAGTTTGTATTAGTGTTCTTTGATGATATTTTAATTTACAGCAAAGCTTGGAAGGAGCACCTACAACATTTGGATAAAGTTCTTACACTACTGGAAGAGCATCAGTTCTATGCCAAGAAATCCAAATGCACCTTTGGGAAGGAAGAAGTAGAATATCTCGGACACATAATATCACATGAAGGAGTAAAAGTGGACCCTAATAAAATCAAGGCTATAAAGGAATGGACCAAACTAGTTAATATATCCAAGCTAAGATGGTTCTTAGGATTGACTGTATACTACCAAAGATTTATTAAAAACTATGCACACATAACTGCACCTCTAACAAATATTTTAAAGAAGAATTCATTTCAATGGAATGAGGAAGCAAGAAGGTGTTTTGAAGAATTGAAGGAAGTTATGTCCATTGCCCCGGTATTGGCAACTCCAAATTTCTCTAAACCATTTATCATTGAGTGTGTTTCTTTTGGGTTCCGTATAGGTGCAATGTTAATGCAAGAGGGGCATCCAATAGCTTTCGAAAGCAGGAAGCTCAATAAACGAGAACGTCTTAAATCCACATAGAACAAGGAAATGCTTGCTATTATGCACACACTGGCCAAGTGGAGACAATATCTTTTGGGAAGTAAGTTCTCCATTCGAATAGACCATAACAGTCTCTAGCATCTCCTTCAACAAAAAACACTTTCCGAAGAACAACCAAAATGGATTGAAAAAATTGCCGCCTTTGACATGGCGATATTACATAAAAGGGTAAAAGACAATGTAGCAGTAGATGCCTTGTCTAGAAAGGACGAAGAACCAACACTACTTGCAGGCTCGGTTGTTGTTCCAAAATGGCTTAATGAGATCCGAAGTGAGTATGCCAAGGATCCAGAAATAACTGCCATAATCAATAACCTCCCAGACAACTCAAAATTTGAATGGAAGAACGATATTCTATGGTACAAGGGAAGAATCTATCTGAATTCAAACTCCAAGTTTAAATCCAAGATACTCAAGGAATCACATGATTCATTGTCAGTTGGACATGTAGGATTCTTTAAAACCTACTACAATGCATGTCAATCATTCTTTTGGAAGGGGATGAGTCGCGATATTCAGAAATATGTAGCAGAATGTGACAAATGTCGAAGAAATAAAAGTGAAAATATTATGACGCTTGGATTACTTCACCCCTTAAACATTCCGAATCAGAAATGGGAAGAAATATTGATGGACTTTATTGAGGGGTTACCTGTATCCGATGGCAAGGATAAGATCTTCGTAGTAGTCGACAGACTTACCAAATATGCTCACTTTATTGCGATAAAGAAATCAGAGTTAGCAAAACAAATCGCTGAGATATTTTGGAAAAATATTTATAAACTACACAGGTTTCCGAAATTCATTGTGAGCGACATAGATGCCAAATTTAAGGGTATTTTCTGGAAATAATTGTTCAACCATATAGGAACCTACCTAAATATGAGTTTTGCTTACCACCCTCAAACATATGGACAAACAGAGGTTGTGTTGGCTTGAGGGGTCCTGACCCAGGTTTGGAGGTTAAGGTTTGCCAACAAACCCCTATACTACTGGCCCTTTCGGCAGTGACCTACTTGCGCAGGCCAAAGTCTCACCTGAAGTAGTATGGGTGGGTGCTAGAACTAGGTTTCCGCACTCTGAGAGAGAGTAGGTAATGGAACAAATCGGTGGTTGCAATTATCAGACCTACACAAAAGCAGGCTATTCGCAAGGTTCTTTAGCACATAACCATAACACAGCTATCAGATCTAATCAGTATATTCGCATCCACGTGCGTATCACCCAATATCAGCATAGAACACTATGATCGCAGCAATTAACAGATCACAGATACTTATACCAAAAACATAGATATTTTCGCAGCTTACAGCGATACAACAAGCACATACGCAGCTTAGTCAGATAGCACAGGTTCGCATCAACAGTAAACAAAGTTGATTAAGATAGCATAAGATATTCCAACAATACTCCGCATATATTAATATCAAAACCCACTTACAATCCCAAAATACTGCCTGCGCACATAGCCAACAGGGTTCGCACACAGCAGGACTGAGGATCTCCACGCACACAGCCAATAGGAGTCCTTACCCAAACAACCCAAGACAGATCTAACAATTCGCACATAGTATCATACTTAATTCTTTTCTGCCTTAAGACTCAACATGTTCATATATTTATATCGACTTAGCCTACGCTTCCAATGGTTCGCAAACCGTGGTTTGTGGACTCTTGGTCTACCCTTGACCCATTACAATGCATTCGGGGCGTTGACCCACCCCAAAACCCCTGCGTTAGACTAAGTAATACCAAAAATATACAAAATTGTACAAAATTCGCAGCTTTAGGGGACCTTGTTCCAACAGTCCCCCAACACAATCTTGTGACTCGTCCCGAGTCCCTGTGGTTGTGGGGTCTCCACCTGCGCCTGCAGCAGCCTGATCGCCTCAACCAGTGGGGGTAGCACTCCTTCACTCTGAACAACAACGTTCTGAGCAATATCCACCAACTTCTGCGAAGTTGGTCCTTCTGTCGCAGCTGTGATGCTCTCTAGAGTCTGGTTCAATTGTTTAACAACGACATCAATATCCTGAGAGAGATTGAGGGCTTCATCAGCCCATGGCTTAAGGCGGTCGTCGAGGGTCTTCTTCTTCTGGCGGAGTTCGTCATTGTCATCTCGAAGGGCGTGGCTGGTACGCAGTTTTGCCAATCGTTGAGTAGGAATCATAGTAGGCATAGTGGCTTCTAGCTGCTCGAACGCTTCTTCCTTCTGTCGCAAGTCCTGGTTGATTTCACGCAGGAGAGGGTTGCGCTGCACCTTGGTCCATAATTGCATAGCTGTGTCCTACTAATCGGCAAACCGACACCATTGTTGCTTCAGTTCTGGGACATACGCACCCAGCCGGGGGCAGTGGTTAGTATCATGCAGGCCAGCTACGCGACAATCATCGCACCACAACGTTGGTCCACTTGGTCCCGCAAACTCCCTAGGGCGCAATGGACTGGGTCCCCCAGCTTGTAGATAGTCTGCCAGCAGTGGGCAATGATCCTTGGTATGGCCAAATACCCTGCATCGTATGCACCATATGTCTGGGCTAGTTTCTTTACCTCGGTCCTTTCGCAGGTTCTGGATTTCCATGTGCATCGCCTCCAGCTGCCCTTGGATTTGTTGTACTCCCAACTCGGTATCATCTCTTGGCGCGACTTCTAACTTCATAGCAATTTCCAGAGCTTTTTCCTGCGATTCAATGGCCTGCTGACCCATAGGTACGCGCAGGTGAGGTAGTAACATAGCAATGAACCATTCCTTGTGATGTCTGTCATCATATAGAAATTCCCCCTCTCTGATCACTTTTTTAAGACGCTGGTCGGCCTCCCATACAGACTCAGAGGGCCCTTGTTTGAAATCTTTCAGGTCATTCACTATCTGAGAATAGGATTTAGGCTTCTTGAACTGTTGTTTTAGGGCATCTTTAATATTTTGAATGGTTGCATTCGCAAGCTGAGCTGCGTATCCCATATACCAGTCCAGGGCTCTTCCTTCGAAGGTGAGGGATAGTTGCGCCCTTTTTACCTCAACGCTGGCCACATTCTGCACAGTCCATACTGACTCTGCGACAAACCAAAATCGGTCCATATCTTCATCCCCTACGCCCTTGAAGGTAGGTAGCTTCATGTGTGAAGCCATATCGTCTTCTGATGGAGGTGGAATGGATGAATTTTTACCCCTATGCTGGCTTGAAGGTGGTGTAGTTGGAGGGCTATGCGCAGCCGAGTCTCTTACTGGGCTGTGGACAGATCTGTCTCCTTCTTGATTAGTTCTATAGTATTTACCACTTCGTGTTGTGCTTTCACCCAGATCGGAGGTCATTCACTCGGTGTGGCTACACAGAATACTCTTTTCGCACAACAAGATTTTGATTAATAAGGGCAGTGTTTTCAGGAACTTACCTCAGAATCCTTTGAAAAAATTCCGCTCTGCTTCTGAATAAGACACAAACTGATCGACTGCAAATTCCGTCACAAATCCTCCCAACACACTATCCACCCAGTGATCTACCGTTCGAGTGATGGTATTATCAGTCCTTTCTAACCGCTGAATCAACTCTGGAGTCCACTGCGTGACCCGATCGTCCTTCCAACACGTCTGGAAATCTAAGAGCCTTGCTAACCACTCTTGGAGCTCGTTCGCAAATGTTACAAAGAAGATTTCGTAGACTTCAGTGAAAATGTACTTATTCTTCCCCTTCTCTGCTGTTAGCTTCGTGCTGCGATTCTCTTTTACCACAAATTCCTGAACCTGTTTTTCAAACCACTCTTCAATTTCTTTCTTCTTAGGTCTCCAATGTTCTCTTGGCATTACTCGACCTCTCTTTCAAAATGCTCCCGGTCTCGACAACGGAACCATTTGTTGGCTTGAGGGGTTCTAACCTAGTTTCGGAGGTTAAGGTTTGCCAACAAACCCCTATACTACTGGCCCTTTTGGCAATGACCTACTTGCGCAGGCCAAAGTCATACCCGAAGTAGTATGGGTGGGTGCTGGAACTAGGTTTCCGCATCCTGAGAGAGATTAGGTAATGGAACAGATCGGTGGTTGCAATTATCAGACCTACACAGAAGTAGGCTATTCGCAGGGTTCTTTAGCACATAACTGTAACACAGCTATTAGATCTAATCAGTATATTCGCATCCACGTGCGTATCACCCAATATCAGCACAAAACGCTATGATTGCAGCAATTAACAGATCACAGATACTTATACCAGAAACATAGATATTTTCGCAGCTTACAACAATAAAACAAGCACATACGCAGCTTAGTCAGATAGCATAGGTTCGCATCAACAGTAAACACAGTAGATTCAGATAGTATAAGATATTCCAACAATACTCCGCATATTTTAATATCAAAACCCACTTGCAATCCCAAAATACCACTTGCGCACATAGCCAGCAGGGTCCGCACACAGCAGGACTGAGGATCTCCGCGCACAGGCAGCAGGAGTCCTTACCCAAACAACCCAAGACAGATCTAACAATTCGCACTTAGCATCAGACTTAATTATTTTCTGCCTTAAGACTCAACATGTTCATCTATTTATATCAACTTAGCCTACGTTTCTGATGGTGACTCTTGGTCTACCCTTGACCCATTACAATGCATTCGGGGCTTTGATCCACCCTAAAACCCCTGCGTTAGACTAAATAATACCAAAAATATACAAAATTGTACAAAATTCGCAGCTTTAGGGGACCTTGTTCCAACAGGTTGTCAATAAATGTTTGGAAGATACCTACGTTGTTCAGTGGTTGCATCTCGCTGAATGGTGGTATAATTCTACTTACCATACATCAACAAAAGTGACTCCATTTCAGGCATTGTATGGGTATGAACCCCTGAAATGGAAGGATCAAGCTATTGTCCAGAGAAATCTACCAACTGTTAAAAACCAACTAGAAGAAATCCAAAAGATCGTCCAGAACCTAAAAGAAAATTTGAATAATGCAAGAAACCTTATGAAGCAACAAGCTGACCGAAACAGAACCGAGAGAGAATTTGAAGTTGGAGAATGAGTATTTGTCAAGCTCCAACCATACAAACAGTTGTCCTTGAAACAAAAAGGAAAACATAAATTAGCACCAAAGTTCTATGGACCATATTAGATCAACAAAAAGATCAGCCAAGTTGCATATAGTTTAAGCCTTCCAGATAAAAGTCGTGTTCACAACACCTTCCATGTATCTTGCCTTAAAAGGGCACTTGGTGACTATCAGTCAGCGCAAACAACACTTCCATTCTTAGATGATGAAGGAAGAGTCATTTTAGAGCCAAAAGGTATCATATCTACCAGAGAAAAGAAAATCCGATCTTGTGTAATCAAGGAGTACTTGATCAAGTGGAAAGACTTGCCAGAAGAAGAAGCTTCTTGGCAGACCGAAGCATTTCGTCAACAACATCCATCATTACGTATGCTTTGAGGACAAAGCATCTTTTGAGAGGAAGGCAATGTTATATAAAAATTAATTATTACTAAATTGTAATTGTCTTAGGTTATTAGGCAACCAAGAGACACCCCAAGGCTATATTTAAGCCATGGTCTCTCTCATTTTGTAATCGTCATCCAATTTTTATCAATATATATATATATATATATATACATTTAATATAAAATTCCAGTTGTTTTAAGCTAAACGCTTCAGTATTACTTCATTGAGCAGACTTATGTTACTTTGCACTCACTGTAATTCTGTCACTTCCTGAGATTACCTTCCTGAGATATGTCTCCTTTCTTCGCATCAAAACAGCAGTCCTGACCTTGCACTTTATTGCAGACAAGTCATCCGAAGTGATATCAGACCTGTCCTTTATTCGCACTTTATTACAGTCCTGAAACTTTGCATTATATCACAGATCCTTGTCCGAAATCCTGTTCCTAAATGAATCCACATACTCCTATATATAGTTGATCCTGACTGTAATTGAGTTGACCTGGCCTTTACTTATGAGGCCGACTTGATCAAGGGTATATGAGCTGACTTGTAGAGGATATCTTCCAGCGTATTGTAGGCTGTCTTGAAGAGTATATACATCACGTATTATACTGGTCTGAGCAGTAGTATTATCATCATTTTTGAGCCATGTCTTCAAGCTTATATGACAAGGTCTTGAGGCATACATGATTGATTTTACATGAGTGACACTTCAAAGTTCATATACATGACTCTAATTAATACATTTATGACAAGATGACAAATCCATAAAAGACATCAATAAGAAGTCTTTGACCTATATTAAAATTCCTTGCTCATGAAACCCATGAAGCAAGCTTAACAAAAAATACATTTTATTATCTTTGTCTTCTTCATTACATAAATACATAATTACTTAGTCAATATGAAGACTGAACGTAGTTACACTCTCCAACATCTTTATGATGTAGTTTTGGTTCATAGATGTATTGCAGTAAGTGCTATTTTGGTTATATGCACTCTTGTTATATAAAGGAGAACTTTTGCATATTTGTGTATAAATGGTTTGGATTCATATGGATGCACATAAATATATATGTTTTTCTTTAAAATTTGAATATTTTATGTATTTTTCGGTTGATCAGTTTTTTGGTCCATTTTCTTTTTGGTTTAGATTTGGTTTGGGACCGATTCCCGGTTCGGGGGGTCGACCGGTTCGGTTCTGATAACATTGGTATATAAGTATAACGAAACATTGACAAAGCATCATATATATATAAAGCATTTAACACTCTTAGTAGGATGGTTGGCTACCCATATCTGGCTCAAGGGATGGAAAGTACTTACAATTTTCTTGAAATTTATAGAAAAACATAGAAAATATAAAAATGAAAAATTTAAGGTGCAGTTTTTTTATTGAGCTGAACACTTCTAACAATGTTAACACTATATCATCTTTTGTTCTTTCAGATTCCTGTATTTCATTTTTTTACTTGGTGTTTTCTATATTTCTATCAATAATTTTCTTTTCTGATCAGACCTTGTATCCAAGTGTCCTTGCAAATTATGGTGAATCACCTCGTTTTCATTATTTTATGTTCTATCAAGATTTCTTCATGTCGTCTTGTTTTCCCATATACTATATGCCTCTTTTATGTTTAAAATGTGGTGTTTTCTTTTGTTTAAAATGTGGCTGTTTAGATTGTTCCGTTTCTCTATGACATCCTATAGTACCATGGGGCCTCCTCCTGTTGCAGTTATAATTGTGGAGTCATAGCTCAAGTTACTTACTTTATAAATTATAACTAGATTGTGGATAAGATAAGATAAGTCTTGTCCAACAGATGACCACAATAAGTAGGTCAATGGGATTCCAGAGTAAATGTTAATTATTTTTTTTCATGGATAACATTAAGATGGAGGACATAGTTATCCATAAGAGAAACCATCAATACTTGGTCCTCCAATGGGATTGCTTTAATAAATTGTATCTTCTGCTGCTGGTTTAAAAAGAAATTGTTGGAGGTGAGAGTAAGATTTTGTATTATGAAGAAATATATTGTTTGTTCATACTAATTAATTAAAATTTTGGCAGTCAGGTCAATGCTTTAGAAGAAGATGATCATTTTGAAATTCGGGAATATAACATTGATGTGCTGAAAGAGGAGGCAGATCTTACAAGATCAGAAGTACGTGGAAAAGAGGAGCCTTATCCTATTTATCCTTCAAAAGGTGATTTGGATCCAAAATACATTGGGGAATGCATTAGGAGGTGAGATGTGTTCTTAATCCTGTAAGTATCGAAGTAATTTGACATGTTTTTAGCCATAGACGTTACACCAAATTAAGATTTGCAAACATAACTTCCCATTGACTATTGTAGATTCCCTATTTCATATTGTTTTTCATCAAAATGTTGCTTTTTGACTATGGAATTCGTAATTGATTTCCCAATTCAACATTAATGTAATTGTTACTTTCATCTGGGCTAATAATTTTATTTGAATAACCCTTTTGACCTTTTGTGTTGCCATCTAAACTAGCATCTAAATGGAAAATCCCAATCCATGGATTCAACCTTGGGGCAATGGATAGTAATTATATCACCATCACCTCAATACAAACTCCAGTTCGTCTTTGACTGACTCTCAAGAGGCCAAAGGGGTATCCCTTAAATATATAAATGGTTATTGTTACCGCTCAAACTAGCTGGTGTCTTACGAGGGGATCCTATAGAGCAACTACTAGGTCAAGGGGAAACAATGGAGCGATAAGCCACTGTCACCTCAGCTAAGGCTCCCTTCTCTTTACGAACTTTCACTGATGGGAGGAGTCCCGGTATGAGAGGAATGATGGAATCACAAGAATAGGTGGATCAACAATAAGATATGTGTCAGTTTTTGCAGCATCGAATGTGATCTAGCCTTGAAATATTGTGGAGAGGCTAGAATACAGGAGATCTCCAAAACCCAGAAATCGTTTCTGGAAATTCTGCCTAGAAGTGACTTAATTAGATTATTAGCTAGTTTTTACACATTTCTTAAGTCTAAACTTAGGAAATATGGTTAATTAATCATAATTAATTAAGTCAAGGTGTGAGTGATCTAGAAACTCACACGGATCGACTTCAAGTTAATCCTAGCCATCGATTAAGATTTAATCTTGGTCGTTGAAGTCTCAACAGAGGATTATAAGAGAAGCTCGATGGGCACTTGGAGAATACACTTCAGCACTTTGATTTCATGAGCAGATTGATTTCCAGAGTAGAAGCAGTTAGTTGCCAAAGAGATAGCTAGTGAGATCAAAGCAGTGAGAAAGAGGGGCAGAGACAGTGAAGCCGGAGGAAGGATTCCAGATCCAGTGAGTGCATTTGCAGAGAGGCAAAAGAGCCACAGACAGGTTGAAGTAGAGGCAACGCAATAGCCTCTAGAGGCAATTCCATTCTGCTAGGTAAAAATCGAGTTTCAGTGCCAGAAGCTGGACAAAGGTTCTGGAGGGCAGGAGAGATATTTTCCCAGATAGCAGCAGACTAGACGACTTGAGGAGACGCTGGTTCAAGCTGAGTGCAGAATTGACTGTGCTAGTGTGACGTAGCAGCTGCGTAGAGTTAGCTTGGACGACTGACCTGGAGTTGAGGTCAGAGCCCGGATTTGCCTGTGGAGTGAGGAATTTTTCTCACTAGATTTTTCTTGCCAATATTTCTCTGTAGGATTTCCAGTTTTGCCATCCAGTTGTACACAGATTATTTTCACTACTGCTTAATATTAAAACCTTCATCTGTTGCACCGATTTTCCCAAGTTGGGTTTTTTCGGGGACTTTTGACCAAAAATAATTGTGTATATTTTATGTGTGTGTGCTAGCATTTCTTCCAACGTTTATTTTTTCCGCAATCTTTTGTGAAGGTTGTAGTGTATTTATTTCGATATTTGCCGTAGCAAATAAAAAATATCAGTTGCTGTAATAGGATTCCGATTTTTGGAATTTTCACATGTTATCAGAGCAAAGATGATAAGCCAGAGAGCTTAATAGCGAAGACAAAAGGAGTTCCACTGATTTGTGTGGACAACAGATCGAAACCCCAGGAGAAAGCGCAGTCACTTTCCCAAGAGGCCGAGTCACTTGAGGAGAATCGATTTTTCTGAAAGAGCAACAGAAAAATTCGATCTCTCCAGATCGAGTAGCTCCAGAGGAAGAGGGAGCAACCCAATATTTTCGCAGAGCAGATCTCTAGCTGGACGTAGTAGTTTTGCAGCAGTTTGCTAGAGTAGGGCTAGCGTCGGGTGGAAGGAAGAAGAGCACAGATTGAGGGAAAATTTTCCTCAGGGAACTTCTAGTGTCAACAAGTTCGATTTCCCTTGCAGATCAACAGTCGTTTTGTTCAGAGTCTCTCACTCTAGAAGGGAGTGCAAATAGTTGAGCAGCAACTGAGTAGAAGGGAAGAGGATATTTTTGACATTTGTTTCAGATGGCCACTGTCGGGCTTCGTGATCAAGACAGGTTGGATGGGGCTTCCAACTACGTCATTTGGAAGGCAAGGATGCCCTTCCTTCTGGACGGGTTTGGCCTGAAAACATATATTGATGCAGTGGTAGCAGTTTCCACGGATGCAGATCAACTGAAGGAGTACAAAAAGGAGATGGCGCGGACAAAGACATTGATCCTAGATGGAGTCCGGGATCATGTGGTCTTGCATATTGCTGGAAAAGATACTGCCAAGCAGATGTGGGGTGCTTTAGCCACGTTGTATCGGGGTACTTCCGAGCAGCGAAAGATGTACCTCGAGGAGAAGCTGAGATGCATCCAGATGCAGAAAGTGGAAGGCATAGACCCCTTTCTCACTAGGATTCAGGAGGTTCGAGATCAGTTGTCGGCTATTGGGGCAGTGCCTCAAGCTTCGGAGTTGGTGCGGTTGGCACTCAGTAGCATCTCAGAGGATTGGCATGTCTTTGTACAGAGTATATTGGGCAGAGACACACTACCAGGATGGGACAACATGTGGGTTGACTTGCAGCAAGAGGAGATGAGGTGAGCTCTCTTGAAGAGCTCCATCAGTGGCAACAACAATGGAGGTGAAGGAGGAGGAGAATGTGGCCCTTGCATCTAAGGGTCCCAGTCAGGGATAGGGGGAGCAAAGAAAGAAAAAGGACCTGTCGAAGGTCAAGTGCTTTGGATATGGTGAGCTAGGCCACTACAATACCCAATGTCCTCTTAGGAAGAAGGACAAGGAGGAGAAGTAGGCCCAACAGACAACTTCTGCAGAGATTGATAGGCTGTCCTCCATGCTGGAGGAAGACTTCACGATGTTCGTCGACATACCTCCAAGAGTGAGGTGTGGTGACTTGGTTTTGTAGCCCTAGAGCGCTACAGATGGGTAGGATCCTTGAGGAGTCCACCTCTTGGATCAATACCTGGCTACTGGGGTCCACAGTTTCAATAGCAGGATGGACCAGGGCAGCTAGTGCAGTTAGATGCCAAAGTGAGAGTTGTAGACTAGTAGCAGTCAGACATTGGGGAGCGCAGTGCAAAGTTGGCAGCAGTGTAGTTGGCACAAAGCAGAGTCAGCAACAACATTGAGTCTTCAGTAACAGTGCAGGTGCTAGTAGTAGTTAGGACTCGGGTGACTGATGCATGATACTGAACACAGTTGGTTCAATATTTCGAATGCTTCTCAGTTGCAGCAACAACATATGAGATGGAGTTGTAGTGCAGATGCATTGTTGGCAGCAGTTCAACATTGTTAGAAACAACACAGATGCAACTCATATCAGCGCTGCGCAGTGGTTGGTGGGTAGCAATAGCCAGACATCAGCAGCGTGACAAGAGATGATACAAAGACAGGGTGTTGTGGCAGCAAGTGCAACACTAGAACACATTCCTCTCTAAGAGGGAGTGTTAGTTTTTGTAGCATCAGATGTGTTCTAGCCTTGAAATTTTGTGGAGAGGCTAGAATGCAGGAGATCTCCAAAACCCATAAATCGTTTCTGGAAATCTCACCTAGAAGTGACTTAATTAGATTATCTAGCCACGGGATGAGCTTCAAAATTTGAGAGCACCTAGAGAGAACCCCAACGTAGTTATTTGCCAACTCGCTTTTCAAATGGACCACCCTAATGTATTTCGCACTAGGCCCTAGGAGACACTCCAGGTTAGGGCAGAAAAGCAAAAAAAAAAGAGAAATAAAGACGTAGTGTGTGATCAAATAGGATGCAGATCAACGCCTAGCCAATTGGGAGAAATGGTGTCAAGAATAACTTTGATGTAGGAGCTTCACTCTTTCAAGGAGTCGTATGCAACTTTCGCTAGGCCTAATTAAGAAGCTACCCAACAACAAAGGAATTTATACTTCGTTTGGCAAGAGATGATGGAGTTTCAAGGTTGCAAGATTAGACCAACCCTTAGGAACATTCATTCACATTCTCGAATGAATAATGCATGCAATACAATAATCCAATGCTTTTAAGAATTTCACATTACATTTGGGTACAAAATGGAGATGATCAAAATATATTCCATACATTAGACATGCAACAACAATGAAATAAGTACAAAATTGCACTTACAAAAGAATGCGAGTATATCCATCCATCACAATTGCAGTAACGAAGCTCCAAGGCAAGAATAACGAAATCCAAAAATCAAAGTGCATCAAAAATCTCCAACTTTGTTCATCAATTGCAGATCCAAATTCTTTTACAAGAGATAATCCCAAATCCAAATGATGATGGTCAATACAAATGAGGCCCCTTCAATTTATATGAGCCTCAAGGAGTTTGATTTAGTTCAATTAGCCTAATAAGCCCCTAGAAACAACTTTGATGTGCTAAATAAGAACCTAATTGGTGACAATCCCACCAAATAGCTCAACAATACAAAATAAACCTTCGTAATGAGGCTAAAATGTTATAATCATGATGCAAAGGGCCGTTTGGAGGCCAATATATGTCCTTCATGTGCCAAAATGAAGAAGAGGGCTCTCAAAATCATGACCAAGCGGTTGGCCCCTTGGTTTTGAAGCAAAACATCTATGGTGCTCCCAAGTGTCTGTGGGGCATAGTGAATGGTCTCATGGGTCTCCAAGTGGGTCTAACATGTCCATGCTCCATCAATAAGGGCTAGAATGATGATACAAACCCTTCCATGTCTCCCTAGGTGAGACAACGCCTCGTCTGGGCCCTAGATCAATTACTAAGTATTTGGTGCAAGTATGTGGCCAGTTGGGAAACATAATTGAATCATCATCTCTGTATGACTGGGGTACGAACAAGAAATAGGTGGTGCTGAAGAATCCCATAGCGTGGAAATCAATATTCTGCTGTGGTGGAGGCCCATGGCTCTCAACACTCACCCTAAAAGTGCCATCATGACCCCCCTGGAGGCCTTGCATTCCGTACTGGGAGGTCAAGCCCAAGATGAAGACCCACTTGCAATCTTGTATAATATCCAATGTGTCTCCTCACCTCTCAATACAACAATTCATTAGTGCAAATGAGTAAATAAGCTTACAAATCAGGGACCCAAGTGGACACTTCATAGTGGCATGCCCTTACAAATGGGCTTTAGAATGTACAAGTGTCCCCAGATTCAAGAGGGAGGTTAATAAAGGACCTTGCTAGGTGGTTTCAACCTCTAAGGGAGTGACAGGTGCTTGGTACATCCCTCAAATGGCAGGTGTCATGTGAAATAATGATGGAATAGAGTGGAGCAGCAGGGAAGGCTCCAAGCCACATGCCGTGGTACACGTGTAGCTATAGTGAGGGAAGCGCACACATGGGTGTATAGGTGTAGGAGGGAGCAATCTTGGTACATGAGTTACCACGACCTTTGTTTTTACACCCTTCTTCATATGCCTTTTGCCTTTTATTAATTTTTCTTTCCTTTAACTGCTCGAGGCTCTAGGGAATGAGAGCATGAGTGTGTAAGATATAGCAGTGCTTACCCCCTCAAGGTTGGGCAATTCATTGTTCCCCAAGGGTTGGGACAATCATGTTAGTTTTTGTAGCATCAGATGTATTCTAGCCTTGAAATTTTGTGGAGAGGCTAAAATACATGAGTTCTCGAAAATTCAAAAATCTTTTCCGGAAATTCCACCCAGAGACGACTTAATTAGATTATTAGTCAGTTTTTAAATATTTCCTAAGTCTAAATTTAGGGAATATGATTAATTAATCAAAATTAATTAAGTCAAGGTGTGAATGTTATAGAGACTCACATGGATCGATTTCAAGTTAATCCTAGCCATTGATTAAGATTTAATCTTCGTCGTTGAAGTCTCAACAAAGGATTATAAGAGAAGTTGATGGGCTTGCAGAAGATACACTTGAGCAGTTCGATTTTACTGGGAAATCTATTTTCAAAGTAGCAGTTGTTTGTTGTCGGAGAGAGATTCAGTGAGATCGAAGCAGTAAGAGAGGGGCAAAGACAGTGATGTCGGAGGAGGCATTCCAGTTCCGATGAGTGCATTTGCAGAAAGGCAGAAGTGCCACAAAGAGGCTGACACAGAGGCAATGCAGTAGCCTCTAGAGGCAAATCCGTATTTGTTGGGGAGCAGCCTTGATTTAGTGTCGGAAGCTGGCCATAGTTTACAGAGGCCAAGAGAGTCAGTTTCTTAGACAACAGCTGACAAGACAGCTTGAAGTGACGTAGTTCCATACTCGGTGACGCAAAGACTGCGTGAGAGTGACTACGCAGAGGCAGTTTGGACGACTCCATTTTGAGCTTAGGTCAGTGCTCATATTCGCTTGTGGAGTGAGGAATTTCCTCACTATATTTTCTTGCCAGTTTTCTCTGTAGGATTGCCAGTTTGGGTATCCAGTTGTACTCAGAATATTTCACTGCTGCATAATATTAAAACCCTCAGCTGCTGCACCGGTTTTCCTGAGTTGGGTTTTTCTGGGGTTTTTTGTCCAAAAATAACGGTGTTATTTTGTGTGTGCATATATTTCTTCCAACGTTTATTTTCTTCCATAGTTTATTTGTGAAGGTTGTAGTGTATTTATTTTGATATTTGCCATAGGAAACAAATAAATTGTTTAATTAATTTAACAATTAGAAGAAATAACATCAGTTGTTGCAATAGGATTCGGGTCACTGAATTTTCACATGGTATCAGAGCGCAGATGATCAGGCAGAGAGCTGAGTATCAGAAGAAAAGAGGAGTTTCGTTGCTCAGCGTGAGCAGCAATTCGAAACCCCAGAAGGGCAGCACAGTCACCTTGGCCAAAAGGCCGTATTTCTTGAGGAAAATCAGTTTTTCTGAGAGTGCAACTGAAAAACTCGATTTCTCCAGATTGAGGAATACAAGAGGCAGAGGGAGCACCCAGTATTTTCTTGCAGAGCAGATTTCTAGCTGGACGCAGTAGTTTTGTAGCAGTGCCCCAGGAAAAAACATCAAACAATCACACATTTGACACAATATTTTTGGGCAATGCCCCAGGAAAAACTGGTTGCAAGAGGGAAATCTTATTAATGAGCTCATAAAAAATTACAGCGAATTTTACAGCAGAAATTTCCAGCATTAAATTCTTTGTACTTATCTCACAAATCTGCCTCGAACTTTGTGTACTTTTTCATGCTCGAAAAAAGTGCCAAACAATTGTACATGCAGCCCTTTTTCTCGAATTCTGTGCAAATTAATAAGTACTAGTTGTACCATACTGTACAACCTTCACACAACAAAAACCCACACCTCTAAATCTGTGCCTCACGCCTCAATTTTTGTGTGCATTAAATGTTGTATGAACCTGCAACAAATCCATATTGTACAACCTTCTTTACTGCTGTACTTCCTCCTTGGAATGCATTCCAAGTCCTTAGAATTTGAGCCCTCTTTCAACTGCAATAAATGCTGGTAAGGTGCCTTATGATGTGTGCCCTTTTACCCAGCCTCTCCTTCACAAGTTTCTTCAGCTCTCCTTTTCCCTCTCAGCTCATTAAAATTCTCATTAATGAGTCAATGTTTGTGCCTCTCCACTTCTCCCTTCTTTTATAAACTCATTAAATTACTAAAACCACTAACCCTTGATCTCAATGGCCAAGATTAAATCTTTCCATCTCAATATCAACGGTTGTGACTTAGTCTCTCATTCAGATGACCTAAATCACTTTTAGGAAAAACCACTTCTAAAATCACTTATCGGCCCTCTTCTCTCTCACTCGATGTGTTCTCTAATGTGTCCTTTCACCCACTTAGTCCAACAATTAATAATTTCTCTCATAACCCTATTTCCTCCTGGAGATCTTCAAAGAAAAGATCAAAGGCCAAAATTTGATCTTATCACATTCTTTGATTTTGTCAAATGGAAATATTGATTTCCAAAGTTATAAACTAGAAATCTAAGCTATAGAGCCAATAATAAATAATTAAATTAATTATGATGCTTTTGCTATGTTTGTATTTAGGAAGAATTAAAAAATGTCGAAATAAGTAAATTTTAAAGATATCGTCTACATGCCTATGTGGAGACACTGATCGGAGCTAGAATTTTCATAGAAAAAACATAATCAAGAAAGACAAGAAAATGAGGGAGTTGGTGTTTGCACTTACCTCTTTAGCTCTTGAGAAGTTGAGGTAGTTGGCCGCAGTGCAGTTGGCACAGTGCAGAGTCATCAACAACGTAGAGCCTTTAGTGACAGCGCAGATACTAGTAGCAGTTAGGACTCGGGTGACAAATGCATCATACTGAACACAGTTGCTTCAGTATTTTGGATGTTTTTCTGTTGTAGATGTTGCAGTTGCAGCAACAACAGATAAAACAGAGCTGTAGTGTAGATGCAGTGTTGGCAGCAGTTCAACAGGGTCAACAACAACACAGATCTAGCACATATCAGAGTTGCATAGTGGTTGGTGGGCAACAGTAGCCAAACATCAACAACATAACAGGGGATGGTGCAGAAGCAGAGTATTGCTACCAGAGGTGCAACATTACTAGAACACATTCCTCGCTAAGAGGGAGTGTTAGTTTTTGTAGCATCGGATGTGTTCTAGCCTTGAAATTTGTGGAGAGGCTAAAATACATGAGTTCTCCAAAACCTAGGAATCGTTTATGGAAATTCCACCTAGAGACGACTTAATCAGATTATTAGTTAGTTTTTAAATATTTCCTAAGTCTAAACTTACAGAATATGATTAATTAATCAAAATTAATTAAGTCAAGGTGTGAATGTTCTAGAGACTCACGTGGATCGATTTCAAGTTAATCCTAGCCATTGATTAAGATTTAATCTTGGCCGTTGAAGTCTAAACAAAGGATTATAAGAGAAGTCGATAGGGCTTGGAGAAGATACACTTGAGCAGTTCGATTTTAATGGGAAATCGATTTCCAAAGTAGCAGCTGTTTTTTGCTGGAGAGAGATTCAGTGAGATCGAAGCAGTGAGAGAGGGGTAGATATAGGAAGGCAGAGGAGGCATTCTAGTTCCGGTGAGTGCATTTGCAGAGAGGTAGAAGTGCCACAGAGAGGCTGACGCAGAGGCAACGCAATAGCGTCTAGAGGCAAATTTGTATTTCTTGGGGAGAAGCTGTGATTCAGTGCCAGAAGCTGGGCAGAGTTTCCAGGGGCCAGGAGAGTCAGTTTCTCAGACAACAACTGGCGAGACAACTTGAGGTGACGCAGTTACACGCTGGGTGACGCAGAGATTGCATGAGAGTGACTGCGCAGAGGAAGTTTGGATGACTCCATTTCGAGTTGAGGTCAGTGCTCAGATTTTCCTGTGGAGTGAGGAATTTCCTCACTAGATTTTCTTGCCAGTTTTTCTCTGTAGGATTGCCAGTTTGGGCATCTAGGTGTACTCAGAATATTTCACTGCTGCATAATACTAAAACCCTCAGCTGCTGCACCTATTTTCCCGAGTTGTGTTTTTCTGGGGACTTTTGTCCAAAAATAATGGTGTTATTTTGTGTGTGCATATATTTCTTCCAAAGTTTATTTTCTTTCATAGTTTATTTATGAAGGTTGCAGCGTATTTATTTAGATCTTTGCCGTAGGAAACATCAGATAAATTGTTTAATTAATTTAACAGTTACAAGAAATAACATTAGTTGCTGCAATAGGATTCGGGTCATCGAATTTTCACAAATCATTGGTTCCTAAATGGTGCAAGGGGCTCACATAGGGGCCCTAGGAACCAGGGTGATGGCCATGATGATAAGGGGTAGAGCTCATGTTCTGTTTTTGCCCACACATTAAATTCTTATGTCCCGACCAACTTTTGCATTTTATGGTATATTTCTATTGTAAGTGGTCAAATTATGCTTTTAACTTTCTTTTCAATTGCATCAACCTCTGGGGCATCGTTCCAGGCCCGACCCAAAGTGTGGGCAAGGGGAGGGGGAAGCTAACTCCTTGTAGACCCAATGGACAAAAGTGGACTTGGATGGGAAATATGTGAAAGGGGCTTAAAATGAGCAGAGGGGAGTGATATATGTGGTGTCGGGAAGCGGGACCACACAACCAAATTCAGGTTTTCCATGTAGTGCCACTCCTAAAGCTTATAACCAATAGAGGAGAAAACCTATTCTTTATGCCGAATCCTCCCACCAATCCATGTTCAAATATGTCCAAGACAAGTAAGCTAAAATACCCAATTACATAATGAAAGTCATACCTTCGGGGTTGGAAGGCCCACCTTCATGTGAAAATTTGAAAAACCCGAATCCCTACTGCAGCAAACTGATATTACTCCTAGTTGTTAATTCATATAAGTTATTTACTGTGTTCACTGTAAATATTGAAGTAAATACAACTGCAACCTTCACTAATTAAAATTATATGCGGAAACAAGAATTGAGCAAGAAGAAAACAAACACACATATGACACTGTTGTTTTTGGACTAATGTCCCCGGAAAAACCCAATGCGGGAAAATCAGTGCAACAACTGAGAGTTTGCATTATTAAGTAGTAGTTTTGAATACAGTTCTTCGCATGCCCAAACTGGCAATCCTATACATAGATCTAATTTGGGCAAAAAGATAGTGAGATGATCTCACCCAGTCACTGGAAAATTCGACACTGATCTACACTGGAGATGAGCCTCTACGATGTCTCTCTGCAGTCTCTACGTAGTACTGCGCCACTCATATGCATTTACTGTGTCACTGTAGCTGGGACTGCGGTGCACCTCCTCTCGATCTTCTGCTAGCTGGAAACTTCAACCCTCTCGCCTCCCGGTCTCACACTTCTACTTCGACACTAGATCTCGACTGTTCCCTAGCAGAAATACAAACTCCTTCTGAAGCTCTGTGCTTCCACAACGTAGGTTTGCGCAGCCTCTGCGTGGCATTGCACTGCCTCTCCGGACTACTCTCTGCCCTCTCTGCCTTGCATTCTCCGGATCAGGAAAAATCTTCCATCGGAAACTATCTCTGCCCCTTGCTGCAAGAATCTCCTCGATGATCTCTCTGGCTGCTCTGCGCTACTTTCTTGAGAAATCGATCTCTTGATCCCGCTCGATGTGTCTTTCCAAATGCCCATTGAAGTCCTTCTTATAATCTTCTCGTTGAGAAATAAACGACCTAGATTAGATTCTAATCAATGGCTCAGATCATATTGACTCGATCTCTGTCTTTTCCTAGAAGATTCACACCCAGTTCTATTAATACACTTTAATTATTTTAATTCCCTAAGTTTAGACTTAGGCATCCATTAAAAATAATTAATTATTTTAATAAAACCTACTCTGGGTGGAATTTCCCAAAACGATTTCTGGGTATTCTGGAATACATGTGTCCAAATCTTCTTTCAAATTTTGAGGCTTAGAGCACATCCGATGCTACTAGAAATCAACACTCCCTCTTAGCGAGGAATGTGTTCTAGTAATGCAATCCGCTAAAGCGTCACCCTTTGTAACATCTTCTTCTGCGTTGTTGATGTCTGACATCACTGCCCATCAACTACTGCACTGCTGCATATGTGTTGTTGCTGACCCTGCATGCTGATGCCAATTGCATCTGCATCGCAACTCTGCTGTTGTTGCAGCAGAAAAACATCCAAAATACTGAACTAAGTGTTCAACATGATGCATCTGATACTGGAGTTCTGACTGCTTCTAGTCTTTGCACTGACCCTTTGAAGCCTCTGTGCTGCTGTTGATTCTGCACTATGCCAACTGCACTGCTGCCAACTCTGCTCTGCGCTGCTCAGTCTCTGGCGCTCTCTAGCCATTGCACTATCACTCCTGCACTCCTCTGCACCAACTGACACTGGTCCATCCTGCTACTTCTGATATGGGCTTCCGTAGCAAGGTATTGATCCAAGAGGTGGACTCCTCAAGGATCTTGCTCAACTACAACTCTTTCGAAATATAGTTCTAAATCACCCCAATTCTCCCCTGGAGATATGTGAGCAATCATAGCAAACTATTCCTCTTCGATCCTCGCGGTAGCAGCCTGCAGATCATGCTTTCATCCTTGTCCTTCTTCTTGAGAGGACATTGCGTAGTGTAGTGACCAAACTCACCACACCGGAAACACTTGACCTTTGAGACGTCCTTCTTCTGCCTCTGCTGCTCCTGCAACCCCTTTGATGCAAGAGCTGCATTCTCCTCCTCCTCCTCCTCCTCCTTGGGCTTCTTCCCACTCATAGTATTAAAACCGGAACCGGTGGACCTAATGAATCGGGTTCGAACCGGAACCGGTCAAACCGGGATTGGTTAGATCTCAATGTTTTAAAAAAATACATTAAATAATTAAATTTTAATTAAAAAACTATTTTAAGATTTGCAACCATGAATCCAAGTCAACAAAGACCAAATATGCAAAGTTAAGTTTGCTCATTTATATACCATGTAAAGGTGAATATATCAAAATGGCATTGAGTGCATTACATATCATCGACAAAATACATAAGCAATGAGGCTCCAAATGGCCTATAAAGTCCAAAAACAAAGCCTACAAACTATGGGGCCATTGGCCTACTACAAATCTACATATATGATATTAGTGATCAACATTATCACTTGAAACTTCTCATCATGATCAAACTTAGTTGGTTGAGTCTCGATTCCCAAACTTTGCAACTGCTCGAGTCACAAACTTCTCTATTGGTTCAGTGACTTGAGTCTCAAATTTCTGAAGGTATTTTGCCCTAATACGCCCTATTACTTTATTGGGTGCTCCACATGGCTTTACATGGCCTCCTATCCCAGCCAAGTGTTGCTTGAACCTGTAAATACCCCCTCCTGCAATAGATTTTTGGTAATATTTGCAAATCATTTTGTCATCAATCATATCACAATGAGCCCATTCAGTGTCCTTGGATTTTGGAGGCATGATGGCTACTACTTAGCTCAAACTCTCTATTGTTCCACTACTCCAGCAAAAACTCTGTTGGTTTTTGTAGCATCGGAAAGTGTTCCAAGTCTCAAAATTTGTAAGGAGGATTGGACATCAGTATTCCAAAGAACCCAGAAATCGTTTGTGGAAATTCCATTTGGTTTATGTTTTGTTAAAATAATTAATTATTTTTAATGGAGACCCTAAGTCTAATCTTAAGGAAATTAAATAATTAATGGGTATTAATAAAACAGAGTGTGAATCTTCTAGAGAACGAAGATCATGTCAAGTTTTAATCTTAGCCACTGATTAGACTTCTAATCTGGGCCGTTGATTCGTCAATGAGAAGATTATAAAAGAAGGCCTGAGGGTCATTTGGAAAGCAAGCCAGGCATACACTTAGTAACCCGAGGGAAGTCGATTATGAAGTAATAGAATTCGATTTCAGAGGGAGAGTTGCGGGACGGAGTTACAGAGTAGAAGAAGAAGAGGGAGTCAACAGTGACAAAGGTTGAGGAGAGAAGGACGTAGAAGGCCAGAGAAGCCAGTGCAAAGCAGTATCGCAAAGATCTCACGCAGAGTGATGCAGTCTGACGCAGGCACTGCGCAAAGAGACACGTAGAGGGACGTAGAGGGAAGCTGTGGGTCTTCTGAGTGTCAGAAATTCTCCAGAGGGTTCGGGAGAATTTATCTCAAGTGTTTTCTAAAGAAGTCCGCCAGTCTTTTCCTTGTAAAGAATTTCATTGCTGAAGAATAATATACAAACCCTCATCGACTGCACCAGTTTTCCTGCATTGGGTTTTTCCGGGGACAATTGTCCAAAATTATGTGTGTATATGTGATTGATTCTTATGCTGGTATTTATTACTGTTCCTTTCTTTGCATATACTTGAGTGAATGCTGCAGTAGTATTTATTTCAAAATTTACTGAAAGAATTCTGTAAATAAATTATTGAAATAATAAGTAGGAGAAATAAATCTATCACTGCAGAAATATTTTTCTGGATTGAAATTTTCACAAACTCAACACTCTCCAAGCTCTCAATCAAACTCGTAAAAGCTCCAAATGAGACGTGTGAGACAAATGGGAGGGTACCCCTATTTTTAAAGGATTGGGGAGGGTGTTTTTGGAGGGAAACAACCCTCCTTTTCCATCCAAAACCATATCCGGCCAAAACCGCGTCCGTGGTTCCCATTTGCGGCCGTGGCAACTAACCGACTGATTTATCTCGGTCGATAGCACTGGTCAGACTGGGAATTTTGGTCAAACGCCACCCTTAACCGGGTTTTTAGGCCGGTTTGACCCGACTGGCCATCTAACCGGCCAGTTTGACAGGTTATTGGTTTGAACTGACTGGTTTTGAATACTATGGTCCCACTGCTGCTGCTGCCATCGAGTTTGCATTTGACTAGATCTCGGCTCATCTCTTCTTGTTGAAGAGCAATCCACATCCCTTCCCAATCCGACAACTTCTCTCTGCCCAAGATACTCTGGACAAAGACTTGCCATTCTTCTGAGACTGAATTCAGGGCCAATCTAACCATCTTCGTGGCCTGAGGTGTTGACCCTACAGCTGCCCGCTGATCTCGAACATCCTGAAGCTTCGATAGGAACAAATCTATGCATTCTCCCTTCTGCATCCTCGTGGATCTAATCTTCTCCTCCAAGAACATCTTCCGCTGCTCGGAAGACCCCTGGTACAACGTAGCCAATGCATCCCACATCTCCTTGGCAATCCCTTTGCCATAAATGTGTGAAACAATGTGATCCCTCACTCTGTCGAGGATCATCCTCTTGGGTTTTGCCATATCCTTCTTGTAGGCCTTCAATGGATCCGGATCTGCAGGGACAACTACCACACTATCGATGAATGTCTTGAGATCATGCTCATATAGAAGGAAGGAGATCCTTGCCTTCTAGATCACATAGTTGGAGGCACCCTCCAACCGATCCTGGTCTCGCAACGCGGTTGTTCCCATCTCACCCAACCAAATGTCGAATGTTGCCTCTAACCCTCCACACAGCCGAGTCTACTCACTCCATGCTGGAGTGACTAAAATAAATCTCGGTTTCTACTGCGTCTGCATGGGAAATCAGAATTTCTTGGGCAACAAATTCTTTGAGGTCAGAATTCCGTCAGTATGCTCCTCCTTCCTTCTTCCGACACTTTTATGCACCAGCAAATGTTGCAGCAAAAAACTGTGTCCTACCTGAAGACTGCTCTGTGCTGAAACTGCTCCGCTGCTCCCTCTGCCATTGGCATATTTTGATTTGGAAGTCTTTCTCTTTGTCGAGTCACCTAGAGAGAGATTTTCCACGAAAATCTAGCCCTCTTAGACTGGACTGTGTAATCCATTTGGGGATTCAATCTGTTGCCTACGCAACTCTTCGAACTCCCTCTTCTGCTCAACTCTGGCTCTTCCGGCTCTGCTCTCTTTCTTCACCTGCGCTCTGATACCATGTGAAAATTCGAAAAACCTGAATCCCTACTGCAACAAACTGATATTACTCCTCCTACTTGTTAATTCATAGAAGTTATTTACTGTGTTAACTGTAAATATTGAAGTAAATACAACTGCAACCTTCACTAATTAAAATTAAATGTGGAAACAAGAATTGAGCAAGAAGAAAACAAACACACATATGACACCGTTGTTTTTGGACTAATGTCCTTGGAAAAACCCAATGCAGTTAACCGGTGTAGTAACTGAGGGTTTGTATCATTAAGCAGTAGTTTTGAATACAATTCTTCGGATGCCCAAACTGGCAATCCTATACAAAGATCTAATCTGGACAAAAAGATAGTGAGATGATCTCACCCCGACACTTTAAAATCCGACACTAATCTGCACTGTAGATGAGCCTCTGTGTTGTCTCTGCATAGTACTGCGTCACTGTAGCTGGGACTGTGCTGCACCTCTTGATCTTCTGCTAGCTGGAAACTTCAGCCCTCTGGCCTCCTGGTCTCACACCCCGGCTCCGACACTAGATCCCAACTGTTCCCCAACAGAAATACGAACTCCCTTTGAAGCTCTGCGCCATCACAACGTAGCTTTGTGCTGCCTCTACGTGGCACTGCGCTGCCTCTCCGGACTACTCCGGTAAAATTCTTCCACCAGAAACTATCTTTGCACCTCACTGCAAGAATCTCCTCGATGATCTCTCTGGCTACTCTGCGCTGCTTTCTTAAGAAATCGATCTCTTGATCCTGCTTGATGTGTCTTTCCAAATGCCCATCGAAGTCCTTATAATCTTCTCGTTGAGAAATCAACGACCCAGATTAGATTCTAATCAATGGCTCAAATCATATTGACTCAATCTCCGTCGTTTTCTAGAAGATTCACACCCAATTCTATTAATACACTTTAATTATTTTAATTCCCTTTGTTTAGACTTAGGCATCCATTAAAAATAATAAATTATTTTTATAAAACCTCCTCTGGGTGGAATTTCCCAAAACGATTTCTGGGTATTATGGAATATATGTGTCCAAGCCTCCCTGCAAATTTTGAGGCTTAGAGCACATCTGATGCTACCAGAAATCAACACTTAAAACATACGATCATAACAAATGGGCGAGGGCACATAATGGCTCGCTCAGGTGGCAGAGAATGGTGGCACATCGAGCTATCTAGTGGCTGCAAGTGGCTGTTGGGTAACAATCACTCAAAATTTATAAAGTTAGTTTTAGAAAAGCACTTCTAACTTTATAAAAATCACTTAAGTCACATTTAGTCATTAAATATAGAAAGCTACTTTATAAAAATTGTCTAGGAAGTAACATTTACTTAGTCACTTTTGCAGGCTAGGCATTTCCATTGTAGAATTAACCGTGAGCTACAATTTCTAACACTCCCTCTTAGCGAGGGAGGCACTTTTGGCGCGTCCACCACCTCCGAGATCTGATTTCAAGTCCATAACTTTGTTCATTGTATTAGCTCCCTTCGACTTAGGAACCTATACTGCTACTTCTTCTGAACCATGACTTGAAGACCTATGCTTGTAAGCTATGCTCTGAGGAGACTCTTCTCCGCCATCCTTAGCATCCTCTAGTGTCATATCATACCACGAAGGCCTCTTCACCAAGCTAGAGGAAGCCTCTCCTCCAGTTGCCTCTGACACTACCACTGAGTGTGAAATCCAACTGGATTCACCATCCATAGGATGTCCTCTCAACTTGTACTTCATGCCATCATGGACACTAAGCACTTGCATTGCCTTCGTACTCTCTCCCATCGGATAATTCATTACCTGTCCATTGCAGAGCAAGATTGCATACCTATCATCCTCCAAAGCCGACATGGAGATGTTTGTCCTACGCTTTGGTACCCATAACACATTGGCCACCTCTAGGTGCCCTCCTGACTCCAACTATAACCTCACATATCCAATCCTCCTCACTACATCTGTGGGGTTAACCCCACTATCAACATGCATGTCTGAGTTTATATTTGTAAGAATAAGGAACATAACTCTCGTCCCTGTCATGTGGAGTGATGCCTCGCTATTCACAAACCTTGCACCAGTGTCCTGACTCTTAGCAACGTTGCTCCTTGAAAGATAAGATACTAAGGAGAATTTCTTCTTGAATTGTTCCGAAAACTCATCAACCTTGGCTGATGCAATTACCTATCCCTTGTCTGTGAAAATTTCTAAATCCTTATTACAGGAATCCTACTGCTAACTATTGATTTACTTCTCGTACTTGATTTATTACACAAGTTATTTTAATTGAATATTCAGAAAAAACTTCGAAGTAAACACAAATTTTAGCCTACACAAGTACAAATCATTTACTGAACATCATGCACTTGTAACAAATGACACGTTTTTTCGGACAAATGTCCCCGGAAAAACCAATGCGGGAAAATCGGTGCAACAGCTCTGGAGGGTTTTATTATTATGCGGAATTTGAATACAACATTCTGGGCATCAGAAATGGTTTGCCCTACAGAGAAAATACACTGTAGCTGTACCTTATCACTCAGAGACAAAAAATATGGCTAAATCACACCCTTAGTCGAGAATTACAGATAATGGCCCCTAGGTCCACTGGAACCCCAACACGCAGCTCTTCCTGCAACTGCGTCAACCCATCTAGCCCAACACAGCCTTTGCGCATCACATGCTGCCCTTGCATCACTTTGAAGGCCTCTGCGCTGCCTCTGCATCACCCATAAGGGTCTGCGTCAGCTTGGCTGGGCTGTGTACCTCCTGCTGGCCTCTGCGTTGCCCTGGTACGATGCTGCCTCTCTGTTGCTGTATTCTCGACCTTGGATCATATCATCCCTTGCCGATCTCTGCCCCTCAGTGCACTGCAAACTCACTTCGAATTCCTCAGCAAACCCCGCACCAAAAATTCAACTTAGCTTTAGTGCATCCGCTGTGTGTGTGTTCACCAATTGACCCTGTTGTCGCACAGATTGTTCAGGGCACCGCGACAACGGCTCAGACTGGGGGCTGTCACCTTTATCCCCAATCTCTCTCTTTAAGCTGTCTCCTTGCAGTTCTGCGACTCAAAATATGATCTAGTAGACCAAGTAGTTCAAACTACTTTTACAAGGACTCGATAGAACACTAGGACTCACTTAGCATGCTGATGACAAAATCCACCCTAGCTTTGGGGTGAGGCCGGAGGGAAAAACTCTGCCGATCACTTTCGTGAATCAGTGAGACAAAAAACCTCCTAGAATGGAAGTCATCAACAACATACTAGGCTTACCTAGGTTGTTACATACATGGACGGTCTTACATAGATCATTTACATCATAAAATGCAGAATGGGTTTACATCATTATAAAAACTGTCGATCGAAACTGGATGATGGAATCTGAATGGCGCAACCACGTCGAACATGACGAATCCCATTTGAAAAAATGGGGGTGTACTGCTATGGGGTAGTTGACGAAGTGTGGTCAACAGACCCCAAACCCTTCCTTTATAGTTTTCTCGTTGGCAAACCAATGACCGTGATCTAATCTCTAATCGACGGCTCAGATTAAAAGAATGCTTGATCCATGGCACATAGAACATTTCATCACATGTGTAAATTAATTCACTTTAATTTTTTAATTTTCCTAAGTTAGACTTAGGGTCCTCGTTAAAAAATTTAATTATTTGAATAACTTCACCAGATGGAATTTCTCCAAACTCTTTCTGGGTCTTGGAGATCTCGTGTGTTCCAGCCCCTCCACAAAGTTTTGGAGCTAGAGCACACCCGATGCTATGCCAAAATCTCAACATTGTCCTCCTTCTTGCCTTTCCTC